>CATNUY010000070.1:0-448422 GCA_951217065.1 Baccha elongata
AATAATAATAATAATAATAATAATAATAATAATAATAATAATAATAATAATAATAATAATAATAATAATAATAATAATAATAATAATAATAATAATAATAATAATAATAATAATAATAATAATAATAATAATAATAATAATAATAATAATAATAATAATAATAATAATAATAATAATAATAATAATAATAATAATAATAATAATAATAATAATAATAATAATAATAATAATAATAATAATAATAATAATAATAATAATAATAATAATAATAATAATAATAATAATAATAATAATAATAATAATAATAATAATAATAATAATAATAATAATAATAATAATAATAATAATAATAATAATAATAATAATAATAATAATAATAATAATAATAATAATAATAATAATAATAATAATAATAATAATAATAATAATAATAATAATAATAATAATAATAATAATAATAATAATAATAATAATAATAATAATAATAATAATAATAATAATAATAATAATAATAATAATAATAATAATAATAATAATAATAATAATAATAATAATAATAATAATAATAATAATAATAATAATAATAATAATAATAATAATAATAATAATAATAATAATAATAATAATAATAATAATAATAATAATAATAATAATAATAATAATAATAATAATAATAATAATAATAATAATAATAAGCTCTCTGCAAAGTACTGGAGAACACTAGGAAATGCCACTTCAGTGGTCCTAGGTTCAATGAAAGGAAAACCCCTAAGTGCACCTCCTAGCGGTAGAGAGCGGGTAACGCTAACGCACAATGGGGACCGAACGGCTGCCGGGATAAGCAAACAAGCCAGCGTTGCTGGTCAGGGTACAAACTTACCCTTGGGCTGAAGAAAATCTCCCTAAAGGCGGATGAACTGCAGATGACGGTCAACGGCATGAAAACCAAAATCCAGAAGCGTCTGTTTCAGATTGAACGGCTCCCTGGTCAGCGTCTGTCTCACATTGAGCGGCTGTTAGCCTCTTCCGATATATCTTGAGAGATTGTCGGCCCTTCCCCAAAGGGACAAAAATGGAAACCCATAGTTATGGAGAAATTTATATATGAAATATGGAAAACTTAAATGCAGTCAACAGAGTAGGGATATCTACTCAAACGTCGGTAGAAGCTGCGGCTACCGGCGCGGGCTTGGCTCTGGAAAGAGATGAGTCGCCAGTGGCACCCAATCAAAACAACCAACCTGCGACAAGTGTTTCTCAAGCAAATCTTGGGACCACGAGAGCAGGCCGTACTAGACAACGCATTCAATGGACAAACGATATGAATGAATATGTTCTGCGTTGCTACTTCACCACAACTAAATGTGAAAACCCTTCATTTATGATGTTTTACCGAAGAGAAATGTTCCGCATGTTCATTGCACGATATAGCCACCTTGAAGGTAGGGTAAATGAAAACAATTTAGCCCGCAGAAAAGATGCTATCCTTCAAAACAATTACGTGGAGATAAACCGAAGACAGCGAATCAAGGCTGAAGTCCAGGCCGAGATTGTATTGGCCACCGAACTACCAACAATAATATTGAACGAAACATCACCAAACATACCTGAATACTCCACAGAACCCACACCCTCATCTTCGAACACTTCTTTAATCCAAACGCAACAAGCAATTCCTGAAACCTTGCCTATTACAACTACCAGAACAATGGATGTGCAGTCAACAATAGGTACGGAAACACAAAGAATACGTGATGTCTTTAGTCTTACCCTTGTGGAGTTTGAGGGCATGGATCCGGCTCACAGACCGAAAATTCCCAGACAACACGAACCCAAAAAACTCGATTCAATGCTAAATATCATCAACACTGAAATCCTACCACAATATCTAGGAGATGAATCAACGATAGAACGAATAAACGACCTTTTGTTTGTTAGTGCAATTACCTCCCTAAGAGCTCTAGGCAAGGAACCAAAACCAATATCGGAAAACTCTACTAGAACTAGAATAACGGAAAAACCCCAACCAAAATGGAATAAAAGGCTGCGAAATAGAATAGAAAACCTAAGACGGGATATTGCTAGATTGATTTCGTTTAGAGACGGGTCAAACTCAAGCCGGCTTAATAGATACATAAGACGCTTAATCGCACCGCTCCGACCTGAAGTGGTGACAAGGGATGAAATTACTGAATTTATCGACAGGAAATGTCAAAAATTGTCAGCATTAGCAAAACGCCTAAAGCGCTATGAAAAATGTAGCAAACGAAAAACCGAAAACGCTTCATTTTATAGGAATCAAAAAGAGTTTTATAGGAATGCTGCATCAACAACAATAGCAGAAACAGAGGAAAATAACGTGTACCCACTCTTAAGCGCTTCGGAGGATTTCTGGAGTAACATATGGAGTATACCAAAACAACATAACGATAACGCCCAGTGGATTGCAGACGAGACCAAGTATTTCGAAAACAAAGGACCTATGCCTTATCAGCCGATAAGTAAAGAAGATGTCCACAATGCAATCTCAGCAACAAGCAATTGGAAATCACCTGGGGTCGATAAATTGCACAATATATGGCTTAAGAAACTAACCGCATCTCATGAATACCTCGCGAAAGCTTTTACCGATTTGTTGCAACTTAAAACACTACCACCAAATTTTCTCGTTAGCGGACTAACATTCCTAATTGCAAAAGGAGAACCATGCAATGACCCCTCAAAATACCGTCCTATTACATGTCTGTGCACAACATATAAATTGTTCACTAAAATTCTCACAAACAGAATTTATGACCACTGCTCCATAAACAACCTCATACCAGATGAACAAAAAGGTTGTAGTAGACAAACAATGGGTAGCAAGGACCAACTCACTATTGATTCTGTAGTCACGGGACTGGCCTTGAGGAAAAAACGCAGTATAAGCATGGCCTTTGTCGATTATAAAAAGGCATTTGATTCGATGCCCCACAAGTATCTCCTAAAGGTCTTGGAAATTTATAAGATAGACACAACCATTATAAACTGCCTGACTACCCTAATGACTGGATGGAATACAAGGCTTTGTCAAAATGGCCTGCTAAGTAAAACCCTCCCTATTAGATGCGGAATCTTCCAAGGTGACGCTCTAAGCCCCCTCTGGTTCTGTTTGGGACTTAACCCCCTTAGCAGGATACTATCTGAAATAAAATCGGGATTCATTATTAAAACTGAGACCTATGACTTTACATTGAACCACTTACTTTATGTCGATGACTTAAAACTCTATGCCAGGAATAGAGAAAAACTCCACCGTATGATTGAAGTAGTGAAAACCTTCAGTTCAGACATTCAAATGGAATTCGGAATGGAAAAATGTAAAATGGTACATCTGGTGAGAGGAAAAGTTGATACCAACGATGAGGGCTTCAACATTGACCAAGAACGGGTTATTGAAAATCTACAAAATGGAGAATCATATAAATATCTTGGATTTCTCCAACTAAAAGGTATCAACCACACTACTGTCAAGACAAGCCTTACCAACCAATTTAAAAAAAGGCTGAACACCATTTTAAAATCGGAGCTGTCGGGGGGAAACAAATGCAAAGCCATAAACACCTGGGCTATCCCCTTACTTACGTACTCTTTCGGAATTATTAAATGGTCGTCAACTGAGCTAACAAACCTTGATATGCTGATACGAACAACTTTTACAAGACACAACAGCCATCACCCGCGGAGTGCTATTGAAAGGATGTCTCTGTCTCGAAAAATAGGTGGAAGAGGAATCGTAAACATAACGAACCTACAGCATCACCAATGCCTTAACATCCGGCACTACCTACTTAGCAGTATGTCACCGCTTATAAGGACCGTTTGCTTAGCGGATGATAAGTTTACGCCCCTCAACCTTAGCTTGTCGAATTTTCCCCTCCCCGATAATGTCAAAACAATCGATGAAATGATTAATTCCTGGAAAGCAAAGTCACTACACGGAAGTCACCCAAATGAAGTCAGCCAAGATCACATTAACCAGGATGCGACTAACTTATGGCTAATACAAGGAAATCTTTTTGCTGAAACCGAAGGTTTCGTTATGGCCATCCAAGATAAAGTTATAGCAACGCGTAACTACAGGAAATTTATTCTTAGAGAAGATGTTGACGATAGATGCAGGCGATGTGGCAAAAACGGAGAAACCATCGAGCACATTATATCAGGGTGCAGTTCCTTAGCTTCGCAGGAATACATGCTCAGACACAACAACGTCGCAAAGTTAATACACCAACAATTAGCATTAAACAGCGGTCTGATTCAACACCATACCCCTTATTACAAGTACCAGCCCTTACCTGTATTGGAAAATTCCCACTTCAAGCTCTACTGGGACAGAACCATAACGACAGACCAACACATCCCAGCAAACAGGCCTGATATCGTCTTGTTCAATAAAAGAGAGAAGAAGATAGATATCTTTGATATAGCGGTTACCCTAAATCGAAACCTGCAAACTACTTTCAGCACAAAGATATCTAAATACTCTGGTCTGGCCATCGAACTGAAGGCCATGCACAATATGGAGAGGGTAGATGTGACCCCAATTGTTATCTCGACAACAGGCCTTGTCCCGCAAAATCTCTGCAGGAACCTGAAACAGCAAAATTTGGAATGGCTTTTGGCTCAGATCCAAAAATCCGTGCTATTGGACACATGTCACATTGTAAGAAAGTTTCTCCAAATGTAAATACATCGAAAAACAATTATATTCAACAGACGGTGATGGGTTGGGGAATCAACCCCCCCCCCTCATTTCCAAATTATAACAACGCGCAAGGGCTAGAACATGGTCTATGCTCCAACAGAGCCTAATCCCTTTGGCATAGCCCGGGATAGGTGATTTCCAATTCCATAGGAGTTGAGAAGTTTTGAAGAAAAAAAAAAAAAAAAATAATAATAATAATAATAATAATAATAATAATAATAATAATAATAATAATAATAATAATAATAATAATAATAATAATAATAATAATAATAATAATAATAATAATAATAATAATAATAATAATAATAATAATAATAATAATAATAATAATAATAATAATAATAATAATAATAATAATAATAATAATAATAATAATAATAATAATAATAATAATAATAATAATAATAATAATAATAATAATAATAATAATAATAATAATAATAATAATAATAATAATAATAATAATAATAATAATAATAATAATAATAATAATAATAATAATAATAATAATAATAATAATAATAATAATAATAATAATAATAATAATAATAATAATAATAATAATAATAATAATAATAATAATAATAATAATAATAATAATAATAATAATAATAATAATAATAATAATAATAATAATAATAATAATAATAATAATAATAATAATAATAATAATAATAATAATAATAATAATAATAATAATAATAATAATAATAATAATAATAATAATAATAATAATAATAATAATAATAATAATAATAATAATAATAATAATAATAATAATAATAATAATAATAATAATAATAATAATAATAATAATAATAATAATAATAATAATAATAATAATAATAATAATAATAATAATAATAATAATAATAATAATAATAATAATAATAATAATAATAATAATAATAATAATAATAATAATAATAATAATAATAATAATAATAATAATAATAATAATAATAATAATAATAATAATAATAATAATAATAATAATAATAATAATAATAATAATAATAATAATAATAATAATAATAATAATAATAATAATAATAATAATAATAATAATAATAATAATAATAATAATAATAATAATAATAATAATAATAATAATAATAATAATTATAATAATAATAATAATAATAATAATAATAATAATAATAATAATAATAATACTAATAATAATAATAATAATAATAATAATAATAATAATAATAATAATAATAATAATAATAATAATAATAATAATAATAATAATAATAATAATAATAATAATAATAATAATAATAATAATAATAATAATAATAATAATAATAATAATAATAATAATAACCCCCTCAGGGATAGGCCTTGACGCGGCGAGGGGGCTTAAACGTGTATTTCTAAGAAGCCGAGAGCTATGTTGACTCAGGGCCACCCATGTCAAACAGGTCGAAGTGGAGAAATATTACGTAACTAACTATCCCAACCCATTTATAAATATGGAGACACACAACATGAATATAATAGAAGAAATGCCGCTGCCCGAGGTCGTCGGGGCACCACCTAGAGCCAACGCTGGGGGTGACAGCATGCAAGCCGTTGGTGGTCAGATACTTGTGGGAAATCTGGCCGGGTTACCCGAACAAGCAACCCACCACAATAGCCCGGACTTTATAAATCCTCAACCATCACAACCTGTAACTCGACGTGTTTTGTCAGGGACTACCCTGGCAACCACAATAGCAGGTCTACCCAGACAACGTATAAAGTGGAATGTAGAAATGAACAAATCCGTAATGCGTTGCTACTACCTTTCAACAAAATTAGAAACCGAATTGCATGTGTATAGGACACAAATGAGAGAACTATTTCTAAACCAATTCCCCGAATTATCTAGAATCTCGGAACAAAATCTTGCCGATAGAAGGAGAGCCATCACGACTAAGCAGCTTCTTACTGCTCAAGAAATCGGGGAAATAAAACATCAAGTAGCTAATCAAATTAGCTTATCTATACAAACAACTGATCAACAAGTTGGGGTTCAATTAAATGAGGAACAACAAGAAAGCAGAACCATTTTCGAAGAACCAAACGAAAGCAGAGAAAACTCCCATCCTACATTAGAGATTCCTATGAGCGAACAAAGGCAAAATATAACCACGATTACGGCAGAAAACGAAGAAATAATAGCTACTCAAGGACAAGGACTTTTAACCACTCTCAATGAACACTTTCGAGCAGCTTTATCGCAAAATGAGAATAGTGATCCTTCTCGCAGAGATAGTATTCCTAGGATCTACAACAACAAAAGAATAAATGAGCTTACGCATATTGTAAACCGTGACATCTTACCGAACTACCTTACTTCAGCAACAACAATCCAGGATTTGCACTGTTTGATATACTCTGGAGCTGTAGCAGTTGTCAAAACTATGGGTAAAAAGACAATACCATGTAGACAAAATGTGTCGGCAACAACAGTGGCAAATATTCCGGCCTGGGAAAGACGTCTAATCAACAAAATAAACAAAATTAGACAGGAGCTAGGAAGGCTTACAGCTTACTTTAGCGGGAGGAGATCCTGGAAAACTCGAAAATTAATAAAAGCCGTAATTCACCCTCTTAAAATTGAGGATTTGACGGACAACGTCTTAACGGAATTGAAGGACAAGAAAAATCAGCAACTTGCAGCCTATGCCAAACGACTGAAGAGATATACCGAAAGTAGAAATAGAAAATTGGAAAACGCCCTTTTTGAAAGAAATCAAAAACAATTCTTTCGACGATTGGATGATTCTAGAAGAGATCAAGACAACTTGGAAGTCCCACCAATGGAAGAAGTTATACGGTTTTGGAGTGAAGTATGGAGCAAGCCCAAAAATATAAACCTCGACACCCAATGGATAACGAAAGAATCTGAGGATAGCTCGAATATCAGAGAGATGCAGAACACCGATATCTCTACTGCAGAAGTATCTGAAGCGCTACGTCAGTGTAGTAACTGGAAGGCACCTGGCCCTGACAAAATTCAAAATATATGGCTTAAAAAGTTTGTAGCAACTCATGCACTGTTCGCAGTGTTTTTCAGCAAGCTTTTAAGAGATCCACATGAGACTCCTTTGTTTATGATGTCGGGAAACACCTATCTCATTTCAAAGGGTATTAACACTTGGGACCCAGCCAATTATCGACCAATTACGTGCCTATCGACGACATACAAACTAATGACCAAGATCTTCACCAATCGTATTTATGATCATTGCGAAAAGCACAATATCGTTACACAAGAGCAGAAAGGATGTGCAAAACATTCCATGGGGTGCAAGGAACAGCTAACGATTGACTCCGTGTTAGTACATCAAGCAGTTCAGGGAAAACGCAACCTCAGCATGTGCTACATTGATTACAAAAAAGCTTTCGATAGTCTTTCACATACATTCATGGTCAAAATTCTTGAACTATATAAAATTGATTCAAGGATTATACACTTCATGAAGATTACTATGGAAATGTGGAATGTAAAACTACACATTGGACAGAACTCTAGTCAACCTCTTACAATAAAACGTGGAATCTTCCAAGGGGATGCATTTAGCCCCCTATGGTTTTGTCTTGTTATGAACCCGTTAAGTAAAATGTTAAAGAATCTTAACCTTGGTTTCAAATTAAAAGCGGAAACAGGTGAATTACTTATTAATCACCTTTTCTATGTAGATGACTTGAAATTATACACCTGCAACAAAGAAAAAATGCACCGGATAATACAAGTAGTCAAAAGTTATAGTGATGACATTGGCATGGAATTTGGAATCGAAAAATGTAAAATGATCCACATCCAGAAAGGAAAGGTACAAAATGACAACGAAAGTTACCACCTAGATGAAGACAACATCATTGCCAGCTTAGGCCAAGACCAAAGCTACAAATACCTTGGTTTCTTACAACTTAGAGGTATTCAAGAAACAGAGTTGAAAAAAGCGTTAAGAGATAAGTTTCAAAAAAGATTAGTAAAAGTACTAAAGTCGCATTTAAATGCTGGTAATAAGAGAAAAGCCATTAACACCTGGGCTATTCCAGTATTAACATATTCCTTTGGTATTATTAATTGGTCAAATACGAACCTTGATGAACTGAATACGTTGTTAAGGACTACTCTTACTAAATACCTGTGTCATCATCCCAGAAGTGCAATTGAGAGAGTCACTTTATCTCATGAAGACGGTGGTAGAGGCTTTCTGGACATACCGAATCTACATTTTGGTCAAATAAAAAATTTGAGATGCTATTTCAGGGCAGGAATCGAAAATTCGGAACTTATTAGGTTAGTGTGTCTAGCGGACAAGAATTATACGCCACTAAATCTTAAATCTTCTGAAATCCAAACACCCCCTAACGTTCTCTCTCGTGAGGATCGCATCGAGATATGGAAGAACAAAAGCCTGCACGGAATACATCCATTCCAATTAAATTAAAACTTTATCGACACACCAAGCTCGAACCTATGGCTCCAACGTGGGTCACTCTTTGCGGAAACGGAAGGCTTCATGATTGCAATCCAAGATAAAATTGTTTGCAACAAAAAATTATCGCAAGTTTGTACTACGAGAAGAAATGCAAGATGACTCATGCCGCCGTTGCCAGAGCAGTGCAGAAACTATTGACCACGTTATAGGAGGATGTACAAATTTGGCATCACAAGACTATACGGCAAGACACAATCAGGTTGCAAAAATTGTACATCAAGGTCTAGCGTTGCAACATAGTCTAGTAATGCAAAAAATTGCGTACTACAAGTATGAACCGCCGCCTGTCCTGGAAAACAGCGGGGCTAAACTGTATTGGGATAGGACGATAATCACTGATCGCACAATACGAGCAAACAAACCCGACATTGTATTGTTCGATAAAGTTAAAAAGAAAATCACGCTGTTTGATATCGCTGTTCCTCTTAACAACAATATACAGTCAACATACAGCACGAAAATCGATAAATATACGGAACTGGCGAACGAACTCAAGGCAATGTATCACGTGGAAAGCGTGGATATTTCGCCAATTATCATATCCGCCACGGGACTGATACCAAAACACCTTATTGCCCAACTAAAAAACTATGACCTTAAAGACTCAGTTGAGAGTATTCAAAAATCTGTGATCCTCAATACATGCAATATAGTACGAAGATTTCTACAACATGCAAACTAAAACTAAGGGCTAGAACATGGTCTACGCTCCAACAGAGCCTAATCCCTTGGCATAGCCCGGGAGATAGGTCATTTCCAACTCCATAGGAGTTGTGAAGTACAGAGACAAACTCGTGAATAATAATAATAATAATAATAATAATAATAATAATAATAATAATAATAATAATAATAATAATAATAATAATAATAATAATAATAATAATAATAATAATAATAATAATAATAATAATAATAATAATAATAATAATAATAATAATAATAATAATAATAATAATAATAATAATAATAATAATAATAATAATAATAATAATAATAATAATAATAATAATAATAATAATAATAATAATAATAATAATAATAATAATAATAATAATAATAATAATAATAATAATAATAATAATAATAATAATAATAATAATAATAATAATAATAATTATAATAATAATAATAATAATAATAATAATAATAATAATAATAATAATAATAATAATAATAATAATAATAATAATAATAATAATAATAATAATAATAATAATAATAATAATAATAATAATAATAATAATAATAATAATAATAATAATAATAATAATAATAATAATAATAATAATAATAATAATAATAATAATAATAATAATAATAATAATAATAATAATAATAATAATAATAATAATAATAATAATAATAATAATAATAATAATAATAATAATAATAATAATAATAATAATAATAATAATAATAATAATAATAATAATAATAATAATAATAATAATAATAATAATAATAATAATAATAATAATAATAATAATAATAATAATAATAATAATAATAATAATAATAATAATAATAATAATAATAATAATAATAATAATAATAATAATAATAATAATAATAATAATAATAATAATAATAATAATAATAATAATAATAATAATAATAATAATAATTATAATAATAATAATAATAATAATAATAATAATACATGATTGAAAACAAAAACGTGAATTTTAAAGATTTGTGCGTGAAAATTGTGAAAATTGTGTAGAAATTTTAAGAAATAAATATAAACATTGAGAGAATTTGTCTTTCCACTTATGTTGGAAGAAAAAACTAAAGGAATAAAACTAAATTAACATTTGTTGGAAACAGGAGCCGATTACTTCAAGGAGAGTATTAAATTGGAAAAAGATAAACAACAGTATGGAACTCTCCCAATATGCTAGATCCTTAGATCCATGCAGCAAAATTCGATATTTATCGAAAATTGAAAATATTTGAAGAGATCCATACCTGTTTTTGTATGAAAGTAAGATATTTCCAAAAAATGTAACATCTTATATTACCCACAGGTATTTACTTTCAAATAAGTCAAACTGCACAGGAAAGTAGAACAAAAACTGCAACAGTGTTTGCAAAGCTGAAGGACTCTTCGACGCGTCACACGAGCCAATGTGTACATTGTGTTGGGGAAGATACTTAAGTTTTCTATAAATATTCAAATTGCAAATTGCCAATGCAAAGCAGGTCTATTTGGCGATAATTTTGAACGCCCTTAACGGCATACAAAGAGGTTGTGCAACCTCAACAGAACCAGTAATCACAAACAAATGTTTTGGTGTCGAAATAATTTAAAAACAAATTCACTACACTATAATCGAATAGTTTTAGTAACAACCTTAACTATGTTTTTGTGTTGAATAGTTTTTAATGTTAATAATGTTTTTGTCACTATTTCGGCCACTTTTATATGTATATACAGATGTATTTGTTGGTTTTGCTAATTAAAAGCCACGGAAATCACAAATTTCACACAAAAAAGAATATTGCATTTTAAAATTATTTCCAAATTGCTTTCTGTAAGATCTTGAGTTTGACAGTTTGAAAAAAGCGCGATACATATTTCAATCTGTCATCTGTTTAGTGTTGGCTGTCATATTTTTTGACTTGGGAATGCAAAACCTGAATAGATGCACTGGGAATGCAAAACCTGAATAGATACAAAAAAAACTGATAAACGCAATTTGACTATTTATTTATAGAAAACTTAAGTACCTTCCCCAACACAATGTACACATTGGCTCGTATGACGAAAGTTCCAGCCATTTCCTTCAGCCATCCTGCGTCGAAGAGTCCTTCAGCTTTGCAAACACTGTTGCAGTTTTTGTTCTACTTTCCTGTGCGATTTGACTTATTTGAAAGTAAATACCTGTGGGTAATATAAGATGTTACATTTTTTGGAAATATCTTACTTTCATTCGAAAACAGGTATGGAACTCTTCCAATATTTTCAATTTTCGATAAATATCGAATTTTGCTACATGGATCTAAGGATCTATCATATTGGGAGAGTTCCATACTGTTGTTTATCTTTTTCCAATTTAATACTCTCCTTGAAGTAATCGGCTCCTGTTTCCAACAATTGATAATTTAGTTTTATTCCTTTAGTTTTTTCGTCCAATATAAGTGGAAAGACAAATTCTCTCAATGTTTATATTTATTTCTTAAAATTACTACACAATTTTCGCGTGAATCTTTAAAATTCCCGCTTTTGTTTTCAATCAATTTGTCAACAATGATAAAAAAAATTCATACTGTATACTCATGATACAACTAAACAAGATAACGCCGTCAGTTTTTTATTTTTGTCTTCTTCTGCGCATCTACGTCATCGACACTCAACTATTTGACATTTCTCATTTCAGTATGTGAAATTCAATTTAAAGTAAACACAAATAAAACTAGCTCGTGTTATTATTTAGTTTATTTGGAATATTTAAGTGCAATCATGGTTAAATTATTATAAATAATAAGTTAAAATAATAAATAGTTGGTTCAACTCACTTTTTGTTTATTATTTATTGTTGTTTATTAAGGGTGATGTGATTTCTTTCATTTCGGTTCGGTGTTGCAGGTCGCGAATGTGAATACGATTTATTTGAAAAGCAATTATTGTTAAATTTTTATAAATAATAAAATAAAAAAAATAAATAGTTGGTTTAACTCACTGTTTTGTGTATTGTTTTTCAAGTGTGATATGATTTTTTTTATTCCGTTCGACAACCAGTTGAAGCAATGAAGTGTCTGTGCAAGTGACCAAGTTGAATAAATAAACCTTGGTTGGTCGGTTTTGTTTAGGAAGAAGCTTCTGGTGATTTCTAGGAATGGAGTTTTGCACCTTGGACAACATTGAGTGCATTTTCCTGTGCAAAGTGTTTGTTGTTGCCACATCTTTTAACGTGGACATCATGTTCGGTACTTATGCCAAAATAATGAACCACAAAAAACTTTTTTCAGTTCCATCTACGGTGGAACTACGTATCTTTCTAACGTTTCGTTGATAATTTCCCAAGAGTTGACTAAAAATAGTTATTTTTATTAACACAAAACCAAATCTTCGGTGCTTGCGATGACCTTCGAAGTAAAATCCTAAGGATAACCAAGCAAGTTGTAGGTAGTTTTTATTTTGAGTTCTTTATTTATTACTGTATGAGCTTAGGATTAACATTACCAGTTTTGTAGTACGTACCTATACAAACCCATTTATGAACCAGTGCACTATTAAAAAAAACATGTACTTTCATCAGGAATAATTAAAAGATTAACGCATTTTCATTTTGAAATATTTTTTTTTGTTTATAATTCTTTTAATTTATTATTTTTTTATATTTTCTTTTTTTTTGAATTTTTGTTTTCTACCTTTTCTTGGTTTAATTTTCGCATGCGAAAATACATTCGTGACCGAAAGAATATTTTTTTAACTTTGTCATCGCAGTCGATTTTTGCCTTATTTGATATATCAATCAAGTGTTTAATGTGTTTATTACATATGTAAATACCTTAGCCTTCACCATTGACAGCATTGAAAATGCAGTAAATATGTACTGTTCGGTTAAATACCTATGTTGGATCGAAAAAAAAAACATTATTTAATATAATTACATAAGTACTTACATTTGTTCAAATAAATCGTTAGCTTCAGCTGCACTTCGGGAAAGCTCTGGATGAGACACATCATTCGCCAAGATTTCATTTTTATTCGTATCTTGTTCGTCGTTGGAGGACACTGGCTCTATAGGAACCGATTCGTGCAGCAGCTCATTTAGGAGTTTTTTTTCTTTTTTAACTCCATCCTGTTCAAACGTCCTATTGAATCAAATTCTGAGCTTATTGGTTTATTCAAATGGACAGTAGGAGCTGCATCTGGTTTCAAAAGGCGCAACTGAGTAAAACCTTTAAGATAAGAATAATAAATAGTTAAAGAACACTTCCTTCAAAACCTAGCTACATTTCTAACTTACCCATTTCGAATTTTATATTATTTATGAAATCATCTTTGACAAAGTGTAAACTGCAAATTCTTGCAGTTTGAGTGTTGATATTATCTTTCCTTTTACAAAATAATATCCACTGTTTTGAAAGTTTTTGATTTTCTTTTGGAAATTTATGGAAACTAGTTTCCGTTGTAATTTTTTTTCTTGTGTTGTTATTACACTCAAAAACTGAGCAGACACCCATTTTAAATATTAATTAGCCACTTTAACAATTATTATATAATACACAAAAACTATTTTATCACTTTAATAACTTTGAACTCAGTTTCAAAAATAAACCTTCCGGCACAGAACAGGAAACAAAGTGAATCAAACCAAATTGCGCCAAAAATAATTTTGTTGAGTGTCGATGACGTCACTCCATTTTGACAACCAACCCGTGGCATGCGCAGAGCCATATCTTTAGTAGTTGTATCATGCTGTATACTGATGTTTTTGACAATTCTGTGAGAACGAGAAAGAGATATATCGTTTTTACCTCGTTCTCACAGAATTGTCAAAAACAGCAGTATACAGTATGAATTTTTTTTTATCATTGTTGACAAATTGATTGAAAACAAAAACGGGAATTTTAAAGATTTGTGCGTGAAAATTGTGTAGAAATTTTAAGAAATAAATATAAACATTGAGAGAATTTGTCTTTCCACTTATGTTGGAAGAAAAAACTAAAGGAATAAAACTAAATTAACATTTGTTGGAAACAGGAGCCGATTACTTCAAGGAGAGTATTAAATTGGAAAAAGATAAACAACAGTATGAAAATCTCCCAATATGCTAGATCCTTAGATCCATGCAGCAAAATTCGATATTTATCGAAAATTGAAAATATTGGAAGAGATCCATACCTGTTTTCGAATGAAAGTAAGATATTTCCAAAAAATTTAACATCTTATATTACCCACAGGTATTTACTTTCAAATAAGTCAAACTGCACGGGAAAGTAGAACAAAAACAGCAACAGTGTTTGCAAAGCTGAAGGACTCTTCGACGCAGGATGGCTTAAGGAAATGGCTGGAACTTTCGTCACACGAGCCAATGTGTACATTGTGTTGGGGAAGTTACTTAAGTTTTCTATAAATAGTCAAATTGCGTTTATCAGTTTTTTTTGTATCTACTCAGGTTTTGCAATCCCAGCGCCTAAATGAAAAACCTTTGGAGGCCTGGATCATCATTACGGAGAGTTTCAAGGTAGAATCTGCCCACTGCCAATGCAAAGCAGGTCTATGTGGCGATAATTTTGAACGCCCTTAACGGCATACAAAGAGGTTGTGCAACCTCAACAGAACCAGTAATCACAAGCAAATGTTTTGATGTTGAAATAATTTAGAAACAAATTCACTACACAATAATCGAATAGTTTTAGTAACAACCTTAACAATGTTTTTGTGTTGAATAGTTTTTAATGTTAATAATGCTTTTGTCACTATTTTGGCCACTTTTATATGTATATACAGATGTATTTGTTGGCTTTGCTAATTAAAATAAATTTTTAAGCCACGGAAATCACAAATTTCACACAAAAAAGAATACCGCATTTAAAAATTATTTCCAAATTGCTTTCTGTAAGATCTTGAGTTTGACAGTTTGAAAAAAGCGCGATACATATTTCAATCTGTCATCTGTTTAGTGTTGGCTGTCATATTTTTTTAGCACTGGGAATGCAAAATCTGAATAGATACAAAAAAACTGATAAACGCAATTTGACTATTTATTTATAGAAAACTTAAGTACTTTCCCGTGCAGTTTAACTTATTTGAAAGTAAATACCTCTGGGTAATATAAGATGTTACATTTTTTGGAAATATCTTACTTTCATACGAAAACAGGTATGGATCTCTTCCAATATTTTCAATTTTCGATAAATATCGAATTTTGCTACATGGATCTAAGGATCTAGCATGTTGGGAGAGTTCCATACTGTTGTTTATCTTTTTCCAATTTAATACTCTCCTTGAAGTAATCGGCTCCTGTTTCCAACAATTGATAATTTAGTTTTATTCCTTTAGTTTTTTCGTCCAATATAAGTGGAAAGACAAATTCTCTCAATGTTTATATTTATTTCTTAAAATTACTACACAATTTTCACGCAAATCTTTAAAATTCCCGCTTTTGTTTGCAATCAATTTGTCAACAATGATAAAAAAAAATTCATACTGTATATTGATGTTTTTGACAATTCTGTGAGAACGAGAAAGATATATATCGTTGTTACCTAAAAAGCCCTATTGAAAGATTTTATTTTTTTGACGTTTCTTCTTCGATTCTGAATAAAAAAATGTGAATTTTGAATTGAATTTTTATTGAGTCTTTAGTTTCGAGTTACATTTTTTGTCTTATTCTAATTCTAATTTATTCTTATTCGCTTTAGCGTGTACAAAAGTGGCTGTAATGTATGGCCTTCTTTTTCAGTTATATTATGAAAAGCCTCGTGGCGAAAAGTTATTTTATAAAAGATAAATATAAAGGTTTTCCTGCTCTTGCTCGACAGAGAGGGTATTACAGTTGCTGTGACGTATTGTCTGAAAAAAAAAAAAAAAAAAAAAAAAAAAATTAGGAAAAAAATTAACCAAAAATAATATGGCAAAAAATTATACCTTGTTTTAAAGGTTAAACTTCATCCTTTAATAAGATGTTTGATGCTAGTTGATTTTACGAATGGTTTTTGAGAAATAACATTTCAAAGTCAATTTTTAGAAAAAAATTATTTATTGTCTTAAAATTGATTTTTTTACAAAGTTTTGCATTGAGTGCAATTTTTTTTACTAATGTTCCAAGCTTTTACATGAAGGATAACTATGTCACAATTACGTTTTTTACATATACCTGCCTCTGAAACGGTGAAAGATACTGCAAATATGTATGAGAACAAGTTGTAAATAGGTATAGTAGGTACTCAACATTTCTACAAAAATGCCGTTAGACTTTTTCCCGTACAAAATACTGTTATCGAGTTATAACGATTTTTAACATAGAACATTCAAATACCTATGGACTTATACGATGATGTAGCCAAGCCAGCAGTATAATGCTATGATATACTAGGTACCTTATGGTAACGTGAAAAATCTCTTCTTTTATTTTTTTTTACTTGCGATTATACTCTAAGGCAAGTTATACATTCGTACAAAAAAAAGGTTTTGAGTTAACAATCAAACATGACATTACGATGAGTTTTGAAGTTCTCCAAAATAAGTTTGAATGCAGTTTTGTAGGGGGGTTGATTCTGAGTATAAAACTGAAATTGCGGGAAATTTGGTCTTTTGCATCATCCGCCATCTTAAATTTAGGATTTTTTCGTGGTTTTGCGTTTTTCTATGTTTGTGTGCGTTTTCATGAAAAATCTATTAAATACTTTTTTATTGAAATTTGTGGTATAAAAATTAAATTTGTACTTAGAAGTTATAAGGAAAAAAACGAATAAAAAATAGACCTTGTCACCTTAATTTTCGAATTGCTCCCTAATTTTAAGATTTTCGGAAAAAAGTATATTGAATACTTTTTTAAAGATAATCTTTTTACAAAAAAAGTTTTGTATTTTTCGTTAATATCGGTTGGTTTTTGACCTCACTATATCATCCGGAACAGTCTGGAATTGTTTTTAATCAGATTAACCAGATTTCACATTTTTTTGAAAGAGTGCTTTTAGTATTTTCTTAATTTCTCAAAAACTAAGATACATTTTGGCATACGGTTTTCTGTTTTTGACTAAAAATTAATAAGAGCATTGAATTTTGAAAATCAAAATAATAGTTAATTACATTAAATTTTGAAAAAAATTAGTTTAAACATTTTTTTTTTAAATTTTTTTTTCAAAATTTTGAGTTTGAAAATTAATTTTTTTAAAACAACTTAATTTAAAAATAAAATAAAAGAGTAGTTTTCTGGCTTTCCAAAAAGATATAACAAGGCTTTGTATCATTCACCGTTGTTTTTAAATATTTTTTTTTCTGATTTAAGTCAATTTTTTTTAGAAAATTGGCCCTCCCGCCTAAACGGGCGAAAATAGAACCCCCCTCCTGTACGATTTTTTTCTTGGCTTAACCCCACCTACACGCTCAAGCTTTTTGGTGCACCTTAAACCAATCACCCTGTATATGCATTCCATACTGTTCCGGATGATGTAGTGAGATCAAAAACCAACCGATATTAACGAAAAATACAAAACTTTTTTTGTAAAAGTATTATCTTTAAAAAAATATTTAATACTTTTTTCCGAAAATCTTAAAATTAGGGAGCAATTCGGAAATTAAGGTCACAAGGTCTATTTTTTATTGGTTTTTTCCTTATAACTTCTAAGATACTATCACTACAAAAATAATTTTTATACCGTTTTGTAGATACCACAAATTGCAATAGAAAAGTATTTAATAGATTTTTCATGAAAACGCACACAAACATAGAAAAACGCAAAGCCACGATAAAATCTTAAATTCAAGATGGCGGCTGCTGCACAAGACCAAATTTGTCGCAAAATCAGTTTTATATTCAGAATAAACTCTCCTACAAAACTGCATTCAAACTTAGAGAACTCAAAACTTTTCTCAGAAAATATTTGTTTGAAAAAATATGCGCCTGTGCAGACTGAGGGTGAGTAGGAATGAATTATTTTTACAGGAGGTGTTGAGTGTGTGGAAGCAAAATAAAGGCCAATAAGTAAGTATTGATGAATTTTGTTTATTCTGCAGCTGCGAAGTATCCAAATATGAAAAAAGGATACTTCTCTCACCATTGGGTGATATATGTGGGTGGAAAGTGTATGTTGTTACCAAGTCGTGATTGCCATACGCATACCTATTGCAAAATCACGAGTATGTAAGCGGTCTAATAAAAACAATGTTTATTTCAATTTATATTTTATTATTTTAATAATACAAAATTACACGAATTCCGTGAAGCGGCTTTTACATTTTTTTCTGACAATCAAAACTGAACTGAACTCATTTTTGACACCTGCCCTCTTCTTTCATATTTATGGTGTTAACACACTAAGGCGGTCAGCCATCAGACGAATAGGGGGAATAACATGTAGCATACGAAAACGTGCCGTTACTATTCGGGACTGATGGAAGTGTGATCATAGCCTCTTCGCGGCGGCCGCTAGTAACAAGCCTTTTAAAAAAAGGTTTGGCTAATATGATCAGGCTAGTTCCTCAGGTTGGCAACAGGTTAATTCCCTGTTCCGTAAAATTTCGAATTACGAGACCGACAACAAGCCTCGGAAACAGACTGATCTCACGACGACAACCTACGCAACGAAAACGGCAAAACGATTTACGAATTTTCTTATGGAACGTACGATCGCTCTATAGAGCTCAAGCTGCTCAGCAGCTAGCTGATGCCCTGTCAAAATATAAAGCTGACATAACAGCACTTCAAGAAATCAGATGGACAGGGAATGGTGTTTTACAGAAGAAAGAATATGACGTATACTACAGCTGTCATACAAAACACCATGTGCTCGGGGTAGGCTTCCTAGTCAGCGAAAAAATGAAGTCTACCATCATCGGCTTTAACGCTATAAGCGAAAGGCTATGCACCCTTCGCGTGCGAGGCAAATTTACGAACATCAGCCTCATTAACGTTCACGGACCTACGGAGGAGTCCTCAGACGAAGAAAAAGAGACTTACTACGAACAAGTCGAGAGGACCCTCAATGCCTGTCCAAGGTATTCAGGCACTACGCAGGAACCCATAGTTTGCATGAGAACACTAATGACAATGGACTTCGAGTCTTAGAATTGGCAGCATCGAAAAACATGGTCGTTGCGAGTACCAGGTTCCCGCGTAAAGATATCTACAAAGCCACCTGGGTATCACCTGATGGAGTCACTCGTAACCAAATAGACCACGTGTTGATAGACCGTCGCCACTACTCAAATTTGATGACGGTACGAACGTACCGAGGCGCCAATATCGACTCGGATCACTATCTTGTTGGTATGGTCTTCCGAGGGCGGATTGCCTTGCGAAGACGTATTGCATCCGCCGATCAGGTTCGAATTAACACATCCGCCCTGCGCAATGAAAATGCCAGTTACACCTTTGGTAATGCGTTAGGACTCGGCCTAGAATCACTTGATTTAGGGAGAGTAAGTCCTGGAGCCAGTATGCTGGGCGTAGATGAGAAGTGGACACGCCTTAAGAATACTGTCATTAGTACTGCCAACTCCATCTTAGGCAGCAGTCGTAGAAATCGGAACGACTGGTTTGATGATGAATGCAAGCTAGCGACTGAACGTAAGAATGTTGCGTACCGAGCAATGCAACAATCTCATAGAACGCGGGCACGCGAAGAAGAATATAAAGAGCTCAGAAGAATAGAAAAACGGCTTCACAGACAGAAAAAATCAGCCTTGGAGAAGAACTTAATCTGTGAAATAGAAAAAAGCCGAGAGCGAGGTCCACACCAGGCGCGGAAGTTCTACCAATCCGTCCAAAACATGACGCAGTACACACCACGCTGCACATACTGCAAGGACGGAGAGGGAAATCTGATCACCGATCCACAAAGCATACTGGAGCGATGGGAAGTGTACTATAATGAATTGCTAAATGGTCAACTCACTGCTGAAGTGGAGGCTCCACTGCTTCAAGACAAATACCCTATGTTGCCATCACCAAGCATAGAAGAGGTTGAGAAGGCTATAGACCGGCTAAAGAAAAACAAAGCCCCGGGAGCTGATGGTATACCAGCCGAATTATTTCAACACGGTGGGCCAGCTCTACGTCAGGCAATTCATGGTATTATAGTGCACGTGTGGGAGCATGAAGAAATGCCAGAAGACTGGCGAAAAGGTATAATATGCCCCATACAAAGGAGATGTCACAACGTGCAGTAACTATAGAGGTATCACGTTGTTGAGTACCTATAAGATACTCTCCTCTATCCTTCAAGACCGGATAACCCCATACGCTAAAACCATCATCGGACAATATCAGTGTGGTTTCATTCCAGGCAAATCAACAACTGATCAGATCTTTACCCTTAGGCAGGCGATGGAAAAATGTCTAGAATTTAACATCCCAACATACCACCTGTTTATAGACTTTAAGGCCGCCTATGATAGCATAGCCAGGGTAGAACTTTACAAAGCCATGAGAGAATTCGGCATCCCAAATAAATTGACACGACTATGTAGGTTGACCATGACCAACGTAACAAGCCAAGTAAAAATAGCCGGATTGCTATCCAGACCAATCAACATCTTTAATGGTCTCCGACAAGGGGATGGTTTGGCCTGCCTCCTCTTCAACCTGGCGTTGGAGAAAGCAATCCGTGACTCTGGCACGGCAACAAGAGGGACCATCGTCAACAGGTCCAGCCAGATACTGGCTTACGCAGACGACATCGACATCATCGGAAGAACCGAGCAAGCTGTACACGATTCCTTCATCCAGATCGAGCAGGCGGCACAAAATCTGGGGCTGCACATTAGTGAAGGTAAAACAAAGTACATGGTGGCGTCGAATGCGAGAGGAACAGTTGGTCAAACAATCAAGGTAGCGGAGCACGAATTTGAAGTGGTGCAATCCTTTAAATACCTTGGGTCAATAGTAGCAGCCGATAACAATATAGAAGAAGAAATACGCGGGCGGCTTCTCAAATCCAACAGAGCCTACTACAGTCTGTCAAAGCTCTTCAAATCCAGAAATCTCACCATAACTTCAAAACTACTGCTGTACATGGTCCAAAATTTTTATAACTTGATAAGGCCCCTTAAACCTGGGAGCTATTTTCCTGCACGCTCCTGGCTGACTGATGAAATTTTTAACTACTACATAGTCTCCTACTTGATAACTCTTTAGAATTCTACTTCTATCTTTATTTTTTTTATTGTAATCTTGACATTTCTTTATCTTCATGGCTGCTCTCATTTTTATATCTTCCAAATCCCTATCCTTTTCCTTATTTAAAATGTCCTCTAACCTCTCCCTTAACGGATCTTCCATCATTCCTCGCTACTTTATCCCAAAAAGTAACTCACTAGGTGTCATCCCAGTACTTCTGTGCACGGTATTATTCATCACGTGCTCTATTTCAGGTAAGACTTTATCCAAAGACATTTCATTACCCGCACTAGTCATCTTTGCCAACATGGGGGCTAAACTTCTGTTTACCCTTTCAACCTGGCTGTTGGCCTGTGGTGAACCAGTTGCAACCAATACATGCTTGACACCATTTTTCTCCAAAATTGATTTAAACTCATTGGAGGTAAATGCACTGCCTCTGCTGGAAACTATAAGCTTAGGACGCCTGTAAGAGTTAAAGTATGACTTTAGAGAACTAATTGCTTCGTTAGTACCAGTACCTCGGACTGCATATAGTCTATTGAACTTTGTAAAACCATCTACGACCAGAAAAACCTATTTCTTCTTTGATTTCCTGAAAATCACTGGCCCGAAATGGTCTATGTGGACTGTATCGAAAGGGTCGTCACCTTTAGGTATACTATGGAGTAAGCCTTCATGTTTCCCAAACTTCGGCGAAAACGTTATGCATTTGAGACAATTCGAAATGTGTTCCCTAATTCTATTCCTTATTTTCGGAAACCAATACATTCTCGTTAAATTTTCATATACCTTGTCACTTCCTACATGTCCCATGTCGTCATGATACATATACAAAACATTTTTCTGCATTTCCGCCGGGACATCATCATCATCATCGGCTCGACAACCGGGGTCCGGTCCTGGCCTCCTTCAACAAGTCTCTCCACCTATCCCGGTCTCGAGCCGACGCCATCCAGTTTCGCACCCCAAGGCTCCGGGCGTCCTGGTCTATGCCATCTCTCCAGCGCAAGCATGGTCTACCACGCTGTCGTCTGCCATAGAATGTATCACAAAGAACTTTCCGAGCAGGTTCCTCTTCGCTCAAGCGAGCTAGGTGCCCTGCCCACCGGAGTCTACCGAGCCTAATTTTTGTCACGATATCTGCTTCAAGGTAGATTGCGTACAATTCATGATTGTACCGTCTCCGGAATCGTCCTTCCTCACATATGGGGCCAACAATTCTCCTTAAGACTTTTCTCTCGAACGCGGCTAAAAGGTCGGAGTGCCTTTTGCTAAGCACCCAAGTCTCGGATCCATATGTGAGTACTGGCAGGATCATGTCCTGTACAGCAGCAGTTTTGAAGTTATGGTGAGATTTCTGGATTTGAAGAGCTTTGACAGACTGTAGTAGTCTCTGTTGGATTTGAGAAGCCGCCCGCGTATTTCTTCTTCTATATTGTTATCGGCTGCTACTATTGACCCAAGGTATTTAAAGGATTGCACCACTTCAAATTCGTGCTCCTCTACCTTGATTGTTTGACCAACTGTTCCTCTCGCATTCGACGTCACCATGTACTTTGTTTTACATTCACTTATGTGCAGCCCCAGATTTTGTGCCGCCTGCTCGATCTGGATGAAGGAATCGTGTACAGCTTGCTCGGTTCTTCCGATGTTGTCGATGTCATCTGCGTAAGCCAGTATCTGGCTGGACCTGTTGACGATGGTCCCTCTTGTTGCCGTGCCAGAGTCACGGATTGCTTTCTCCAACGCCAGGTTGAAGAGGAGGCAGGCCAAACCATCCCCTTGTCGGAGTCCATTAAAGATGTTGATTGGTCTGGATAGCAATCCGGCTATTTTTACTTGGCTTGTAACGTTGGTCATGGTCAACCTACATAGTCGTGTCAATTTATTTGGGATGCCGAATTCTCTCATGGCTTTGTAATGTTCTACCCTGGCTATGCTATCATAGGCGGCCTTAAAGTCTATAAACAGGTGGTATGTTGGGATGTTAAATTCTAGAAATTTTTCCATCGCCTGCCTAAGGGTAAAGATCTGATCAGTTGTTGATTTGCCTGGAATGAAACCACACTGATATTGTCCGATGATGGTTTTAGCGTATCTGTCTTGTATGATAGAGGAAAGTATCTTATAGGCGGTACTCAACAACGTGATACCTCTATAGTTGCTGCACGTTGTGACATCTCCTTTCTTATGTATGGGGCATATTATACCTTTTCGCCAGTCTTCTGGCATTTCTTCATGCTCCCACACGTGCACTATAATATCATGAATTGCCTGACGTAGAGCTGGCCCACCGTGTTGAAATAATTCGGCTGGTATACCATCAGCTCCCGGGGCTTTGTTTTTCTTTAGCCGGCCTATAGCCTTCTCAACGGCGTCAAGCCAACTTGTACAAAGCCATGTCATAACACGCCATCTGGACAAATCCACCCCATAAACTTCACATGTCATCTGAAAGTAAGCCCATCAAAATGGACAATTGGTCAAAATGTTGCATCGAACTGCATGTGGCTTTTAACCAACCTAATCAAACAAGGGCGGGTATTACACCTACAAACATATAACATGAAAGATATCTGGTTCTTCGTATTGGAATATTGTTGTTGTCAGAGACTTGCATTTATTTTATAGTTATGGGGGAAACAAAAAGGGGCAGAGAAAAGATGAATGGTATTTGAGTGTCATATATAGGTTTTGTAATAAAATGGATACTTTTTTTGTTTTTTTTTTTTTTCATTGTTTGTGTAATTATTTTTAAAGTATTCGGTGTGTGTGATTTTTTCATGGCTTAGGTGTTTTGAATTCACTGATACTGATGTAGAGACAGTGGTGAGTGTGTACAAAAATATAAAGAGTTAGGGGGAGAGCGAGAAAGATTTTTGCGAAGATTTAACTTTGATTGGTTTCGTTTGGTTGATTGCAAATCATTTGTCAACTTCAAAGGTGTTTTGTATTTGTTAATGGATGACAAAAATATAGGTATTTAGCATGAAATTAGTAAGTATAGGAACTTAGTTTCTTGATTGGTTGATGAGAGGGGGATTTGAAAATGGCGTAGATACAGTCGAAAGTGGATATCGGCAAGTATACCTATATTTTGAATAGTTTAAAAAGCGGCGGTGTGAATGGAAGAGGAAGGTAGGTTCATATCTATTGGATAATAAATAAATTTTGTGCTTGCAACATGCAGGTACCTACCTAGATATCTACATATAGTTATTCTTATAAATTAGATACCACCTAGGTAGATTCTTAGATAGGTACCTACCAGGTAGGTATATATGTAGGTAGGTAACTATACAAAAAATGCAGTTATGTGTCATATTTTAATAGTGTTTTCTTCGTCATTTAGTGGTTTGAAAGAAGTTTTTTTTTAATGTATCTAAGTAGGTACTTACATAGATATCTAATAAGCTTTATTTGGGTTAACAAAATGATACATGCCTAGGTATATCTTGCTTGTTGTCGTTTTAAGGAATTGCAAATTTGTAAATACGATAGCTTTTGTTAGAGTTGAAATCGCTTTGATATTGATAGTTTTGCTAGGTAGGTATATTTATTGATACATTTTGGGTAGATAGGTTTGGGTGGGTTAATTTTAAATTTTTAGCATTTTTCGATAAAATAATGCTTCAAATGTTAAAAATGACACTTTTGACTAGTACCTGTCTACCTATCTATATGATGTATAAGTAGGTAGGTAGGTAGGTACCTACTTTTAAATGGCGTCGAATGAAGATGAATAGTAGGTAGGTATATATTTGAGTGGCATATTGTAATAAAATAGATACCTACCTACCTATCTACTTCTTTTATGTTTTATTTTGATTTATTGTGAGTTATAAGATGCAATTGTTATTAATGTTCTAGGTGGTAGGTACCTAGGAATGGATGGAAAAGGGAGTTTCTTATCTTATCAAATGAAAATGGTTGGTACCTACAGGTAAGGTAGGTACACGTAGTTATTTTTGTTAAATAGACACCTAGGTAGATTTTGACTAAGGAACTGGACAGAAAATACACTTATCATCATGATGATTATGAATTTTACCTATTTTCATGCATTTTCTTATTTTTATTTATTGCAAACCTAACCTTCATTTTGAGAACTTGAATTTACATAGGTACGAACTGCAAAAATAAATTACCAAAACAAATAAAATAAAATACATTAAATTAAATTTATTTTTTTAATCAGAATTTTATTTAAAATATGGAAGAAAATACAAAATTCTTGAAGGAAATCAAAAAGTCTTTTGATTTCCGCAAAGACAGGTTCTCAGTTCTCTAAATATTTTTATCTTTGGGTAAGTGGAGTATCTAGGTTTATTTTCTTGGGGGGCAAACGATATCTATTACCTATGGTGTTTTTCCTTGTAATAAGCAAGGGCAGCCACTTTCCGGATATGGCTTTGTCATCATTCGTATACGTCTTATTTACTTCTTATACACCATATTATCATTTTTAAAACTAGTCTTGTATAGATGACTTGATAAGTATATTATTATTTATTTATTTATTATTTATTGTTTGTTCAACAAATGCCTTCATTTAGCATTTAAAATTGGCGTACTTAAAATTTTTAAACAACCATTTTATAAAAATTATTAAGTAAATATCGAATAATTTCAAAACCGCTCCAACGCTTTTAGAATAATTTTTTTTAGTAAGTTTATATTGATATATTAATATAATATATTAATTAACAACCTGATCGGTTTCAATTTCTTGTCTCAAGCCCCCCGTTTCTACTATATGGCCCTGAATTTTGTTTTGAAGATTTCTTGAGCCCATTTCTAACTGTCAACCAGATTGAAATATAGTTGGGCTTACCATTGCTTAGTAATAAGAAAATATAATTTTACAATATACATGCCTTTATCACTATGCCATAGTCATTATCTTGCCAGCGTTCAAGGAAATATAGGATGGTTTTTTTTTCTCTCAGGTAGATTTTTTTTTATAAATTATTAATACCTATATTTATGGTAAAATTTGTGAAATCCAACGTGGTTTACCAAAACTTATTTTTAAAGTAATATGAATTTTAAATATAGAGAAACTGAAGAAAAAACATTTTGGAGGTGCGAATAATTTCAAAGCGAGAAGTGTCATGAGAAAGCGGAGAAAGAAACACTTTCACAATTTGACGCACTTTCTACCCAAGAACACAACCACGGTCCTTCCCAACTACCATGCGAAAATGCTTGTTTAAGACAAACGATCAAAGCTGCTGTTACCGTTTGTTCTGAAACCCCCACAATAATTGTTAACAGAGCTTAAGTAGGAGCTTCAAACGCGGCTCTTGAAATTGGGCCAAGAATGGCAGCACAGCAAAAGGCAGTGTGGCGAGAACGAAAGCGTTGTAGTTAGACATTGACTATTCCCCACACCCGAACCGGTATTAACATTCTTGCTGAATTGTTAATGACCAAAACTTCAGTTCCGCAAAATCTCTTGCTGGCTGATACGGTTTGCGCTGATGTCCACCGCATAATTATATTCGGATCCGTAACTGATCGGAACAGGTTTTCAAGGTGTGAGACCTGGCTGCTCGACGGCACTTTAAAAGTGTGCCCTGAAATGTTCTACCAGTTGTGGGTGATCCATGGGCTGTTTGAAAACAAAGTTCTTCCAATGATTTACTGCCTTCTTCCCAACAAATTGGAAGCGACATATGTCCGAGCTTTACATCTTATTAAAGAATCCAATGGCATGGAAAATTTGAGGGTGAAAAATTTTTTCATAGACTTTGAAAAAGCAGAGGAAAATGCTCTTCGCTCCACCTTTACCGACCCAAATATGAAAATTCACGGCTGTTTTTTTCATTTTTCGCAAGCTATTCAGCGTAAGGTCCAAGAGTTAGGGATGAGAATAAGGTACGGCACAGATACTGACTACCATATGTGCATTAGGAAATTTGTGGCATTGTGCTTTTGCGAAACCGCTGATATTCATAATCGGTATGAGATGATGGCAAACAAGCTAGTTGAAAAGTTTGGTGATACCGAACAGCATCAAAATTTCCTTGAATATTTTGAAAATACTTGGGTAGGACGCAGTCGGCGTAGTCCACGATTTAGACAAGAAATGTGGAATTGTAAGAACACAACAGTACAAAACCTTCCAAGGACCAATGACAGTGTGGAGTCTTGGCACAAGGCGTTTCAATCAGCATTTGATTGTAAGCACCCCAATATATTTAAGCTCCTCAACGGCCTTTTGTTAGAGCATGTAAGGGTAGACGCGATTTTCCACAGGCTGAATACTATAAAATCCGTGCCATTTTATTCAAGGAGAGAATACTTGAATGCCAACGATAGACTTTTTCGTATTATAAGTCAGTACGAACAGAAGGAGCCGGATGAATATACGTGACTGCTTTTGGTAACTAAAGCACATTTATATAGTAAGAGGCACTGGAAAAGCAGTTTAACTTGGGTAAAAGTACCCAAAATGTGACAGGCACTGGGAATTAACTTTAAAAAACTTGCCTTTATTTTGTATACTATTTTGTCTTTTTCCTCACCACCCATGGGGTAAGACAATCGGTGCGTTTTTTTGTTTTGTGTGGTATCCCCTAATAGGCCTAATCCACTCACTAGACCTTCGGTGCTTTTTTGATGTGAGTCCCCAGTGCCTCTCACAACTTGGGTGCTTTTTTAAAGTGAGTTCCCAATGCCTCTCACTACAGAAATGTGATTTAGTTGCCAACAAAAAGCGCACATCCTTTCAGATATTCATCCGGCTCCTTTTGTTCATACTGGCTTATAATATGCAACAGTCTTTCATTGGCATTCAAGTACTCTCTCCTTGAGTAAAGTGGTACGGATTCTCCAGTATTCAGCCTGTGGAAAATCGCGTTTACTCTTACATGTTCTAACAAAAGGCCGTTGAGGAGCTTAAATATATTGGGGTGCTTACAATCAAATGCTGATTGAAACGCCTTGTGCCAAGACTCCACACTGTTATTGGTCCTTGGAAGGTTTTGTACTGTTGTGTTCTTACAATTCCACATTTCTTGTCTAAATCGTGGACTACGCCGACTGCGTCCTACCCAAGTATTTTCAAAATATTCAAGGAAATTTTGATGCTGTTCGGTATCACCAAACTTTTCAACTAGCTCGTTTGCCATCATCTCATACCGATTAAGAATATCAGCGGTTTCGCAAAAGCATAATGCCACAAATTTCCTAATGCACATATGGTAGTCAGTATCTGTGCCGTACCTTATTCTCATCCCTAACTCTTGGACCTTACGCTGAATAGCTTGCGAAAAATGAAAAAAACAGCCGTGAATTTTCATATTTGGGTCGGTAAAGGTGGAGCGAAGAGCATTTTCCTCTGCTTTTTCAAGGTCTATGAAAACATTTTTCACCCTCAAATTTTCCATGCCATTGGATTCCTTAATAAGATGTAAAGCTCGGACATATGTCGCTTCCAATTTGTTGGGAAGAAGGCAGTAAATCATTGGAAGAACTTTGTTTTCAAACAGCCCATGGATCACCCACAACTGGTAGAACATTTCAGGGCACACTTTTAAAGTGCCGTCGAGCAGCCAGGTCTCACACCTTGAAAGCCTGTTCCGATCAGTTACGGATCCGAATATAATAATGCGGTGGACATCAGCGCAACCCGTATCGGCCAGCAAGAAATTTTCCGGATCTGCAGTTTTTGTCATTAACAGATCAGCTGGAATATTAATATCGGATCGGGTGTGGGGAATAGTCAATGTCTGACTACAACGCTTTCGTTCCCGCGACACCGCCTTTTGCTGTGCTGCCATTCTTGGCCCAATTTCAACAGCCACGTCTGAAGCTCCTACTAAAGCTCTGTTAACAATTGTTCTGGGTTTTTCAGAAGAAGCGGTTGCAGCAGCTTTGATCGCTTGGTTTATGCAAGCATTTTCGCAATCTAGTGGGGACGGAGCGTGGTTGTGCTCTACGGGAGAAAGTGCGTCACTACCTCTTGAAACCGCTTTCCCATGACACTTCCCGCTTTGAAACTTTTCGCACCTCCAAAATGTTTTTTCTTCTGATTCTCTGTATTTCACATACAAAAACCCTTCAAAAATAAGTTTTGGTGAACCACGTTGTGATTTGACAAATTTTGCCATATCAATGATTTATTAAAAAAAAATCTGCCTGAGAGGAAAAAAAAACGATCCTGTTTCATTCAACGCTGGCAAGATAATGACTATGGCATAGTAAAAAGAGTAGCAATTACTGTATACAAAAAGAGTAGCAATTACTGTAGTAGGTATATAGGTACATACATATATAGAACGCCAATCTAGTAGATATAGAATGCCCCACTCATCACGAAACTATGAAAAAAATCTTTATACCTACCTACCACATTGAAAGAATCCAATTAAAATTGAAAATTAGCTACAATTACAAAGGTACCTACCATTAAGGCCCATCTCATTCTCTCAACCATAAAACAAACAGATGACATAATGTCTTCCGAGTTGACAGCAAAAATTACAATCAACAAAACCAAACCAATCGAAATAAAATATTCGGACGAATTTTTCCCGCCTCTTCTATTAACCTTATAATATTAATTATTCTATGCCTAATAGGAACGTATACCTACCTACTACACAATCACCAGTATATCATTCCATTAAAAACTATTTACCTAATAAAGTCACACTCCAAACTACGATATTCACTTTTAACTGTACGCCATTTACAAATCCCCCTCTCATCAACCAATCAAGGAACTTAGTTCCTATACTTACTTACAACGGACAAGAAACCATCAATTTTAACTAGAACATTAACTACAGCTATAACTCTGTGCCGACCATGTGCCCACCTAATTTCATGCTAAATATATTTCTGTTCCCCATTAAAAAAAAAAAACACAAAACATCTTTGGAGTTGACCGAAATGATTTACAATCAACCTAACCAAACCAATCAAAGTTAAATCATTCCAAAAAATCTTTCCCTTTCTGCCCTCACCATTTTAACCGCCAATGTATCTACATCTACATCAATGCATTCAAAACACCTAATCCATAAAAAACCACACACACCGAATCCTTTAAAAATGAATTGCAGTTTCATATTATAACCTACATGCAAAAACAATGCAAAAAAACACAAAAACAAAAGAAGTATGCCTTTTATTACAAAATGTATCACTCAAATACCATTCTTCTTTTCCCTGTCCCTTTCTGTTTCCGCCATAACTAATTCCTATTGCTCACAACCCAAATAAAACGAATTTGTTTGATTTGGTTGGTAACTGCCCACATACAACATAATAATACTATTGCGAATGTTCGATGTAGCGAAATGTCCAGATGTCCAATTTGATGTGCTGGCGAGAAGATTACTTGGTTCGTGAGATGGGGTGCGAAAATACCAGTTGGATTTGTCCAGATGGAATCGTATGACTTGGCGGTGTATGAGTTATACCCAACCCCTTCTCAACCTCTTCTATGCTTGGTGACGGCAACATAGGGTATTCATCTTGAAACAGTGGAGCCTCCACTTCTGCAGTGGGTTGACCATTTATCAATTCATTAAAGTACACTTCCCATCGCTCCAGTATGCTTTGTGGATCGGTGATCAGATTTCCCTCTCCGTCCTTGCAGTATGTGCAGCCTGGTGTGTACTGCGTCATGTTTCGGACGGATTGGTAGAACTTCTGCGCCTGGTGCGGACCTCACTCTCGGCTTTTTTCTATTTCACAGATTAAGTTCTTCTCCCAGGCTGATTTTTTCTGTCTGTGAAGCCGTTTTTCTATTCTTCTGAGCTCTTTATATTCTTCTTCGAGTGCCCGCGTTCTATGAGATTGTTGCATTGCTCGGTACGCAACATTCTTACGTTCAGTCGCTAGCTTGCATTCATCATCAAACCAGTCGTTCCGATTTCTACGACTGCTGCCTAAGATGGAGTTGGCAGTACTAATGACAGTATTCTTAAGGCGTGTCTACTTCTCATCAATTCTAAGACTCTTCTCGCCAATTCTAAGACTCGAAGTCCATTGTCATTAGTGTTCTCATGCAAACTATGGGTGCCTGCGTAATGCCTGAATACCGGCTCCCGACCTATTTTTGCGTTCAAATCCCCAAGGATGATTTTTACGTCATACCTTGGACAGGCATCGAGGTCCCTCCCGACTTGTTCGTAGTAAGTCTCTTTTTCTTCCTCTGAGGACTCCTCCGTAGGTCCGTGAACGTTAATGAGGCTAATGTTCGTTAATTTGCCTCGCACGCGAAGGGTGCATAGCCTTTCACTTATAGCGATAAAGCCGATGATGGTAGACTTCATTTTTTCGCTGACTAGGAAGCCTACCCCGAGCACATGGTGTTTTGTATGACAGCTGTAGTATACGTCATATTCTTTCTTCTGTAAAACACCATTCCCTGTCCATCTGATTTCTTGTAGTGCTGTTATGTCAGCTCTATATTTTGACAGGGCATCGGCTAGCTGCTGAGCAGCTCGAACTCTATAGAGCGATCGTACGTTCCATAAGAAAATTCGTAAATCGTTTTGCCGTTTTCGTTGCGTTGGTTGTCGTCGTGAGATCAGTCCGTTCCCGAGGCTTGTTGTCGGGTTCGTAATTCGAAATTTTACGGAACAGGGAATTAACCTTTTGCCAACCTGGGGAACCAGCCTGATCCGCCGGCTGAATTCCCACCACTCTATCTATAAACAAATCCATTTCTCATTTCATAATACGAACTCTCCTCTTTTTCCAACATTTCCCTTATTTCATTTATATCCCTGTCTCTGTGCTGACAAATAGACAGATTTTGTTCAAAGGTATTCTCTTCTAATACAAGTATACTCATGTTCCTACTTAATGCATCAACATGTTGCATTCTTTCACTGTTACGATGCTCCAAAACGTAGTCATAGTTCTGTAACTCTAACGCCCATCGTGCTATCCTCGGGTTAACTTCTTTTTTGTTAAGTGTCAATGTCAGTGAGTTACAATCAGTAACTATTTTAAACCTCATACCATGTAAATAAATTCGGAATCTCTGTAAAGCATAAATTATTGCTAGAGTTTCCAGCTCAAAGCTATGAAACTTAGCCTCTTGGTCAATAGTCCTTTTTGAACAATAGAATTTGGATGAAACTTTCCATCACTCTTCTTTTGCAATAGGATTGCACCAAACCCAAGAGCACTAGCATCGCAGTGTTATTCTGTTTCATCTCGAGGATCGTAAATTGCTAAAATTGGTGCTACTAATAATTTTGCTTTTAATTCTTCAAAACAGTGTAATTCCTCTTTACCGAAATTAAAACTAACCTTTTTCTTTATTAAATCGTATAATGGTTTCTCTTTTGTTGAAAACCCTTCCACAAATCTCCTAAAATAAGAGCATAATCCCAGAAAACTGTGCACTGCCTTGGCATTTTGAGGAATAGGAAATTTTGCTACTTATTCAATGTTCTTTTCATCAGGACGTATACCTTCTTTAGAAACCTTGTAACCTAAATACCGTATTTCCGGTTCCATAAAACTGCACTTATCCAATCTCAACTCTAGTTTATTACTTACTAGCTTCTCAAAAACTTCTTTTAATATGGATAAATGTTCTTCAAAATCACTCGTCGCAATCATTATGTCGTCTAAGTATATCGCAACTTTCCCTGCCCTAATCATGTCATCAAACACCATATTTACAAACCGTTGAAATGTTGGAGGTGCATTTCTTAATCCGAATGGCATACGCAAATATTCGTATTGACGTAGCGGAGTCACAAACGAAGTGTACTTCACCGTTTCTTCATTTACATGCACATGATAAAAAGCGCTTTTTAAGTCTAATAATGAAAAAATAGTTTTGTTCGCTAACCTATCCAACATGTCATCAATCAGCGGCATTGGATAATTGTCCTTCAATGTTATTTTGTTCAAACTCCTATAATCTATACACATTCTTATGTTATCATTTTTCTTCCTGACCAAAACAATGCAGAAGAATACTCTGAATTACTCGGCCTTATTATCTTTTTCTGTAACATATCATCTAACATTTCCCGTACTCGATCTTTTTCATAATACGATAATCTTCGGGGTGGGCTCTTCATTAATCAAATTTAAGTTTATCTCACATTTAATTAGCGGTTCATCAGGACGATCACTTTTTAAATAACAATCATTAAATATCGTTCTGAAACACTCATTTTTGTTAACATCGAGACTCTCATTATATATATATGTTTCTTTACTTTCATCAATTTCAATATTCATTAAATTATTATATTCTTCATCATAAGTTTCGTTCATTTTACTTTCTTTTATTTTCATCAATCTCAAATTTGCTTTTTTAATAAAGTCTCTTTCCAAAATAACTGGGAACTTAGTCGTTTCATTTTTTACTTCAAATAATTCTATTTTAATGTCGAATTCCTTTGAAATAAAAAGTTGACTTTTTTCGAACTAAAGTCGTTTTTTTTCGGACTACAGTTGCTTTTTTTTCCGAAAATCATGATCCATAGACAAGAAAAAGTTGCTTTTTTTCCCCTCAGATCAACTTTTCTTGAATCTCGATTTGATAGCAAGATTCACACATATTTGCACACATACTTAACAGATTTGATTTCTTCTGTCAGACGAGCCGTTTAATTGTGTAGTTTGGTTTATTTTAATATAGATTTCTCAAATAAAATAATTTTAAAATAATCTATTGGACGTGAGCCTTGTTGTTAATAGTGCAATATGTTAATAAAGTGAACTTAAGTGAATTGTTTAGATCGCGTCTATAAAATATACACCACACAATCACAGAAAAAAAGCAACTTTGTTGTTTCAACATCCATAGGAAGGAAAAAAAGTCAACTTTTCCGATCATATCTGAAAAAATCTAAGGAATTCGACATAACTTCTTCTCCAAACAAAATACAACTCTGAACGACTCCAATTACATTTGATGGGCTTTTATTAATACCAAAGAAATTATATTTTACATTTTGTTTCTTAATAAACATATGTGGCACGAACTGTTCTAGGACAAAACTAATGGGGCTACCGGTGTCAATTAAAGATTCTAATGAAAATTTACAAATAAAATTTGATTCTATAAAAGTATATAATAATTTTCTTACGTTTTCATCTGAATCACCTTCATCTCCAACATGATGAACGTCCTTTCTTTTTGGGCATACAGCAGCGTAGTGCCCCATGTCAGCACACACATGGCACGCACCCAGTGGTCGTTTCGGCTTCTTACAATTATTGGCCATGTGCCCCAAAGCATTACAATTGTAACACCTATATTGCTTCGATGTACTTGGCTCCATGTTTAAAGCTGGCGCCTTTTGCGCTAAAGTCACTGTCCTGAACGCCTCCAGGAGATGCATGCTCCTTGTCTCTAAAACAATGCATTTTTGCCTGAGATCTTATGGTCTGGTCTGGTATCCCCTCAATGAGATATTCCATGAGCTCATCTTCATGGATACTTACTTTATTAGCAAGTATAACCTTTTCGTGAAAGTATTCCTGAAAAGTTTCAGCACTCAACCATTTCCGTCCTTCGAACTTCTGCTTGAGCATCAGCCGGCTGGCTCTGTCCTTAAAGATTGTACCCATCCCTCTGAGTAACACAGCAATTGGTACCGACATCATATCTTCTTTCGAGTGGAACCATCGTAGGGCTCTTCCCTTCAATCTAGTTGATATCAGAGCCCGGGAATTGTTCTCATCCAACTTGAAAACGGATAGGACACTCCTCAGCTGCAGCTCCCACTGCGCATAGTTGTCATCAGCACCCGCAAACTCTGGCATCTAATCTTGTTGAAATTATTTTTATTTATTATTCTATATTTATTAATTTTTTCAATGTAGGTATATAGAATTTGTATTATAACAAAACATTTTATGTATAACTTTAAGCAGGCCATGGGTAAACACTTCCAGCTTAATGATTACAATCGTAATCTTGTTGGATATAGTTCACTTTAGCTTTTTGTCAAAAATGTTATGTAAGTTGAACTGAAACAAGCGGAAATTTGCGTATTGATGAGTGCAAAGTGAGCATCCGCACGAAACGCCATTTTTTCATGGACTAAAGGCCATAAAAAGCTAATTAGAAATAATAATATTCTATATTTATTATTTTTTTCAATGTAGGTATATAGAATTTGTATTATAACAAAACATTTTATATATTGAACTCATTTTTGACACCTGCCCTCTTCTTTCATATTTATGGTGATAACACACCAAATCTTTGTGGTGAGACCACATTACAATTTATTTTATTCTTTGGGTCCTACCACAGGTAGGTACATTTTGAACGATTAGTAAACTTTTTTGTATTATATTACCTACCTATGAAAAATATAAATATGTAGAATGTTTGCCTATATTGTGTAGTGCCTATATTAGGTTATATTTAAATGTTATCACCTCTATAATAAAACCCATACCTATGGATAATGAAATATAATAATATAAAATAATATAAAACAAATAAAAAATAGGCTAGAGCTAATAGATTCGGTCAAAACAAACAAAAAATTGTATGTAATGGGGGGGTCTATCTCCACCCGTTTAGGCAAGAGAACCAATTTAAGAAAAATCGTCTTAAGATGGAAACAAAATAATTAAAAAATAACCAATGGACATAAAATTATAAAATATAATTGCTTTTAAAGTTTAAGCTCCAATCTTTAATTAAATATTTAATTCAAGTTGATTTAAAAAAAAAATTATTTTCATTCTTTAAAATTTTTGCAAAGTTTTGCATTATTAAGTGCATTTTTTTTTACCAATATTCAACGCTCCTTTTAATTTCTAGTCGAATACCGAAAACTCGGTGTTAAAAAGTATCCTAGTTTTTGAAAATTAAAAATAAAATGACAGTTACTTATATCCCAAAAAACATATTTTCGGTGTTCTTAACTTATGTTTGAACTTTCGTGTCAAATTTCAAATGATTTTTTCATTTTTACATGCATACCATTAGTTTTTTTTATATATTTAATAAGATTTCGCACAAATTTGAGTTTTGTTGCATATTATGCAAATCACAGATGGCAATCATATGCATATCTTGAAGGCTGAATGAAATGTAGTTGCAACGGGTTTTCAACGTATTTCATTTTTTGGCTATGAAATTACCTATGTATGTTCAAATAGGCTTAACTATGATCTTGACTTTGGAGCTTATGCTTTTTGATCAGTTTCAGTTGTAATTGACTGTGATTAAGTTGTGATTTAATTTGCAAATACCTAGTGACGTCTGTGTTAATTCATAGTTTGTGATAACGAAAATAATCATATTATATGTGTAAGCTTTATTTATTGTATGATTAAGATAGTAAGTAAGAACACGAGGAATAGGCCTATTGGGGAAACCTCGTTAAAAAAAACGCATCTTGTATTTTACCCCACTGGGTGATGTGGAAAAAAATACCTACATTTCGCACCATAGAAACATCGCACCAATTGTTCCTTCTCTTTGAACAAATCATTAGCAACATGACATCAAATCCAACAAATTACAGTGCACATAATTTAATAACAATAGAAACAGCACACACAAATCTGTTATTTACCTACCTGAGAATCCAACTTTTCCAGCTTTTTTGGATATCTTATTGGCCAAACTACCTTACACAGTTCTTTCTGCTCTGTCAAGGCTTGTTCTTGATATGCCAACTATACTTGCAGAAATTCTGTGTCCAGGCCAGATGATTAAATGTTATAAGTCACTTTTTGAATTCTTACATGGGAGCATATTATTTAAATTTAAACATATTATAATGAAAATAGTTGGTAAGAAAATAACTTGAAAAAACAATTTTCTGATTTTTTTATAACAATCAAGACTTTAAAAAATGTTCCCACGTGAAATTTGAAAAGTGACTTCAAATTTAGAGCCATCTGACCACAGAATTTTAATCATCAAAGAAAAAAAAAAACAATAATCTGTTACCACATTAATGTACCTCTATGTACCTACATGAGTATTTTGTGATTAATATTATTTTAGTTTTGTATCTCAAAATAACGGTACCTACCATATAAGCGATTATTTCTTGCAGAAAAATGAAACAACCAGAAAGAATTGAAGATAATGAACCTCCTAAAAAGAAATTCTGTTTTAAACTTAGCAATTAAAGATGTCTGAAAATTTTGTTTTTGATTTATGTATTACTTATGTTTATGTTTGAAATAAATACAACATATTACAGGAAATAAATATAAACAAAATGAGTTTTTTTTTTAAATGAAATGTAAAATAAAATTTAACAAACTTTGAGCTGAATCAGTTGTAATAAGCTGTAATAACATTTAAGTAAGCTTCAATATGAGCTTTAGCATCCCTTTTGGCTTTGCTAGGTAATTTTTTCATTTTATGTTTTATGTTTTGATGAAAATCTTCGTCTTCGTCATCGGTCGATGAGCATGAATAATTCATTCGCTTTGCAGCCACGTGTACTAAATTTTTGATTCTTCAACTTTTTGTCCACACAATGATGAAGAACATTCCACTAATTCTACAAAAAGTGCATCGACTTTATTGTTACCTCTTGAGTCTTGAAAAAAAAAACATGAACTTGTTTATTTGATAAATTTGAAAAAAAAAAGAATTACCATAATTGTTCCGTAAAATTATCTACTTCTTCTATGATATCATAAAAGGTTAAGACTCCCGAAACTTCAAAAAAGTTCGTTGTATCTCTAAAAATATGACAAAATGCTTAAAAAAATTAATTATATTGGCTATCATCACTTACTTGATAAATGGTCTCAAAAACGTCATCTCTTCGAAATAATCCCACGAACTTTTCTTATCGTTCGCATTTGTTGAGACAATTTGAGTAAAAGTTTTTTCAAGTGCCTTCCATCTTTGTTGAGAACTTGCACCTTCTCCCACTCTAGTAACCTAAATTGGTTGTTTTTATAGTTATCATTGCTCGAGTCCCAAAGAATTGGATGCTGTTTTACACATCAATAAATTCTTCCACGGCATACTTTTCTACTGTCAATAACCCAGAGGGTTCTTTATTATCATTTTGTGTTTCCTTCAATTTTTAATTATTAAAGAATTTTAAAATATTAAATAATTTTAAAAATTACCTCGCATAAACTTGAAAAACTTGCATCTGTATCTTCTTTAGAATGTTTATGCCTCTGAAATTCCTCTAGAATGTTTATGCCTCTGAAATAGTAAGTTAAAATTTATTATTAAAAATTTTCAATTTTGTTCGGGGTTCAAGATGTCAAAGAAGTCAGCTGTTTTTGTTTTGAGTACTATTTGACTAAACATATACAATGGCGTTTTATTGGTTCTTTCCAGAGCTGACTAACTAAAAATTACCAACAAAACACGACTAGAATGTATGAGAAAACAATATATTATATATGTTTAGCATTTTATTACTATAAAATATGTCTTTTTATAATAAGATTTTCAAACAAATTTAATATATATTGAAAAAGATATACACATGTAAAATTATATATATGTAAAAAAACAACCAATATACATAGGCGTGTTTCACTGTCGAATTTCCTGGAAAAATTTTTCTCAACTTTAAGGCTATAAGAAACCTTTTATAAAAACTTCTTGAAACAAAATATTTGACCAAGAAATACGGCTGCAAAACAGCTGTAGGAACATCAGTTTGTATAGTAAATATTTAAAAAAATAAAGGCAAGTGGTGCGTTCTTTTAATTAGAATTGTTGACTATTGTTAACAATTGTAAACTTATGTCGTTCCTTTAATACCAATTGTTACGAATTTAAACTATTTGACAACTCAACCTCGTTCCAAAATGCATTGTTGAAGTGTCAAATAGTTAGGATTTGTATTTCCAACTCATGACGATGATATGAATTTAATTAAAAATATTAAAAAGATAAGATAAAATCTTCTTTTTTCTTCGGCTTTTAGGGCACGATGAGTTTATAAATGAAACAAATATGTTGGCACTTACTTTTCCGGATGTTCCGGCAGGGGTTGCTACCTTCTTCAGGGAAAGTTTATTGTAAAACATAAAAAAACAGAATATATAACACTTGTATTATGACAACTCAAAATAAAAACTTACGTTATGTAATAACAAGAGAAACTTTAAATCAACAATTTGTTACACGAATGAAATTAAAATTACTTTTAAAATAAACAAAGAAAAATGTATGCACTTCAAAATTAAGTTTATAGCCCGATTCTCCCCAACATCAATGATACCTCACAAGTCATAACAAGAGGTGAAATTGATTTTGTTACTTTTTCGGATTCTCCCCCGTAGTCACAACTTGTAATGTCCAGTTTCACCAAAATACACCTAAAAGCATTTTAGTTTACGGAGTAATAAAATTTATTGGCATTTTAGCTTAAAATGGTTTGCACCAACATAAGGAGGTGAATTCTTAAAAATGAAGAAACTTGATGCCAACCCCGGATTTTTATTCACCACTCATGGCTCTCTTTCATTAGAGCAAGCGAGAGGAGAGCATATCAATCGAAAAATTTTAACGTTCTTTTTGTCTTGCATTTTTAAGACGCCTTTAAAATTTATTTGAAACAAAATGGGACTTTAGTTTATTGGCGCTTTTAAAAATGAAAACGGTTTGTGATATTGAAAAATGCCATTTTAATTATTAACAACCCAATAAATATTTAAAAGTGTTTGGAGAAACTGGCTTTAATAGTTATAAAAACAATCGAAATTGTGATCTGCTACAGAGCAGGTCACAGCACTCGAATTTCAATTGTTTTTGTTTTTGCTTTGTTTGTGAGTTGAAACCAAAGGAATTCTTTATTATTTATTTTTATTTTGATGATGCATTGGGTTATGCAACTTTTTGTTTAAATTAAAAAATATCAAATCAAAAAAAACTTTTCGGAATTGTTGAACTTTTCTTTATTAATTCCTCGGTGATCACATTTTTTTTTATAGGTAAATTTTTTCTTCGACTATCTATGTTTTTTCTCCAAAAAAGCTAGTTTTGCTTCACCACACATATTTTTCACTGATATTAGTTCGGATACGTTGTTTATTTCTATAAAATTTGTAAATTTGATTGAATTTACTTTTCACATAAATTTTGCACAGAAAAATTAAAAACTTAATAGTGTTCTGTCACAATCAGCTGTTCCAAGTCGAAGAAAAAAACTCACCATAACGCGGTGAGTTTACTTTTGACTTTTCTTGTGAGGATTGGGGAGAATTCGATAAATGTTATCGAGTCACAACAATCCTCGCAATAAATTGTCACAAGGGCTAATGACTTGTGACTCCTCACAAGGGGGAGAATCGGGCTGTTAGTCTTTTATAAACAAAACAAAAATTGACATTTAGGCCGTGTGCGAACAGCGTTAAAATTTTATCCTCTGGCTAATTTTTGACGTTTGAGTTGAGGTGAATAAATTTTTAGCTTTTTGGTGTGCGAACTGGATTAAATGGGATTTTTTACACTAATATATTTTTTTAAATTTCCCTACAAGAATTGAAAAATTTCCCCTTCTATTTCTTGGTACGGGGAAATGTAAAAATTTGTTTTGGAAAAAACGAAAAAAAGAACGCAGCATATAGGAAAGTTCTAAGCTGAATCTGGAATGGTAGCAACCATCCAATTCTGTTTAGTAGCTTAGAAGGTATGGCCCCATTTAGCATTTTCAACGTATACCTACATTTTGTAAATCCTATGAATTGTTTTTGATTTTGAACCAAATAAAAAACTGACTATGCAGAAAGTAGCTCGGTTCAAATATGTGTCTGGAATTATATCAATCCTCCAGATCAGTTCAGTGGTTTAGAAAATATGGTCCCATTTAATATTTTCAACCGCTGTCGCTGCTGTTCTGTTCTGATATAAAACAAAAAACTTAAAACGCAGCATTTTTTAATTATATGTATACCGCAGAAATAATAAAGGATAAAACATTGTTTTTGAAAGATTTATTATAAACCTATTGGTTCAACAATTTGCCAAAAGCTTTCAAACTCATATATATAAGAGTTTTCACAAAAGCGACCCCAGCCCCATCTATTCGGTTATTTGAAATAGCCTTAGTCATTTCGTAGAACATCAGCTATCCACCAGTTAAAGCCCCTTAAAAAACGGTACATCCGTTTCCCGTCGTCGCGTTCGTCAGTTGAAAAATAAAATTTTCCATAGCGCCACCTAGGGGATAATTTGCATCATAAGTTACTTCCTATATTATCAGCCATCTGGCACTGAAGGCCCCGTTAAAATCGGTCCTGTAGGTTCTGATCGGTTTATATTTACGAAAATGCAAAAAAATCGACATTATCTATCGGTCAGTGAAAGTCTCGTCAAAATCGGTCTAGCCGTTCTCGAGATTAGCCAGGACAAACAGACAGACAAACATTTTAAAAATGTGTGTTTTGATATAAGGGCTGTGTATGCTCTCATATGCGTGTAGTAAAATACTGTTATTTTGACATTACAAACAGACACTCCATTTTTATTTATGTGTATAGATTTATTTTATTTTGTTAAAGAAAAAAATTGAACTACTTTGTAAAATAATTAAAATTATGGGAAGTTTTAACACGGTACAAAACACTGGTTTGGCAGCTGAACTTTAAAAAAAAATTTGTTTCACAATGAATATTAATGTACAAAAGAGTATATCGGTTAATTTAAGTAATTTTTCGTACGTAACGAAGAAATTTAGCCTGCTCCAGAGCAGCCTAAATTTTTGAAGTTTATATTCACCACACTAGTGTCATAATTTAGCCAATGGATAAAATTTTAACGCTGTTCGCACACGGCCTTACAGCCCGATTCTCCCCAACATCAGTGATACCTCACAAGTCATAACAAGAGGTGAAATTGATTTTACTTTTTCGGATTCTCCCCCGTAGTCACAACTTGTAAGAGTTATAAAAACAATCGAAATTGTGATCTGCTACAGAGCAGGTCACACCACTCGGATTTCAAGTTTTTTTTTTTTTTGCTTTTTTTGTGAGTTGAAACGAAAGGAATTCTTTATTATTTATTTTATGTTGATATTTTTTTGTGTTATGCAACTTATTGTTATTTAAAAAATATCAAATCAAAAAAATTTTTGGAATTGTTGAACTTTTCTTCATTAATTCCTAGGTGATCACATTTTTTTATAGGTAAATTCTTTCTTCGAATATTCATGTTTTTTCTCCAAAAAAGCTATGAAAAATAGTTTTAAGCTGTTTCTGCTACTGGTGTTTGACCTTAAAAAGATTTTCAATGTCACTTGGTAAGTTGTGATATTTTTTGAAGGAAATTGCAAGTCTTGTAGAATTATTATTAAGACAGTTGAGTAGCGCAGAGTTGAAATTTGCAATGTGGTTATCAATTTCGCAATTGGATAAACTAGAGAGATGAGAGGGTAGGATTTCCCGGAGGGAACTGTCCAAATCCTCTTTGAAAAAATTCCAATCTGTATTTTTAAAGGACTTGGAGAGATGAGGATCCCCTAGACAGATGTAAGCGTCTGCAATTTTTATTTTAAGTAAGACTGGGCAATGTTCCGTAAAAGTGGGTAGAGCTGAGACTGAAAAGTTTAAATCAACAATGTTAATCAGGTGACCCTGCCTTCGCAAGGGTAGTCACCTTGTTGTGGTGCGAAGGCTTAAGTTTCAAAGATTCATCTGATCTGTGAATCTGGGGAAACCTGGATCTACAGTGATTTTGATGAGTAACAAACCAAGAACTACCCACACCTTAATCCAGGGTGTTACGTCACCGTGCCTATTGGATGGTTTGCAGCCAAGGGGTATACCGGCTGTATTCTAACGGTACCTCTTCGAAACCGGGTCAAATCGAAGAGTAACCTGACCTTATATTTGTACAAGGGGTGATACGCAGATGGACTTTTCCTTCCCCCATACTCGTGGGAACGAAAATGAACAGCAAACAAAAAAACAAAACAAAAATAAAAGGGGACGACGTGCAAGAATCGGGCACGAAGTTTTTAACGGAAGCCGATTCAATCAACAACGACAACATGACAGAAGAAGAGGAGAGCTTCCTTCTCGAATCTTCTTCAGCCCTTAAGGCTACTTCCGACGGCAGCATTAAAGAGAGTGTCATGGATCTAGGAAATTTATTCCTAGGTGAAAATGACACTGTCTCCCTTACTGGCTCGTCCATTTCAACATCGTCAGTAGCCTCTAACCGAAGCAGAATTAACAGCTACAAGAAGACGATAAGGGCTTTGGAAGGGAAAAAGTGGGAGAGTCTGAGTGATAGGGAACAACTTAGGCTTCAAATTGCTCGTGCCTACCTACGGAGTCGTGATCCTTTGGGCAACACTAATCCAATGGTAGTCACAAGCAAGAGCGGAAATGTGGAGTCGTTCGAGTCTGTGACAGGCTTAAGCCCGTCGGGACTAAAGACGAACACACACGAAGCCCACATGAACCTGAACTTAAAGAGTGTTATGGGTCCACCCAAATCTGTGACAGGTCTAGGCCCGTCGGGACTGAAAGTGGTACCAGTGCATTCGAAACCAGCAACAACATCTGAGAGAAAGATGGGAGCACCTAGTTCTGTGACAGGCCCAAGCCCGTCGGGATCACACAGGTACCCGTCTGACTTTGCAATTGAAGGGAACAAATTAGGCAGTGTGGAGAAGTTGGTGGACTCATCAAAGTCTGTGACAGGCATAAGCCCGTCGGGACCGGTAGTGGGTTCATCGGCTTGTCTGGTTAGTGTAGGCGGTGATGGGGAACTGTTGAACAAATCTGGGACTGTGACAGGCACAAGCCCGTCGGGACCTACGACGAGTTCTGCAGTAAACTTGATCCCAAAAGTAGACTCACGGGAAGACGGGGACGAAACTATAGGCAGTGTCTGTACAGTACTCTCCTTGCAGAGGGAAACTAAAGCAGGAGGTACTGCTCAGGCTGACATTCAAACAGCATCGCCGAAGTACGGCCCGAATAGAGTACGTAACGCCAGACGAACACTCCAACGCCTCAAGGGTATAGAACCCAGCCTCTTAACGGAAAGACAACAATTATCGTTAGCTAGAGCTAGAGAAACCCTAGATAATGTGCCGTCCTGCAGTAGGTCACCCGCAAGGAAGCTTGGAGGGAAAGGGAAGGGCAAAGCTCAACCCTCTCCTTTGGCATCAACAAATGCCGCCGGTGTAGTAAACACGGGACCGAAGCCAGTTGCGGATTGTGTAAAAAGAGGTAGGCATGACGACACATTCTCTCCTCCACCCAAACAAAACAAAAAACCAAGAACCGTATCCAATGTGGTCAGAGACAGTCACCGGGTCGCAGTTGTTGACTTTGGTAATCCAGAACGGAGGCTGTCAGATGACCAATGGAGATTGATTGAAGTCAGAATCCTGGATAGGGTGAATGACTCGTACAAAGTGGCTGGGCATATCCCGCACTTTGGACAGCTAACATCTCTGAAAGGATTCAAAGTGATGGAATGTGAGGACGCGGAAACCCTCAAATGGTTGAAGAAGTTCATCGCCAACACGGAAGCACCATGGCCAAAAGCCAACCTGCGTCTTTGCGATAGGAAAGAGCTACTAGAATTCGCCAAATCGAAGAGTCGTCTATTCCTTCCCGGCCCTTATCTGCCGAAAGAAAGAGTGCAACTCAACATCCAAAACCTCAACCCGAAACTTTTAAGTAAGGACTGGCAGGTGGAGGAAATGGGGCCGCACAATGATAAAGGCATGGATATTGTGGTGAGACTCAGTCACAAATCCATGCCACTACTGCGCAAATGTGGCTACAAAATACGCGTCGGCATTACCCGATGCAAGATAAGACCATTTGTGACGGTATACAAGAAAAGTGGGGAAACGACTAGCCGGCATGAAGATACGCCAAATTAATCTTCATCACAGCAAAGCCGCTAGCGCCAACTTAGTACAAGCTATGACAAGCGGCAATATTGATCTAGCTCTGGTGCAAGAACCTTGGGTAGTTCGAGGTCAAATACGAGGGCTTAGATCGAAAGACCTGGTAACGTATGCCTTTCCACAGAACAATGAATGTACAGTTCGAACTTGCATTGTAGCTAAAAGTCAGGTTAACCTATTTCTTTTATCCACCCACAGCAATATTGACCAGACCGCTGTAAAATGCGAAAGACAGAATGGCTTTCCAATCGTCTTCGCATCAATTTACATGCCACATGGGACGGACGATCCCCCCAACGAAATGACGAAGGAGCTTGTCATAAAAGCTCGAGATAATAGATGGGACCTTATCCTCGGATGTGATGCTAACTCCCATCATGTACAATGGGGTAGTACAAATACCAACCCACGAGGTGAGTCAATTCTTGAATTTATTATAGAACATAATTTAGTTATAGGAAACATAGGCAACGTACCAACATTCGTTACTAGAAATAGAAGGGAAGTGCTAGACTGACTCTAACTCTTTTTCGTTAAGTCGCTGGAAAGTATCTACTGAACCTTCCTTTTCTGACCACAGAAGTATTGAATTCGAAATTGGAGATAATATAAAACAAAAAGAACCATATAGAAATCCCAGGAAAACTAACTGGGATCGTTTTGTCACAAAAGTAGAGGAAAAACAAAACATATTACAAGGCCTGAATTATGAGTCACCTAAAGATATTGACAATACGGTTGAGACACTGAACCTGATTCTCAAAAGCGCATACGAAACATCGTGCCCCGTAATAGCTCCGAGTACAAAAACATCACCCCATTGGTGGAATAAAGAGCTGCAACATCTAAGAAAAGAAGCAAGAAAACTCTTCAATGCCGCAAGAAGAAGCAATGCAGGGTCCGATTGGGACCTCTACGAAGAAGGTCAAAGAAAGTTCAAAAATGCAACTCAAAGCGCAAAACGAACATCTTGGAGGACGTTCTGCAATGGCATTGAAGGTTACCCTGAATAAGCAAGATTGAGAAAAGTCCTCTCAAAGGAACCGGTAACCCCTGGCTATCTTATAGATAACAGTGGCAGATGGACCCAATCCTGCACCGAAACAATGGAACTCCTACTAAATACACACTTCCCTGGGTGTGTTAAGACGCAGCCCAAACCGGGCACAGATGCCAATTACGAAAATCCCCACAGTAATATAGAGTGGGCAATTGACTCCTTCTCCTCATAAAAATCACCAGGCATTGATGGTATTAATCCAATAATGCTTCAAAAGGCAAAGCACCTGTTAATAATAGTGTTAAAAGAACTATTCATGCGATATATTATGTACACACATATACCTGCAACTTGGCGAGAAGTCAAAGTTGTATTTATACCCAAAGCCGGTAAACCAACTCATACTACGCCAAAAGATTTTAGACCAATAAGCCTAACATCGTTTGTGCTTAAAACATTCGAGAAACTACTCGATGTATTTATACGTAGCATGCTTAATCCAGGAACCTTATCCCAGAACCAGCATGCGTACATGAAAGGAAAAAGTGTTCAAACTGCCCTTCATGCAGTAGTCAGTACTATAGACAAATCACTCGATCAAAAAGAATACACATTAGCAGCCTTTCTCGACATTGAAGGCGCTTTCAACAATGTTGAGGCTAGTGCTATAGAAAGAAACTTAATAAGCATGAACATTGACAACAGTATTACTCAAATAATACTAAGCCTATTAAACAAAAGAAACAGAATTGAAAATGACTGCCTCAAGAGGTACACCCCAAGGCGGGGTTATTTCACCACTGCTGTGGATATTAGTTGTGAATGAGGTCTTAGTACTGCTTAATAATAATGAGATAAAAGTCATTGCCTACGCAGATGACCTAGTCATAATGGCCACGGGGAAATTCCTAGACACCATCAGTGATATCCTCCAAAGGGCTATCAACACACTGAACAAATGGGCCCAAAAATGCGGCTTAGGTATTAATCCCCAAAAAACAGAACTAGTTCTATTCACGAACAAACGAATAATTCCACAATTCCATCTGCCATCAATTGAAGGCACACCCCTTAAGTTATCCGAAAGCGCGAAATACCTGGGAATCATACTTGATAGGAAATTGAACTGGAAAATGAATGTCCAAGAAAGAGTCAAAAAGGCATCCATCGCATTCTACTCATGCAGCAGAATTTTTGGGAAAAACTGGGGCCCAAAACCCAAGGTAATTCTATGGATGTACACTGCGATAGTGAGACCGATATTGACGTATTGATGCTTAGTTTGGTGGAAAGCCGCTAACAAAGCTACAAACCTTAAGGCATTGACTAACATCCACGGCGGGCTTAGAAACCATACTTAACCTTCTGCCACTTGACCTTTATATGCAGGAAACTGCATCAAAAAGCGCTCTCAGGATTAGCCAATCTAATCTATGGAGATCCAGTTTAACTGGACACTCTGAAATTTTGAACATCCACACAGGAACAAATGTAGAGTCTGACTACATAGTTCCCTTTACAGATTTTGAAAGGCCATTCCAATGCTTGTTCCCAAGTAGAGAGAAGTGGATTAATAATGAAGTCTTACAACCTACAACCAAATCCATCTTTACAGACGGCTCAAAAATGGATGTAGGTACTGGGGCTGGCTTCTTCTCAGAAGCTTTGAATATAGAAGGCTCAATCAGACTTCCCAATAACAGCAGTGTATTCCAAGCAGAGGTTCTAGCAGTAACGAAAGCTGCCAAAGTGGCATCAATGATGGCACTACCCCGAGAGGATATTACCATTCTCATCGATAGCCAGGCAGCGATAAAAGCAATTTCTTCTGTTGAAATAAAGTCCAAGCTTGTGAAAAGCTGTCGCGAAGAGCTTAAAGTTCTTGCCACACAGCATAATATAACACTCTGCTGGGTCCCCGGTCACGCGGGCATCATGGGAAATGAAAAAGCCGATGAATTGGCAAGAAAAGGCTCAGCACTTAGCCTAGAACTCTCAGAAAGAAGCGTAAAACCACCGTTATGCGACCTCAAACATAATATAATGTGTGAAATCCTGGCAAAAGCCAACTCGAGATGGGCAAACTTAAACACTTGTGAGGTAGCTAGGAAACTGTGGCCGCAGTACGATAAAAATAGAACGAATGCAATCATTCAAGTCAGTATCGACGTTGGTAGGTGTTTTAACTGGCCATAACATGCTAAGATATCACGCCAAAAAACCACGTCTAACTGAAAACGATCTATGTAGAGGTTGCAGTGACGAGGAATAACATGAAGATATAACCCACTACCTCTGTCACTGCCCCAGTCTCTGCCATCTAAGAAATAAAACTCTGGGGAAATACTTCTTCGAAAGCATCAAAGAACTATCAGAGTGCCCAATATCAAATCTATATCGATTCGCAAGAGGAAACGGATGGTTGAACACCCCGGGATGATACTAAGGAACTAAATATGGACTACGAGTATGGTAAGAGGAGGAATTGGTAAACCCTCAAATGGGCATCACAATGGGTCTACATTGACCTAAGTGCGCTGGGGCTGAGCTATTGGCTCTCCTACAGCAACCCGCAAACCTAACCTAACCTAATCAGGTGACTTGAGATAAGAGTGGTCCAGGAAAGATGGCCCCCTTGGAAATGTGGGTGTAATAGATGTGATGTTAGTTAGCGTGGGGTTAGAGGAATGGTACCAGTTATTAAGGGTACTCCCATTCAGATTCTGCCAGCTGTCACCCCATCTGGGACTTTTGGCATTCAAGTCACCACCTTAAATCGCACCGTCAAAGGAGGTAGCAAGAGTTTCAATTTTATTCAGTTCAGCAGAAAGTAAAGTCAGAGGGCTATTTGTTGGGAATTAAATGGAACCCAGTAGGAATCGATTGATAATGTTGTTGCCTTTGATTTTAATAGATACAAAAATGGTAGAAGATTGAAAGTTAATATATTCATAGAAAATATTTTTTTTAATAAGTAGGGCTACTCCTTGCAGGTCATCGTTTCGAAGAACGTTGTAATAAAACGCAAGCCGTTTGCTAATTATGGAATCAAAACTGTCCAAGTTAGACATAAAATGTTCTATTTTTGAGATAATTAAATAGATTCCCATTCCAAGAATTAGAAAGGTTCATGAAATCTTTAATTAAACCCTGGCCGTAACTACGTTTAGAGTTTGAGAGGGGAGGATCGTTAGCCGAGCTTAGATTTTGAGGTAACTGAGAGCCGCGTAGCTGACTAGCAAAAGAAACCCCAGGGGCAAAAAGGCGTCCATTGGCAACAGCTTTGGAGAAAATTTAAGCTTTGCTGATTTTTTCGTTGGCAGCTCGAACTTTCTGTTTCCTATTGGCTTCGTACTTTTTAAACGAAATGCAGGCTTTGTAATTAGCTGCATGATTATCTCCACAGTTGACACATAAGGCCATACAGCCTTCTTGTTTCGAGACAGCAGAGCAACCCGGCTCATGCTTGGAGGTGCATTTGACACAGTTATAATTATTAGCACAGTTTTTAGCTAAGTGGCCGAATTGCTGACACCGTCTGCACTGAAGCGAACCCTTGTTGCCCCTAGGTCTCTCCCAATACACTCGAGTATTAAAAAGATGTCTGATTTTAATGAGCTCATCGGGGCTCGTACCGGGTAATAAACAAACTAGGAATAAATTGTAGCGGATTTTAGTTGCTTTGGATTTTAAAGTTTCAAAAATGGAAACTTTATCCACATTTGAAACTTTTTCTTTTAATTCATTTAATATTTCAGCTTCATTAAAATCTGAGGTGAGCCCCCTCAGGACTACGTTCGATGTTCGATCTTCCTTCAAAGTGAAGGAGTGGGCTCGACATTGTCGGTATGCCTCAAAAGATCCATCATTTCCCGATGAACCCCACTATTATCAACGTATAATCTACTTGAACTACTACGATTTCTGATTTCATAATTGAACTTCACCGATTTATCTCTACATCTACGTTTTTCAAAAAGATTGGGGGACAGTACTTACTTCTCGAGCTCAGAGGATCCATCCTATTGTCGATGCTCTCCGATGCTGTTGTCGATGTTGCTGCCGCTGTTGCTGCTGCTGGCGCTGCTGTTATCGCTCCTGTGTCTAGTGCTGGTGATATTGCAGATGACTCTTGAGTAGCAACGCTGGTGTCTTTGTTCTCAACATTTAGCGAGAATTCATCGTCGTCGACTTCAATATCGATTGGGTTATCGTTGATTGTTGGTTGCTCCATTTGATGTGCCAAATTAGGACCTAATTTAGCTTTAGGATCTTCAAACCCAAATCGAGTATGGAGAACTTGTTGTTTAATTAAGAGGTTTTCTTGCCATCAGGAGCTGTTTTTTGTGTGGCTTTTTGCCACGGGTTTCGTCTTCATGACGCATTGTGAAGGGACAATGCTAATCCAAGGAGGTGTCACCACGTTACTGGTGGTAGAAATGAGGAGGCGTCCAACAGTTCCACTCGAAATCCGTATAAAAATAGAGCATCCAACGACAGGAACTATTTAAGTCGGTGGGATACTTTTTATTTTAATTTTTAGGCTGAATATTTGATGATAAAAACTTTTAATTTGTCGAAAAAAAGTAAAATTGAAAAAAATTTTTTTTAGGTTAAGCAAACTTCGGAGAAACTCAACGGCCTTTTTTTTCGAACGAAGAATGAATAATTTAACAATTTGACATTAGATGTTAGCTAGCGGCTAGCGAGGCGGACAGGGTGAACCAAATATGGTAAAAAGATTAAGGGGGCAAACACATTGCGCATATTTGCGTGCGCTCATACATTTGTTTTTTTTTTTTTTAATCGGCAGACGGCTAATATGCCATGCTTTAATTCTCTTTATAAAAATTGTATGTAAGTTTATTATTTTTTGTAAGTCAAAATAAAGATATATCTAATCTAAAAAAAAGTCTAATCTAAACAACATTTGTTGAGTGATTGATTTTACTTGAACACCCAAAAAACTGCGTTTCGTGACCTTTGACCTTGAATAACTTATGTTGCAGAGACGAGATTTTTGTCAACTTTCTAAACAACTTTTAGAACGCCAATAAGAAGATGTATACGAGTTTCCTGCTTATTATCTCAAATTTCTAGGTTAAACCCTAAAATGACTATTAAGTATTTGAAATAAAATAAAATATAACACAACCTATTTTTATTTTGTTTACTATTAACTTGAATTTCACATACTGAAATGACGAGTTTCAACTGGCGGAGTTATATTGTTTAGTTGTATCATAAATTGCAAATGTTGATGTGTCAAAGTGGAATAAGAGAGGGTTCGTTTACAATTTAAATCATTTGTGTTTGCAATTTAAATTATTTCCGACAAGAATATTTGGTTTAGATAAGTTTTAGATGAAATTCGTGTAAATATGTTGAATGAGTGCAACAAAAATATGTTTTAGTGGAATAAAGAAACAAAATGTAATTGTAATAATAAAGTTTAATGATTTTTATTAACATACAAATGTTTTTCATTGATTCTTAACCTACATTTTAACAGGGTTTTTAGAGTAAACAAAATTTTTCTTCGTTAAATCATTTTTAAATTTTAAAAAATGTACTCAAATGATTATCGTAACAATCGGCACGAGTACGATAACTTTGGCGCCAAGAATTGATAACTGTTTTTTGTAGAACAGATCAATACAAGCATTTTTTTACTATGGGTGGGGGGTCTATCTCCCTCCGTTTGGGCGGGATGGGCAATTTTATAAAAACAGTGCCAAAAATTTAAAACACATATTAAAAAATAACGGTAATACTTACAACTAAGTTTTATATCTTTTTTTAAAGCCCATACTTTTTTCTATTAGATGGTTTTTAAATCAAGTGAAACATATGCATAGTCTTTGAAAAAACGGACTTTAAACTCAAAAATTGCGAAAAAAAAGGTAAAAAAAACTTTTAAGTGTGCATTTTCAAAACTGTAAAATAAAATACTACTTTTTTTATAAAATTCGTTGCTCATATTAATTTTAAATCATAAACTGAAAACAAAATGATTTTATGTTTTCTGGTTTTTGAGAAAATGGAAAATTACTAAAAAAAAATGCTTGTATTGAACTGTTCTACAAAAAACCGTTATCAATTCTTGGCGCCAAAGTTATCGTACTCTCCCCACAATATCTGACAATAGTCATTCCAAAATGACATTGTAACAATTCTAAAAAAATCGAACTATGGCACTTAAACAACATTTTTTTTAAACAACAAGTAACAACAATAATCAACTACTGTAATTTCAGGGAACGTACTTACACAGACCTATTTAAAAGAATTTTTTTGTATTTCTTATTTTATAACTTGGTTCGGTAGGTATACATAGCTTTGAGCCCTCCACATGGTTTAAAATGTTTGTGAAATAATAAATTACTAAACTTTGGAATGGTGATCAAATATGTACTATTTCTTTATTATTTTCTTCTTTCTTATAAATTAAGCACATATCTTTTTGAATAGGAAATATTTAAGTTTATGAACAAAAAAAAAATCACTATCAGCAGTCACTACATTTCATATGAATTTTCTGGGTTGGGGTATATCCTTGTTTAAAGTTGATATAAAAGTTTCGGTCAACATTTAAAATGACATAAATAAACATAACACGATGGTGCCTTAATTGTTGTACTGTGAAGAAGTTAACTTTATGTTCGTTTACCTGTTTTGATAAATAATTTGTCCCGGCTTTGAGTTGCTTCTGGATTGCTGTTCTGTAAGATTAATTAATCATTGAGACAAAATGCATAAAGAAAATTTTTATTTGAAAAAAACAGGTACATATCTGGGGCAATCAATAAGAAAACTTTATTATCTTTATATATAAACACAGTTTTACGAAATCAGTAAAAATATAAAAAAAAAAGTTGAATGTATCTTTGGGCACAGGTAAAAGGTGGTCGATGTTAAACTATGGTGGTTTGTGATTCATAGGTGTAAATATTTTATCTAAAAAAGTTGATTTTTAATTTTTTATGTATGTAAAATAAAAACATATTAACCTGTTTGCATTTTGGCGATGTACTTAAAAACTTAAAAAAAAAACACTGGAGCATGAGAAATGCGTATATTTTTGACCACACTGAGTGCGAAAGAGAAATTTTATGAGACACTCTAACAACATTTTTTACAACAAGTAACAACAATAATCAACTATTGTTATTTCAAGGAACGTACTTACCACAGACCTATTTAAAGTTTAACTTTCAGAATTTTGTGTTTTTAATTTCTTATTTTATAACTTGGTTGGGTAGGTATACATAGCTTTGAGCACTCCACATGGTTCAAAATGTTTGTGAAATAATAAATTACTAAACTTTGGATTGGTGATCAAATATGTTCTATTTCTTAATTATTTTCTTCTTTCTTATAAATTAACCACATATATTCTATTTAAAGTTTAACTTTCAGAATTTTTTTTTAATTTCTTATTTTATAACTTGGTGCTCAAAGCTATGTATACCTAACATAGCTTTGAGCACTCCACATAGTTCAAAATGTTTGTGAAATAATAAATTACTAAACTTTGGATTGGTGATCAAATATGTTCTATTTCTTTATTATTTTCTTCTTTCTTATAAATTAACCACATATGTATATTTATTTATAGTTAATGAACAAAACACAAATCACTATCGGCAGTCGCTACATTTCATATGAATTTTCTGGGTTGTCCTTGTTTAAAGTTGATATAAAAGTTTCGGTCAACATTTAAAATGACATAAATAAACATAGAACCCGATGGTGTCTTAATTTTTGTAGGCTGAAGAAGTTAACTTTTTGTTCGTTTACCTGTTTTGATAGATAATTTGTCCCGGCTTTGAGATGCTTCTGGATTGCTGTTCTGTAAGATTAATTAATCATTGAGACAAAATGCATTAAGAATATTTTTATTTGAAAAAAAAACAGTACATATTATCTGGGGCAATCAATAAGAAAATTTTATTATCTTTAAATATAAACACAGTTTTACGAACTCAGTAAAAATATAAAAAAAAGTTGAATGTATCTTTGGGCACAGGTCACGAATTTAGAGTAAAAGGTGGTCGATGATAAACTATGGTGGTTTATGTATCATATTTGTAAATATTTTACCTAAAAAAGTTGTTTTTTAATTATTTATGTAGGTAAAATCAAAACATATGAACCTGTCTGCATTTTGGCAATGTGCTTAAAAACTTAGAAAAAAAAATCACGAGCATGAGAATTGAATTGAATTTTATTGAGTCTTTTAGTTTCGAGTTACATTTTTGTCTTATTCTAATTCTAATTCTTGTTCGCTTTAGCGAGTACAAAAGTGGCTGTAATGTATGGCCTTCTTTTTCAGTTGTGTATAATGGAAAGCCTCGTGGCGAACAGTTATTATATAAAAGATATATAGTTACACTACTTTTGCTCATAAGTGTTATTATTTTTTTTTGCTTGAGACGGAAAGTCACATATATATTTACAAATACCTTAAAAACTAACACTAAAATAAAATAATTTACATTGAGAATAAAATTTCTTTTGAAGTTAGAGCGAGAGCTCAGTACTTTTACTATATATGCAATGCATATATTATGTTTAAATTATTAACACTTATAAATGGTATGATTGGATAGCTTGATAGAGCGAGACCGCCCTAGGAATATGCGTAAATAATTAATTATTAAGTTTTCAATGAAAATTTGATTGAAACAAATTATATTACATTAAAATATCAAAACGATAAAGTGAAACTATCACAGTATACTTAAATATTTGAACACTTTATATGTATGAAGACAGAAACACTGTTGCACGCTGGATTGTCACGTTATAAAATTTTTGTCACGTTATAAACTTTACTGTTGTAGTCGATGCCTGATGTACCGTTGGGTATCTAGCAGTAAAATATTAGCTGGGTGGGAAGTTTTCGTCCATCGATGTCGATATATGGAGCGCTATTGTACATCTCTCACAAAATGTTACTTCCATCCTGGCCATTGCTGGTTGCTTGGAGCGCTGTTGAACACCAATCCCTAATGTTGCTTCCTAGCTCCGTATTTGCTGCTTTTATAAGCAGTCCGAATTACTGGGGGACAAGCCACCCTGAAACTACTAACTTGAGTTACGTTTTTATCTTAAAATTGACGGAGGTCCAAAGACCACCGTCGCTACCACTTAATTGACGGTTTTTTTTTTTTTTCTAGTTACTTTTTGCTTTTTACTTTTTATTACTTTGCTGGTGGCGCAAAGGCAGCGCCACCGTGTGTACCCTACAAGGGTTCCGATTGATCTCCACGAGCATGAGAGATACGTATCTTTTTGACAGCACTGAGTGCGAAAGAGAAACGCAATGAGACAATTTTCTGTTCTTCTTTTTGAGTTCCCTTTGCTGTTGTTCGTTATTTTAGTTTATTATTTTTGAGTAACATCAGTGATGCAGTCTTGGAAATTTTTAACGGGAAACTAGGATGGGAACACTTATTTAGGCCGTGTGCCAATTGCGTTAGAATTTTATCCACTTTTCCTTTCTTGTTACCTTGGTACGGAGAAATGTAAAAATTTAGTTTGAGTTCAATTTATAAAAAAAGTCTGTAATTCCCTATGTGAAGGGAATCGCACCAGCGACCAGCGACCACTTACAAAAATTATAGAGCATACAAATTCCAACAAATATTTTTTCTTACGATCAACCGTTTTTGAGATAGGGGGCGTATAGTTTTGCACGCTCAGCAATACATAGTAGTCTACGAGCTAGCCTATGTCACGTGTGCCGTTATATGTCCCCTCAGTTTTGTCATGGGGCTTTGTTAAGCACCCATAGGATTATAAATCCACTTCGGTCACATGGTCCAAATCATGGTCGTTTGGCCACCATTATTAAAAATTCCCGCCAAATTTATCGTTTTTTGGTTTAAAGATATTTCCGCATCCAGTGGTCCGATTTTCATTTTTGAAGACTCATTTTATTTGCGTTTTAAAGCCAAACAAATTTTATCAGACAAAGTTTTTGCTTTATCAAGACTTCCTGAGATATTTAAGATAAAAGTGAACAAGTATAGTACAGTCATTTTAGGCACTACACATTATATACAGATCCACTGAAGTATTATTTTTTGACGGCTAAACAATTTATAATATTTCTAGTGTTAAACGACGGTATTAATTTTGATAAATTGAATCAAGCCAAGGAGTACTGTGTTGCACTGTATTTTAATTAAACTTTTAATGAATATTTCTTAAAGAAATAACTTTAATTTGATAAAAAAGAAATCGGTTTATTATTATATTGGAACAAAAAAAAAAAAAAAAGAAAACCAACAACAACGGTTCTAAAAGCACCGCTACGACTACAGGTTCTCAGAGCGCGCGTTGAGGTTGACTGTTGAGTGAAAATGAATTGTGCAGACTGTCAAAAATCTACTCGACAATCAGAATATGTTGTCTGTAGAGGTGGGTGTTGCCAGGCTTTCCATTTTAAATGCTTGAATTTGTCAAGTTACGAAGTGCGTGCATTGGAAGCATCCAAGTGTATTGTGGTATTGTGCGGAACATGTCAAGAAAAATTAAAATCGATGCAAATTGTTATAGACAATAAGTGAAATAAAAAACGATTTAGCGGGTTATGTAAACAAAGTGGAAAAAGTACTAGAGGATGTTTCTAAAATCTTCAATGAAAAGAGTGTAATAAGCGAAATAAAAAAAGTGAAGGAAGCTGTTGTAGCTGATAACAAGAAAAAATTGCTATCGGAGATTGTTAAAAAACAAAGTGTTCACTATCACTGCACTTTGTTTTTTAACAATCTCGGTCAATTCTCAAAATGCTGAAAAAACGGTGTCTGATGTTAAATCAAACTTTTAACCTGAGGATTCTGGTGTTCAAATTTCAGGGATAAAAAAGTTAAATAGTGGAGCTATTATAGTTTCGTGTGATAATGATTTTTCGGTAGTAAAATTTAAAGGAGATATTGAATTGAAGCTGGGAGCATCATACAGTGTTAATAAAATGGACGGGAAACCGCTGATTCGTATTAACAATATCAGGGAAGAATTGAATGAAAGTGAGATAGTACATAATCTTAAAAAGCAATATGTAATTTTTATAGGTAAAGAATTGAATGTGAAGGCGGTTTGGAAAAACAGAAATACAAATACAAAATTCAACTCTTTTACTGCGGTAGTGGAACTGGACTGTGAAATTTTCAATGAAGTAATTAAAATCGGGTATGTGAGCTTAGGATGGAAAAAGTGCTATGTAAGTGATGCGGTATTTATTAAGAGATGTTTTAACTGCTTAGGTTTTAACCACTTTGCAAAGGATTGACGCTTTAAGAAGGTGTGTTCCAAGTGTGGCGAAGAGCATGACGGTAACGGCATAAACTGTCAGTCCAGTACCTTAAAATGAGTTAATTGTGTTCGTCATAATGTGGATCTTAATCTTGATTTAGAGACAAACCATCATGCATTCGATCAATGTTGTGAAGTGTATAAACCGAAACTTTCAATTGAGAAACGCCGTTGGCTGTAGCAAATAATAGACCACATTTCATCAAATTCGAACCTTTTTTACTATCTTAATATTCGAGGTCTTTTGTGTAATAAATTAGAACTCGAGTTACTTATTAAAAAACATAAACCTGAACTTATATTACTAAGTGAAACTCATATAACGAATGAAATTGAGGATTCGGAATTAAAAATTAGTAACTATGTTCATACAGTTTGTGATTCGCATTCGCGTCATACGGGTGGTGTCATTATCTACTCGAAAAGACACATTCAAATAAATATGGTTAACAAGTCAATAATTAGTCCAGCTGTTTGGTGTATGAAATTACATGATTGGTTGAATAATATTAAATGGGCAATATTAGTTTTGTACAGGTCACCAAACACACCGGTAAGTCTTTTTAAAACTTTTTATATGGAATGGTGGACACAGCAAATGGAAGACGAAGTAAATGTTATTTTTACGGGAGACTTTAATATTGATATGATTGTTTCTAATTACAATGAAAACTCAATGCGTAACATGCTTGCGGATCAAGGCATGAAATTAATTGTAAACCAACCTACAAGAATTACAAATACTTCGAAGTCGTTGGTTGACTATGTACTAACGAATGTAGACAGAACAAATGTGAAAACATTCATAGACAAAATTGAAAAAATATCGGATCATGAAACTATACGAATTGAAGTAGATAGTAAAAAAAATCGCGGCTATGATAATAAAAAGCTCATAACATTTATGAATTATAAAACAGATATTATGAATAACCTACTTAATTCTGTTAATTTTAGTGATTTGTTCATAAACGAAAGTGTTGAGAACCTAACGAAGTTGTTTCATTTAAAAATACTAGAATGCTTAAAAAAAAATGACAGTAACAAAAACTATAAGAGGTTATAATTCGGTGGCTTGGTATACGTTGGAGGCAGAAACGATGAGACAGGCAAAAATAACAGCATACAATATGGCAGCTTATTCAAATAATGTGCAGCTTTGGAATCAATACAAATTTAAAAGAAATATTTATAAAAACGCTATTGTTTCGGCGAAAAATAATTATATTGAAAGTCAAATTGTTTTAAATTCAGGGGACCAAAAAAAAATCTGGAAGGTCATAGGCAATGATATTAAATCAAGATAAGGAAAACCATTTATCAGTTGTAAAATTCGGAAATGAAACAAATTTAATACATACTTTGTGCAAAGTGTAATTGAAATTAATCAATCTATACCAAATGTGTTAAATACGACAGTTTGTCTACATCAGTACCTTCTAGATTTAAGTTCAATTTCTGTGATGAATATATGATCTGTGATAATATAATCAATAAGTGCAATAAAGAGAAAGAATTTGATGGATTAAGCTGTGATATGATTTACCAGTCGTTAGAGTTAATCGGACCTATCTTATTAAAAATTGTAAATAAATCGCTTGAAATTGGGATATTCCCAAGTATTTGGAAAGAATCTGTGATAATACCAATAGAAAAAGTGTGCAATACATGTAAGTGTGAAGAGTTTCGTCCAGTAAATATGCTCAGCTCAGATGAAAAAATATTAGAACGTATAGTGGCAAGTCAACTAAGAACAGTCCGGTTTTCGCGGTGGTCACTCCTGTGAAACAGCACTAAATTTTTTGATTTTCGATTGGAAAAAAGTTATTGATGAAGGAAATTCTGTGATAGTCATATTTTTGGACTTAAAAAGAGCTTTCGAGACAATAGATAGAAATATACAAATAACAAAACTTTATGGTTACGGTATTCAAGGAAAAGAACTAGAGTGGTTTCGATCTTATCTTACGGGAAGAACGCAGAGAACTAAAGTAAATAACGAGTTTTCAAATGCATCAGGAGTAGATTTAGGAGTACCTCAAGGATCAGTATTGGGAGTTTTTCTTTTTCTTATATATATAAACGATCTTAAAAACGTACTCAAATACTGCAAAGTTAAATTATTTGCGGATGATACCCTAATTTACATAAGAGGAAAAAACATTAATGAAGTAAATGAACAATTAAACCTTGATCTTGTGAATTTAAGCGTTTGGCTACAAAAGAATAAACTTAAGCTCAAGTGAGCAAAACTAAATGCATGAAGTTTAATTGAAGAAGTAATCAGGGTTTCTATGGAAAATGAACTTATTGAATGTGTTAGTAATTTTAAATACCTCGGTGTTGTGTTAGACAGCCAAATAAAATTGGGAGAGCACGCAGATTATGTTTGTAAAAAAATTGCAAAAAAGTGAACTATTTAAAAAGACTAAGAAACTTTGTAAATATGAAAATTGCATTTCTTTTATACAATTCGATAGTTTTACCGCATTTCACATATTGTGCAACATTATTACATTCGTGTTCAAATGAAATAAAGAATAGATTTCAAATTCTACAAAATAAAGCTATGCGAATGATTCTCAAATGCAGTATTTATACACCAATACAGTTTATGGTGCAAGCATTAAATTGGATGACAATTAGACAGTTCTTGACGCAATGGTGTTTATCTTCAAAATTCGTGAAAACATGCTACCTGGATACTTGAGAGAAAATCTAGTAACTGTCGCAGATGTCCAGCCATACAATTTGAGGAGGGGTAACAAATTCAGACCTGAAAGATTCAACAGAACCAGCTCGCAGAATTCACTTTTATACAGAGGTCTTTTATTTTTTAACAGTCTGCCTGAAGAAATAAAGATTGAACATCGTATTTACACTTCTAAACAAAAACTGTATATTTTTATTATAAACAATGTATAAAATGATTTAAAGATTTAACTTAAAAATTATTAATATTATATTTATTCAATTTAGCCGTCATGAATTATAAATTTCTTCTGATTTTTTTATAAAACAAATATTTATTGTAAAAGTTTTTTAAAACTAATAAACTAATAAATCTTTCATATGTTGATGCTTGCTTTAAGCTCCATTTGAAAATAGATCTGATAATGTAAAAAAAATACAACTAGTACTACTAAAATAAGGGATGAACCTAGAAATGAGAAATAATACTGGTTTACTTTTATCTTAAATATCTCATATATATTTGTGGTTCATTGAATACTCTGCCATCCTAACACATCCACAATGTGCTGTATGATTATCTCGTACGCAGCCCACAAGCTGCGATAAAAAAAAAAGATAAAAGCAAAAGATCAGACGGGCTATTCCACTAGGCTTCGCATGGCGATCCTGTCAGTTCTTGAGCCAGACATCGGAACATTCCAGAAAAGCTCCGAAGATTTGGAGAGCTCTGACATACTCAATAAGTACCTTATTAATCTTGGAGCCCCGGTACAATAAATTCTTATGCCTAATAACAACTGTATAATGGAATGGTCCCGGTTAATTTATTACAACGCAAAAACGACATCAATGCAGAGATCACACGAAGAATTACTCTTGCTAATCGCTGTTTCTTCGGGCTGAGAAAGCATTCAAGTTGTAAGGCCCTCTCTCATAGAACCAAGGAGACGTTATATAATACCTTGATCATCCCGGTCCTGCTGTATGGGACGTTAAAAGACTCGGATGAGAAGTTACTTGGGTGCTTTGAGAGAAAGATTCTTCGAGTGATTTTTGGTCCTGTGTGCATCGAAGAAGTATGCAGAAGAAGATTCAATGACGAACTATACAGGCTGTACAGCGATATTAAACTGGTCAAGAAGCTGAAAATACAACGGCTGAGATGGCTGGATCACGTGGAGCGTATGGAGACCAACGCATAAGCCCGAAGAGTTTTCGAGTTCAAACCTGTTGGTGTACGAAGCATTGGAAGACCCCCAAAAGATAGGACAAACAAGTGGAAAACGACCTCAGCCAACTTGCGGAGTGAAATTGGAAGCGGCTAGCTAGGAACCGAGCTGGCTGACATGTTGGTTGAGGCCAAAGTTCATCCTGGACTGTTGTCGCAGATCCAGCTGCCATATGAAAAAGCACTTAAATTGGTGGAAAAATTTACATCGCACCTTGTCAAGATATTAATTAAAAAAAAAAACATTCCGCGGACGAAGATAAAATAATTACTTTTATAGAGTGCGTTTTTTTATTCATTCCGTTTATTCGGAATATTTGGAACAAATTTTTTGCGTTTCTTTATGCATGAAAGTATATTTTCTTTTCTTTATTCATTCTGGAATATTTGGAACGCATTCTTTTCATTCCTAGTAAAGAGGAGGTTAAAATGGAATATTCTCTAGTTTGACAAATACTTTTGGCTGTCAGCTGTTGTGTTTGGATTACCTACGAGAAAAAGAGATATAATAAAATGGAAATGGGTGAATATTTATAGCAAATTTGGTTTATAAACAATACGTTTATTTATTGTTTTGTTCTTTTTGCAGGTTTATTTTCAAAATGGTCTCCGAGAGATGTTAAATGCCTCAGGACTTTATGAAGTCCACCAAAATAATTTCAACAACACTCAAAAATCTAAATTTTGGCAAAACATTTTTTGACATGAAAACAAACAGCTGATAGTTTTATTCTTTGTATTCTAGATTCTAGTTCTATTTCTTATATAATTTTTATTTTCTGTCTTTTCTATTCCTTATCGGGAAAAAATAAATAAACACACTCTCTATATACCATTATACAGGGTGATTGGTATAAGGTGTACCAAAAAGCTTGAGCGTGTAGGTGGAGTTAAGACAAGAAAAAAATCGTATGGGAGGGGGGTCTATTTCTTAATTTCTCAAATACTAAGACACATTTTGGCATCCGGTTTTCTGTTTTTGACTAAAAATTAATAAGAGCATTGAATCTTGAAAATAAAAATAATAGTTAATTACATAAAATTAAAAAAAAAAATTAGTTTAAACATTTTTTTTTTAGTTTTTTTTTCAAAATTTTGAGTTTGAAAATTATTTTTTTCAAAACTGTTCACTTAAACAACTTAATTTAAAAATTAAATAAAAGAGTAGTTTTCTGACTTTCCAAAAAAATATAACAAAGCTTTGTATTATTCACCATTGTTTTTAAATCATTTTTTTTCTGATTTAAGTCAATGTTTTAGAAAATTGCCCCTCCCGCCTAAACGGGGGGAAATAGACCCCTCCCATACGATTTTTTTCTTGTCTTAACTCCACCTACACGATCAAGCTTTTTGGTGCACCTTATACCAATCACCCTGTATATATATACTTAAAACTTAAGTCAGACGCTCCTTAAATACAATTGAAAAAAAAAATTATAAGAATTACATTGTAGCACTCTCATCCATATTAGTTTAACGATTTCGACGATTTTTTTTTCTCTTAACGTCTAATACATTAAAAGTCCAGTCAAATTAATAAAAATAAACCAAAAAATTCGTGTAGTTCCATTTTTTTCGAGAATGTGTATGGGGGAGTCCCATGTACCCGGTGATCGGAGTGCCGCGGGAGCTGGGGCGTGGTTAAAAGAGATCTTCTCACGGTTGCATCAGCATATCTCGAAGACGGTGCGTCGTACAAACAAAAAAGGATGGAAAATGTAGCTGATAAAATTTCTTACAATTTGCTATCTTTGAGATATAATCTCTGGAAAAAGATGCAAAACTTCTTCGACAAACTTCTTGTTGGGACTTTTTTCCACATTTTTTTAGCACAAAGTTGTGAATCTAAAAGTTGCAGAAAATTAAATTTCCTTCAAGAATATATGCTCAAATGTCAATTTACCTGCAATTGGTGAAAAGATATAGCATTTTTTAGTGTTAGTTCATATTAAAGAGAAGCAGTATAAAATATATCTACGTAGTAGGTTGTGGGAATCCCACAACATGCACACATAGGGTAGAGCAAGTAAATTGTGTCAAGTGAAGAAAACAATCGTATAAAAAAATAAGTACGAAGGGGGTCCATCACCCCCATTCAGGCGGTAGGGGCGAAGTTTACTTAAAATGTTAAACAATTTACTTAAAATCAACGAAAGCACATACGGTAATGTGACATAGCTTTTATAAAAGCTGGAACATAACTCCTTAATTAAACGTTTGTTTTAAGTTGTTTTAATAAATAGTTTTTTAGAAATAATTTTTTTAAAGTTAACATTTTGGAAAAAAAATTTAACTGAATTTTTACTTTTTAATTTTTTTTTTTCGGTATTTAATATTCTTATTGATTGTCTATGGCATATGCAATCAAAAAAAAACACGGTCCCAAAATGTGTCTTTGTTTTCGGAAAATAAGAAAAACGGAAGATAAAAATTCCAAAATTTTGACTTTGAAAATTTATTTCTAAAAAACTATTTATTATAACATCTTAAAACAAACGTTAAATTAAGGAGTGGTGTTCCAGGTTCATAAAACCTATGTCACATTTCCGTATGTGCTTTCTTTGATTTTTAGTAAATTGTTTAACATTTTAAAACAATTTTGCCCCTACCACCTGAATGGGAGGTGATAGATCCCCCTTCGTACTTATTTTTTCATACGATTGTTTTCTTCTCTTGACACAATTTACTTGCTTTGGCCTATGTGTGCATGTTATGGGAATCCCCACAACCTACTTCGTAGATATTGTTTGTACTGCTACTCTTTAATATGTACTAACTCTAAAAAATGCTGTATTTTTTCACCAAAATGTCTTTCTATATTTTTCGAGCAAAATATCTTCACAATTACAAACAATACCTACGTTGTTCTTTTTGTTTTGAAGACTATCTGTATCTGTATAGTTATCCATTTTTGTTTAGGGAGATGGGATTTTTTTAAGGGAGATGGCAGTATTCAATCAGCTAACTGAATAAACACGAATTCAAACTTTTGGCGCGAACACGTGGGCAGAGTTTAACGAAATCAAAGACATTTTATAATTTTATCATAAAGAAAATGTGTTTGAGTTGAAAAATGTTTCCCTGACTGCTTTTAAAATTCTCTGACTTTCCCTGACCAAAATTTCGTTCCCTGACTTTCCAGTTGAGTAGCAACTATTCAATAGCGCATCTGTAGGTACACTAGGATGACCGCAAAAATCTATCTTAGAAAATGTGTCGGCGAAACCCCATAAAATGCATATTTTCAGATGGCCAAAATTTGAGCTCGATTGGATAGCGCCGAAGACAATAAGAGTTTTGAAAATCTACTTTTGTATTATTATTTTATGGGTAATGCGTCTTATCCAATAAAAGATTATTAATAACCTTCAAGCCATCGAGTTCTGGCATCTGCATTTTTTTATTTTTATTTTAAGTTAAGCCTGAAAGAATCAGCAATGCTTTTAATTTGAGAAGTAGTTTTTTTTTTGGAAAAAGCTAGAATTCCGTCAATTTAAGAAAACGGTGCAATTAAAAGATTAAAGTTGTAAAAAGAAATTATCAAGAAAAACATTTTTTTTGAAACTTTTGTTGTCCGATCTTTTTCGGCTTTTTTGGTCTCAATAATTTATTAATGAAACAAAATCATTAGTTTTCCCAAAGTTTCGACTGAAATTTTAGTTTTCCTCAGGGGCGAGCTTTTTTTTTTGTGATGTTTAATTTAAATTATTCACATTCAATTTAATTTTAAGTTTTAATAGAAAATAGAATATAAAAACTAAACTAACAAAAATAGCACTTCTTACTGTTGAGAAGGCAACCACTGTCGAAACGTTGGGAAAAAGGAAATGAAATAATCTTTCATTTTAAAATCATTACGACCAAATAAGCCGATGAGAAACAAATTTAAACATTTCTCAGTTGTAAGAATCTAACATTCAAATTTGTCAAACATTTCATATCAGTTGAGAAGTTTAGTCTATGGGGTTCCCCCATAAAATATTGATGGTGAAGAGAAGACGCCATTTCTTGTCATCAAAGTCAATGAAGGTGGTAGAATCAACGTCTTATAACGAAAATTTATATATGGTCAACATTGAGAGTATCTTATCTCCTTTTTTTTTAATTTTACAATCGTTCGCTGGATTTAATATTTTATTTTACTTTTGCAGTGCAAAGAAAAAGAAATTATAGATTCATCTAAATAATAATAAACAGAAAACATACAAATAAAACAAAATGTAATTGTTTTAAGTTTTGGAATGTACTAAAAGCAACAAATTTCAAGTTTTAATTTTGGAGACAAATATTTTTTTGTTTCTTTGTTTTTCTCAACAACACAAACCAACCCTTGTTCGTTTTCTGAGAACCGGAAATCCCTGCCGGGTCGACCCTGGGTAAAATTCAACGAACACAACTAATGTTTCAAATCTTCACGTCTGCCTTAAAGGGACACCTACAGATTTTGACTTTGAATACATATAATCACCCCTATTACCGTTTTCGTTCGTCGTTTCGTTGTCGTGACGTTTTCTTAGTCGTGTCGTTTTTAAATCGGCATTCCATAACTTTTCCGACACGACAGATTTGTAGTAGATTTTTTCACGACGAAAAAGTACTTAAATGTATTAAATTGATTGGCAGCACCCATATAACATTATAAATCTGTCAAAACTTTATATTTTTTTTTGAATTCCGCATTCGTGTTCGCTTTTATTGTTGGATATGTTTATAATAAATAAGTGATTAATTTAATAGACGGGAGTGACGTGTACTACAATACAAGTAGCAACAGTGACGAAGATCAAGAATTCCACAACGCTAAGGCAATTATCTGAACAGTTAATTATCAATTATTATACTGAAATTCATAAAATTTTTGACTATGTCCACTAGTGGAGTTCCTACTTATGTTGATTGTAGCTACTCCAGATCAGATCTTTAAATCATCCTCTTGTTGCCTTTACCTACTTCTTTTGTATTGTGAACAACATTTTTTTACTTTAAATTACATGTCGGTCCAAACCTAAGGAACTAATGACAAATATGAAAACATTGGCATTATTTTAATGTACATAATATGTATTTATGTATAAATTTTAACGCAATCGTTTGCCAACCATCTTCTTTTCTTTTTTTTAACGACTTGAACCACTTCAACAAAAAAAACCCTTTGCAAAGTTATGATTTTTTCATCAACAAGACGAGCGTTTTAAATTGTTCTTGGCATGTTATTTTCATTTATATATATGAAAAAAAAACGATTATTACATCTTCAAATACGTATGTAACATTTAATTTTAAAATAAATAATAAAACGAAAACTTAGCCTTTTCTCGTCCTTTTATTTATGTGTCGTTAGCTAAAATGAGGCAACAGATACCGTCGTTTTTAACACCTTTAATGCATTAACCGTTTTGTTTCATTTCGTTTCCAGAATGGAGAATGGCGACGTTCTACGACGTTTGACATTCGTATACGACGTTGAAACGACACTGAGCTGTCGAAAACGACAAATGGGATGCCGATTTGATCTCGTCGTATTTTTTAGAGTCGTTTACGACAACGGTGTTTCTAAAAAAATATCATGTAGCAAGGGTAACAAATGCCCAGAACTGACAATGCACAATAGAAGAGAGCATATTAACGGCCGCACATCGTCGCACACAACAAAATTAAAACTCAAAACTAATATGCAATGCAAAAGATTTGATTCGTGCTCGATCTTAGATGCAGAAGAAGTGCATTACACCACCGATTTTTTTTAAATTCATTAACACCGTGCCGTGCTGCTCAAAGTAACTACAGATATTTAATTGCATTTTGCCAATGACCGCTCCAATACATTTACCAAAAGTCTATCAGTGCAAAGCTGGGGCGGGTCGCTTAAACATATATGTATATAAATAAAAAGAAAGTTTTTTTTTACAAAATTTTGATCCTATACAGGTAGCGCTGCGCTGCGCTGTGGTGGAGGTATTTACGAAAATGATAATTCCTGTATATAGTTCATATTAACAATATAATTTTGATGACACTGACTGTAACTATTAAAAATAGGTAAAAACAGAACAACGTCTGCCGGGTCAGCTAGTCTCATATGAACATTTTCCCATAATGAAGTACTAGAAACACCTCAGACATCAAAAGAAATCAACTAGAACGAAAAAATCGTTTTTCTACGAACTAATACGAACGACTGTTAACGGATCTGCATTGAATTTAAAAAGTTTGTTATTTTGTTTATTGAACACCTTCATTAAAAATAAACTTGAATTATATATTTCGCAAACAAGTACAAGATACCCGCCTTCACTGCGTCTCGCCTCAATGGTCAAACTCTCTCACTCTCAAACCGGTCTAAATATCTGGGTGTAATCCTCGACCCTAAACTTAACTGGAAATTAAACATAGAAGAACGGGTCAAAAAAGCCAGCATATCTTTTTATGCCTGAGGTAAAACATTTGGAAAAAATGGGGTCTCCAGTCGAAGATGGTTCTGTGGACGTACACCGCAGTTGTACGGCCCATACAGGAGCACTGCGATCCTGTCCTACTGAATTATTGAGCGTGATTTTAAATATTCTTCCTCTCGATTTACATATACATTACTTAGTATCTTGCACTGCATATAGACTTGGAGAAATTGGGTCTTGGCCCGAAAAACCTTTTGGTCACTGCAACAGTGCGAAATTATTGCCACCAAGTTTTAATTCGACAACTTCCAATTACTGCATTCCCTCTGGTAATTTTTGCAAAGGTTCTAGCGTCGTTTTTCCTACTCGTAAGGAGTGGGAGGATGACGAAGTAATGAATAATTATGACACTTTTATTTTAACTGATGGGTCGAAGCTGGTGTTTTTTCGGAGACACTTAACGTGTCCAAGTCCTTTCGGTTTCCAAGCTTCGCGAGCGTATTCAAGGCGGAGCTATTGGCAATCAGAGAAGCATGCAAGATATTGAAACTTGATCCAAATCAAAGCCGAAATACTGCCATATTTATCGATAGTCAGGCAGCAAACAAAGCTATTGACGCTGACACCGTATCCTCCAATATCGTGAAACAATGCTTAAACGAGCTCGCGAGCCTTAATGTTAACTTAAATATTAGTTTGGTCTGGGAACCAGGTCACAGTGGTGTTCATGGAAATGAACGGGCTGACGAGCTTGCCAGCAAGGATCAGCCCTTCACAACTCGCCCGCTGAAACAGTTAGAATTCCGTTGGAGCTGTGAAGGGCAATATCATGTCACATTATCTATCCGAGTCCAATCTTAGATTGAAAGGTTTGTCTACTTGTGTCATTTCAAGGAAGATGTGGCCTGCTTATGATAAATCCCCTACAAGTGAACTCATAAGTAGAACTCGGCCAGACATAGCCAGAATTATTGCAGTCAGCACGGGTCACTGGCCGATAGGAGAGCATGCGGCAAAAATGGGCATTCCACACAATACTTACTGCCGTAGCTGCGGAGATGAAAGAGAAAGGGAAACAGTCACTCATTATCTCTGCCATTGCCCTGCCTTGGCTAGTCCAAGATGCCAATTCTTCGGTCAGTTCTTTGTAGCCGACCTTAGCGAACTCTCAATAGTGAGTATAGGAAATCTTCTTGGATTCCTTTATATTACTAAATGGTTATAAACGTGATTTTAATAATGGCTTTATAAATATCTCTCCTTTTCCAGTGAACAACAAAAGGGATCAAGAGAACAACATCCTCACAGAAGACATATCTTTAGCAGTGTAGGCGGGCTACGACCAATGCAGGAACCATGTTTGTCTCTCAAATTGAGTGATCTCACAGGCGAACTGGCCCTAGCCTAAACCATCCAGCAACCTGCCTATAAGCGTTTCTTAGCGAAGACAGCCATAATCGGAGCTAATAGCCTTTGTATAAAGCCTGGTGGGGGGAATGAGCCACTAGCCATTGGTGAGGCATCCAAAGATCTCTTGTTTTCTTATGGAACTTGGAAACAAGGGACTAACTCCCAAGTAACATGTACAGAGTGTCCCGCAACTCAAAGTCAAGCGGGTACCGGGTGATAGGGTAGGTTATACCTGTACTGCAAATAATAAGAAAAAAAATTATCTCGCTGGGTTACGTAATAATAGCAATATTAAGAAAAATTATGAAAATCGATACCCATGGCCACATTTTTATGTACTGTGGTCACAAATTTTGATATTTTTCAGTGATTATTTTTTCTACGTAATCCTTAATAACCATGCTACTGAATGCGATATCGAAATATAAAATAAATATTGTAAGTTTCGCAAGAAAAATTAAGTTTGACTGAGTCATTTTTCAAACAAATTTTGTAAGTAAACTTTAACACGTCATATTTCGAAAAAAATGTAGGACACTACCCACGGCAAGTAATTTAAAAAATTGGCTTATACCACGGAAATAGTTTGTCGTAGCGAAATTATTTTAAGAATAAACAAAAGTCCATCGAATTTTGTAAAATTTTTGTTATGATCACTTTTTTCTAATATCAACCGTTTCCGAGATACAGTTTAGAAGATAATATAATGGAATGCTTGATGAAAAATATAAATAAAACACTTGTTTTTGTAATTTGTCTCCCTTGCGATGCGTTTATCTCGAAAACGGTTGATATTTGGAAAAAAGTGGTCATAACAAAAATTCTACAAAATTTGATGGGCTTTTCTTTATTCTTAAAAAAAATTCGCTAAGACGCACTATTTCCGTGGTATAAGAGTAAGTAACCAAAATCCCCTTTCGGAGGGTTTTATACTCCTCGCCCTACTCTGGATACCCTCCCAAGGATCAGGACTTTTAGTATGTTAACTAGCTGCTCAGCTTTAACAATATTTTAAGTGAATGCCTTACTGGAGTCCTACATCAATAAGGTATAATACGTTCCTATTAAACAAAAAAATTAAATTTTACTTGCTCGAAAATGGTTTAAAAGTTGGTAACATGATTATGGATGCAGCAAGTGACAAATGTTGAACTATTTTGAAAACTTGATAAAATGGGCCAATTGTTTAAATAACTTGCCGTGGGTAGTGTCCTACATTTTTTTCGAAATATGATGTGTTAAAGTTTGCTTACAAAATTTGTTTGAATGTCTCAGTCAAACTTAATTTTTCTTGCGAAACTTACAATATTTATATTAGATTTCGAGATGGCATTCAGTAGCATGGTTATTAAAGATTACGTAGAAAAAAAAAACACTGAAAAATATCAAAATTTGTGACCACAGTACATAAAAATGTTGCCATGGGTATCGATTTTCATAATTTTTCTAAATACTGCTATTATTACGTAACCCAGCGAGATAATTTTTTTTCTTCCTATATGCAGTACGGGTATAACCTACCCTATCACCCGTTACCCGCTTGACGTTGAGTTGCGGACACCCTTTATACCCGAACCTTGAATAACATACCCGTTCATATCCTTCTCAGACTGACAAACAGATCAAAGAACTATGTGAACTTCCGTCGCAACCAGTATCAAAGCCGTGCGGGCAGACTATGGTGGCTTCGTGAACCAAATCGTCCTCTAAAATCTGACACCCTAGATGGGAGGCCGACATGCCCTCAGCCATCCAGTACCATGTCCAGATATGCACTAAGCGAAGCCGGACATAGCGGAGCTAACTGCCGGACTTACCATTTGGCTGGGAAACGAACGGTCTTTCTCAGCTAGGAATCCGAGGATCTCTCGTACCGTCTTGGGTCGGATGTCATTAAAGGAACATATTCCCAATATCACACCCTAGTAAACACGATTACCCAACCTAAACCCATATACTTAATAGGTCTCATGAGTTTTTAGCATCAAAACGACACACCTAGTGCTTATTGGGTTTATTCTAGTTTTAGAATAAACAGCCATTCTTACCTACCTACCTATATATTTCGCAGGGACTCATGTTCAAAAAACACAGTGTCCGAATATGGTAACGTGAGTTACCAAATATACTTTTGGTATTACGAAAAAAATAATTTTTTTCTAAAAAAAACTTTTTCTTTATTAAGAATTAAAATGACATGCTTTATCCATTGATACTATTTTTGTATCATCAAGTATTGAATTTAAAAAGATATTTAAAATTCATTGGGGCATATTCATAGTTGTTTTTAAACTACAGTTTTGCTTAGCCGTGGTTTAAGCAATGTAATTAAGAGATGATAAAAAAAAAATTCGGATTTCCTTGTACTTTATTTACGTATCTAGACTTTTTAAGACCTGACACAAGTGCAAGATCAGCTTGAAGCATTCGTGGACTATAGCTTGGTTATAGCATTGAGTTTATACACATAGAGGAATCAACGTGGTTTCAAACTCACCGAAGTAGATGTCGCTAAATGATCATATCGAGAAATTATTATTGCAACTATTCCATGTAAACCAGTCGATAATAACGACATCCTACGAGCAAAGTTTGAAACTTCCACATGATTTCTCTATGTAATAAATTCAATGGTTATAGCTATTAGCAAAACAATCATTAAATGATGAAAACAATGAAAAATGATTTTGTTTTACATTTGCGCGTTTATAGCATCAGTAGTAGAAGGAGACTGTGTACCTTTTAAACTTATTTTCTGGATTCAAATTGCTAAATGTTTACTGATGTGTTTGAAACAGTAAAAAACGGAAAAAATATTCGGTGTTATTATTGTCATCGATTCACTTCCATATTTTGTATCAAATAATATGAAAGGACTAATGTCGATTTCAATGGTGCCAAGAAAACACTGTTTTTCATTTTTCTTTTGCAAGTAGGGTCTGAACTGATAGTTCAATTGAATGGAATTCCTTACGTTCTTTTCTTTTTATATCGAAACAATTAAACAAACGAAAATGCAAATACAAATATAGTATTTCTCATTATAAGCCTCACTTTAACTTGTGAGTCACCAACAAATAAACAAGTTTATGAACAGACCCAAAAAGTTTGAATCTTGTTTGAAAACTCTAGAAGTAAAAATATAAAATGCATATTGATTTAACAGTATTGCGGGATCAGATTTATTATAATAAATGTTTCTCAATGTTTTTAAACGTATTGTAAATATTACAGATTGCTTTTAATCACTCACTTCTCTTGTTTTATTAAATAAAATTCGAATATGTAACACGGCAATTAGTTCATGATTTTTTTTAAGTTTCACGTTTCACCTTAAACTCATGAGCTGTGGTGGATTTCGTTCATGAAATGAGGTAGAATTCTCCCGAATAAGGATATGTTCATAAATGCACGCTAAGCTATGATCACACTTGTATTTTCAGCTGGTACTCTATTTTAGCACGCCATTCTCGTTATAGAAATCGTAACTTATACAGGGTGATTGGTATAAGGTGCACCAAAAAGCTTGAGCGTGTAGGCGGAGTTAAGACACGAAAAAAAATCGTATCGGAGGGGGAGTCTATTTCCCCCCGTTTAGGCGGGAGGGGCGATTTTCTAAAACATTGACTTACATCAGAAAAAAAATTATTTAAAAACAACGGTGAATGATACAAAGCCTTGTTATATTTTTTTGGAAAGTCAGAAAACTACTCTTTTATTTAATTTTTAAATTAAATTGTTTAAGTGAACAGTTTTAAAAAAATTAATTTTCACTCAAAATTTTGAAAAAAAAAATGTTAAACTAATTTTTTTCGAAATTTTTTCTTGCGAAACTTACAATATTTATTTTGGATTTCGAGATTGCATTCAGTAGCATGGTTATTAAGGATTACGTAGAAAAAAAATCACTGAAAGATATCAAAATTTGTGACCACAGTACATAAAAATGTTTTAGTTTTAAATGACTCCTTTATTTCTTAATATATTAACATTGTGAAATTTAAATTTCTTAAGTCTAATTGGTATGGCTAATATGGCCGTCTACATAAAAATGTGGCCCTGGGTATCGATTTTCATATTTTTTCTTAATATTGCTATTATTACGCAACCCAGCCAGATAATTTTTTTTTTTTCTTACTATATGCAGTACGGGTATAACTTACCCTATCACCAGGTACCCGCTTGACGTTGATTTGGGGGGCACCCTGTATATTTGTTGGAAAAATATTTTTATTTCGTGTTTTTTTTAAGAATATTTTAGTTTGTTTCATGTATTTTCGGGTTCGGGAGACGGATGCTTTAAAATGCTTTATAATTTTTTTTGTATGTATTATGTTAATGGAAAATAAAGTGGTATCTAAATCTAATCTAAACAAAAATAATATTGGTTTTTTGTGCGAATAACTGTTTGATAATTTCTTATTATTAAGAGTTGTAATGAAATTTAGATTTTTTTCATGTTGTAATGTTTCTTCTTGTAATTGGCACTTTAAATAAATTAACTGTTTGACAATTTCTTAATATTAAGAGTTGTATTGAAATTTAGATTTTTTTCAGTTTGGAATGTTTCTTCTTGTAATTGGCACTTTAATAATATTTTAATAATTTCTTGTATATTCTTGTATAATTTATATTGAACTAGAACACAACACCAAAAATAATATTTCAAAAATGATAGCGCTGCATGAATGTTTCCATATCGTGTACTAGGAAACCACATTTAAATGTCAAATAGTGTGCAGTGAAACATTTGACTACATGCCGTATACTAGCCATACGTAAGCTCCAAATATATGTGCATTCTTATGCAACCACATCGAATGCAACCCTTCTGGCTACATTTGCACATGTGTCTTTTTGGGTAAACATGCCGGGTACTACCGAAATATTCGTGAATATAACAACATCGCTAAAAATTGCGCTTGTAAAACAAATACACCATTGGTACGGGACTTCAGAGACACATTCGCATGTGGTTTTTTACATTCCGTGTACATCCTTAAGTGTACATCCTTAAGTTTTGCTTTTAGTATTCTGTTGTCTATGATTCAACCTTCGAAATATTAGGTAATATGCAGGGAAATTTCTTACCCCAATTTTCTTTTTATTTCCAATTTTCTTTTTATCGAAACAAACAAACGAAAACTCAACTATTGAAGTAGTGAGTAACTGGTTAAGGAACAGCCTAGCCAAAAAATAAACGAGTTTGTGAACAGACCCAAAAAGCTGATGATTTTGAAAAAGGCGGTTCCTACCATATAACTTTAATTTTGAGTTGAGTTAAGGACTCAACGGATCTTAACCAAATTTTATTTCTAAAGAGGCGTACTTTATTTTTAATTCATGGCTTTTTTTTAATAATTTATTGAATTAAAAAAAAAAAAACATTTTTTAAAGAACCCACTGTTCTGAAAATGAGATGATGATTTTTTTGTATGCTTTGTTTTCATATGAGTATCCTACTAATTTCCTAAAATTGGCACATTTAAAATTTTTCTAGAAATTTTTTTAAATGTGTTTAAAAAAATCAAATGTGGAATCTAAAGGGTCCTACACACTATCAATTTTACCTGACAAACATTATTAACGTATTTTTCTTTTAAACATCATGGTGAGAACATAGCCTACACACGTATCAGTTAGCATTAACAATAGTTTTCTCTGAATTTTATTTAGTTGTTTCGATATGTTTAAAAGAGGATGAACGATAATAATTTGTATTTGCTTGCAGTGTTTGTAAAAGATAAATAAGATGAAATCTAAAGCTCATAAATAAGAAAAGAATGGTTGCTCTTACTCTTTATTTTGCTTTGCGAAATTCTGCTTTTTAAAATTCTGCCTTTCAAAGTTCTGACTGTAAAAAGAAAAAAATCGTTTTTGGTATCATATAGAGATAGAACAAAAATGTTTGCCTTTTAAACTCTAAAGGAAGTAATAGTAAGCTCTTATTATGAAGATTCTGGAAAAAATAAAAAAGAAAAAAAGGTTATGGAAATGTTAAAACGCGAGCTATTGAACATTTTCAAACCCTGTACGATCAAGATAAAATTTGAACGTTAAACCGGGATATCTCTATTTATGTATGTATATATACGTTTTGATTAAAAAGATAGAACTATAAGCGGACAATTCCCATAAGCGAACACATTTTCGGGAACCAAAATTTTTTATCCAATTTCCTATACAAAATGAGTTCTTATAAACGGACACTCCCTTAAACGGACGTGGACACTTTTCTTAATCATTTGTATTAAAAAAAAACATCTCCCATAAACGGACAAAATAATATAATACGAGGTTACTTTTTTTTATCTTATTTATACGCTTGATTTAAATATAAGAATTCAAATAAATCAAAGTAATTGAAATTATATGCAAAATACATATGAAAAATGCAAATTTTAATTTTAAATTTAATAATTATGAATTTATTCTGTGAAATTTAATTCGTTAACGAATTTATTCCAGAATAAAAATAAAAACAGAATTTTGAACCTAGCAAAATTTCGACCCCATACCAAAAATAACAACTATCTTGAAACTGTCGCAAACATCTCTTAAAGATTTTGAAAATCAGACATTTCCTCAAAAATAATTAATTCACGAATGTGAACATCGTCAGGTTACATTGATACCTAATACAAACCGTCAATGTTCTATTAGGTATCATTGACGAAAACCAAAATAATTTTGTTTGTCATCAATGTATCAATTTTGTTTGAAACGAACATTGATGGGCATACACATTATCAATGTTACCTGAATGATGTTTGATTCAGGCAATACTGGCAAGTAACATTGATGGTGTGTAGGGCCCTTAAGAGCGACAAGACAAATGCGTTTTATTAATAAAAAGTTATTAGCCAAGTAACGAGGACCGTATGAGGTAAAATGTGTTTTGCGAAATGACAGGTATGTTATTGGTGACGGGTCGCAGTTAACCATACAAAGGTATATGTTATCCGGTCAATATGAGACTCAATGCGGTACCGGATACTGACTTGAAGAATGGTGAAAACCATACACAGGTATATGTTCTCCGGTCAATATGAGACTCTATGCCGTACCGGATACTGACTTGAAGAATGGTGAAAACGATGACGAACCCAAAAATGTAGAAAACTATACAGTAAAAAAATATAAGAACTATACAGTAAAATTGATGTTATCAAGTAAGTAAAGTTAGCATTGCACGACCAATTCACTGCAAAGAAATTATTTGCGTTATACTTTTTTAAATTTGATTAGATATGTTCCTACAGTCTTCTTAGTAAAAGCTTCCTAAATGCTGTACGCGTCTTCAAGCTGCGCAATATGCATGAATTGACTACCCTCGACTGAAAGTGTTATACGCTTTTCCCTTGTTTATTTTCTTCATCTTTTGGTTTACTTACAACTTCCCATAGCTCATCTCGTACCAGAAAATCATTTGGAATTTTTCATTGCGTTTCGTAAAATAGTTTTTATTGTCCTCAAACAAACAAACAAACAAATTTTTAAATATTTAAAATTATGTAGTTAATTTCTTATTTAAATGAAAAATGAATTAAAAACAAAATAATTGTTTTTTGTGGAGTTTAAATTAATTTCTTTATCTTTGCCACTTTATGTAAGGAAATTAACTATTAAAATTGGAAAACTCAAAACACGACTCTTTAAAACGAATTATGGAAGTTTCTTTAAGAAAAATCATTTGCAAAGTCTAAGTGCAAACACAAAGGTTGCTTTGATTAAATAGTGTAGTTAACAAGTATGTAGTAACTTGGTGAGTGTATTTTTCAACACTACTTCTTTCCAGAAAAACAGGAAAAAGCTACATTTAGTCGGAAACCGACGTTCAAATTAAGAGAGATTGGGATTTTAATTTAAGGCGTGTGACAAGGTTAAGTCTTCGGATATACAAAAGAGTTGGAAGCCTTTGATGTCTCCTGACAGTGAGTGTGATCGTGATGAGCTATCTTTGAGGGTCATAAACGATAAAATCATTAGTGATACTTTGCATTAAACTCTATATATATGTCTGTGAATATATTTTCAGAATCAACAAACCTTTTTTATTTGCTTGACTCTTGTTCGTAATCCGATCGCTTTGACCAGGAAGTACTGCTTTAATATGATTTTTTCCCCGCAAAACAACAAAAATAAATCGTTTAACGTAATGTCTTCCAATGAAAAGTATACGTTATATCTCATCTGCAAATTGGTTTTGGCAAAGATGAAAAGATCGAGAACAACTTTAAATAAGTTATTTTAAAAATTTTAAAGCATTTAAGATATAACAATTGTTAAAACCCAAGAATCTCTATATTTATGATTCTCAAAATAACACTTCGTTTCTCTATATTTCGATGAAATTAAAATAAGAAGCTTGATCACATAAAACCAAGTTATACATTTTATGTACGATTCACTAGCCCGAATAAAAACTATAATCTTTTATTCTTTTAATATCTTATCATACACAATAATATATGAGGTGATAGAAGTGAAAATTAGTTTTGATTTAGTTACAAATTATCATTTCTTTGTAAAAAATGGGCTTAGTATAAATGTAATATTCATCAATTTAGATATTTGACAAATCAAACTCACCTTAGTAAAATTGGGTAAGAAATTGCAGTTTTTTTTTTTAATAATTGGGTACCTCGTTTAATGATTTAGATTACGTCTTTTGGGTAATAAATAAAAGCCCAAATGGGTTCTTGATAGATTAACATATTCCTAATTTACTTGCGGCTTCGGCTTCTACTGCGACTTCGACTGTTACGACTACGACTTCTTGAGCTTGAACGTCTATGGGATTTACCAGCACCTAAAATAAAATTGATTTATGCACATTTTAGTACTCATTTTCGGAACATACATCTTTCATCGCGTCTGCGATCGTGATAATGATCCCGTTGACCGCTACCCCGTTCTCGAGAGTATCCACTTCGGTCGCGAAAATCCCTAAAAAATAAATTCACATACAAATTATGGTATTATTTAAAAACAAATTTAAATTAATTTTCTGAAAAAAAATAAATAAAAGTACGAATTGGGTCCAACTCATCTTCTTTTATGTTTTAATAACATCTTTCCACCTACAAAAATTCAGAATCAATAATTGTCCTTATTCACAGTGAAACATTCAAATGAAATTAAAATTAAATTATGTAGAACTACTGCAATTTTCATTACACAATTGAGTGTACAAGAAAAAAAGAATGCCTGTATACCGTGACTATGAACTACCAAAGTGCCAATTTACACGAACGAACCTATGTCTCAAGACAACTCTGTTTTTTTCTTTTTCCTTCTGACACATTTCTGACAGAGTATTTTAGTTTAGTTTTCTTTATTGAGTCTTTAATTGCTTATAACAATTTTTAAATAAACTGTAAATATAAGGTTAAACCGCGGCTATAATGTATTACATGCACTTAATTTTGCTTTTATTGCTAAGCCATTATGGCTGACTTCAATTTTTTTTGTTGAAATGCTCTAGCTCAAAAGCATGCATTGTCATTTGTCTGTAACTGATGACGTTTTGCCATCTTTATTCCATAAATTGTTGTCCTACTCTTGCACAAGGCAAAGAGTTAATACATTTACTGAAAAGTTTTGTCGTTCATTTATACATACCATACATATATATAAAAAAACAAATACCTTAAAAACTAACCCTAAAAATTATTTACATAAAATTTCTTTTGAAGTTAGAGCTAGAGCTCAGTAACTTTACTATATGCATTGCATAATATATGTATATTTAGATTACTAACACTTAAAAAATAAGACGATTTGATAGCTTGATAGAGCAAGAATTATTAATCATTATGATTATGAATGAAATTTCCAATGAAATAAAGTATACTACATTAAAATATCAAAACGATAAAATGAAACTGTCACAGTACACTTTTAGATACTTAAACATTTTATATGTAAGACAAATACACAACCGCACGCTTGATGTGACCCTATTACAGGGCTAGAACTGTTGTTATCTTGTTACTTTACTGTTTAATGCCTGTACATAGCATTAAAAATAATAGCTGGGCAGGAAATCTGCGTCCATGCTATTTGTTGCTATATGGAGCGCTGCTGTACATCAATCCCAAAATGTTGCTTCCTGGCTCCGTTAAGTTTTTAAATGTTGTTAACTAAGTTGCTGGGTAATTAAAACCCTTGTCTTTGTTCGTTACCTAACGTTAAAATGATAGCTAGGCGGGAAGTAACCGTCCAGACCATCGCTGTTGCTAGGAGTGCTGTTGAAGATCCTCCCCAAAATGTGGTTTCCTGGCTCCGTATAAATGTTGTTTTTATAACATTTTTAATTGCTGAGTGCAAGCCACCCTGAAACTTGTAACTTAATTTACATTTTTTATACCAATCCATACCAATCTCACTGTTTTTATGTCGTAAACTGACAATACTTTTTTAAATGCGAGATTTTAGTTTTCGAGATTTTAGTTTGAAGGTTTTTATAATTGCGAGATTTTGAGAAACAGGATTTTGTAATTGCGAGATTATGAAATGCGGGTTTATGAGATTGCGAGATTTCGTAATGCGAGATTTCTAAAGCGAGATTTTGATTAGCGAGATTTCGTTAAGAACCCAAGTGAATTGTATTTAGATAAAATTATTGAAAATATAAAAGAAAGAAAAACAAAGAAAACTCCAACAACAAAAAAGCGTGTTTTAACAAACACAATGGCGCAAAATTATAGTCGGCTCCTTTTAAATAATTTAAGTTAATCCTAACAAACATTAACTTAACATTATCACCAGGTATTAAGTTTGTATCATATTATAAACAATTTATGGAATTTCCAGTAATAACTTCCAGTGAGAGACTTTGTTGTTGGATTTGAACAGTGTTTGTGTGTAGTTTCATTCTCTTTTGAGAGGGTGGGTAGTTTATCTGTCAAAAAATTAGAGTCGGATCTAAAAAGATAAAATGGAGATTTCCTGGTTTTGAAGTATGTTTTTATCAAAGAGTTAGCTCTATCGGTCTATAAGTTGAAAAAACGTTAACAAAGCGTTAAATACTTATTAGGATCGTGTTTTGACTATAATTTTGCGCCAATAAATCAAAGGTTGGGTGTATCTGTTTACAGGATTAGAAAATGAGGTTAAAGACGAGACTGAGAGCAAAAAACAAAAACCATTATTTTCGTCAGTGTTAAGTGCGCCCATTTACATTAAACCAAAAAATCAATAAGAGAGTGAAAAAACAATGGAAGTTAAGTTAAAGAAAAAATAAATCCTTTATTATTATCCGTCAAAGTTATAGCCCAGGAAAATAAGACAAAAAAAAAAGGCAAAATTACATTTGAGCAAATCCTCAAAAGTAATCATAATTTAGTCCGGAGGTAAATTTTATTTGGGTGGAAAGGAGTCAAAATTTAGTTTTTTGCACATTTCTCGGAAACTATTAACTTTTTGCAAAACCGATAAATTTCCAAAAAAAAACTGATATTCGACCCCTTTCCCCAAAAAAAAAAAAATTTAGCTGGGGACCAAATGATGGGTACTTTTGAGGATTTGCTCAAGACATAAAATCAAAGGTCTACAGCAAAATCTAGTTTTGTCCGAATTTTTTCGAATTACAATTCTAATTTTACTGGGCTGTTACCGAATTTTCGAATAAAAAAGACGGTGCGGACAAAATAATTCGATGTGATAATGAATAAGGAAGAAACATTATGGGTATGACAAAAAAAATAATTAAGAAACTAAGTGATAATTATGAAATGAGAGAACAAAAAAGCGTGTTTTAACAAACACAATGGCGCAAAATTATAGTCGGCTCCTTTTAAATAATTTAAGTTAATCCTAACAAACATTAACTTAACATTATCACCAGGTATTAAGTTTGTATCATATTATAAACAATTTATGGAATTTCCAGTAATAACTTCCAGTGAGAGACTTTGTTGTTGGATTTAAACAGTGTTTGTGTGTAGTTTCATTCTCTTTTGAGAGGGTGGGTAGTTTATCTGTCAAAACAAACACAATGGCGCAAAATTATAGTCGGCTCCTTTTAAATAATTTAAGTTAATCCTAACAAACATTAACTTAACATTATCACCAGGTATTAAGTTTGTATCATATTATAAACAATTTATGGAATTTCCAGTAATAACTTCCAGTGAGAGACTTTGTTGTTGGATTTAAACAGTGTTTGTGTGTAGTTTCATTCTCTTTTGAGAGGGTGGGTAGTTTATCTGTCAAAAAATTAGAGTCGGATCTAAAAAGATAAAATGGAGATTTCCTGGTTTTGAAGTATGTTTTATCAAAGAGTTAGCTCTATCGGTCTATAAGTTGAAAAAACGTTAACAAAGTGTTAAATACTTATTAGGATCGTGTTATTTTGACTATAATTTTGCGCCAATAAATCAAAGGTTGGGTGTATCTGTTTACAGGATTAGAAAATGAGGTTAAAGACGAGACTGAGAGCAAAAAACAAAAACCATTATTTTCGTCAGTGTTAAGTGCGCCCATTTACATTAAACCAAAAAATCAATAAGAGAGTGAAAAAACAATGGAAGTTAAGTTAAAGTAAAAATAAATCCTTTATTATTATCCGTTAAAGTTATAGCCCAGGAAAATAAGACAAAAAAAAGGCAAAATTACATTTGAGCAAATCCTCAAAAGTAATCATAATTTAGTCCGGAGGTAAATTTTATTTGGGTGGAAAGGAGTCAAAATTTAGTTTTTTGCACATTTCTCGGAAACTATTAACTTTTTGCAAATCTCTCGGAAACTATTAACTTTTTGCAAATCCGATAAATTTGCAAAAAAAAAAACTGATATTCGACCCCTTTCCCCCAAAAAAAAAAAAAAATTAGCTGGGGACCAAATGATGGGTACTTTTGAGGATTTGCTCAAGACATAAAAACAAAGGTCTACAGCAAAATCTAGTTTTGTCCGAATTTTTTCGAAGTACAATTCTAATTTTACTGGGCTGTTACCGAATTTTCGAATAAAAAAGACGGTGCGGACAAAATAATTCGATGTGATAATGAATAAGGAAGAAACATTATGGGTATGACAAAAAAAATAATTAAGAAACTAAGTGATGATTATGAAATGAGAGATCCAAAAATTTTGATTCATGTCATGAGAAAAAATGGAGTGGAAATGAAGTGGAAGTGGCTATAAGAGATCAAAATAAATCTATTATCTTCAAACAAATTAAGTGCTTGAAAGTTTATCAGTCCGACAAAGATAATATATATAATGCAATCGTTTAGGTTGACGGTGAATCTTTTGCACATGTCGTGAAAGAAAAAAATATTAATATAGTATGGGATGAGTGTATTTGTTGTTTTTTTTTAAATGTTGTTTTTTAATCGTAGTGTAGAAGTGAGAAAGATATATGTGCAAAGTGTGGCGTAAATAATTTGGAAAAAGATTGCGTGAGTGAAAGTTTTAGATTCATAAATTGTTTTTAAATGAAGGAGAGGCTGAGCAACATTGATAACAACATAGATGAGCATGTGAACCATGATGCCCGGGATGCAATTGCAGTCTCTTTTAGAAGCAATCAGGTTCAAGGCAACGATGTCGGTCAATTGCTGCATGAGGGAATTCAACTGGAAAATTTTAACGAGGAAAATGAAAGATGGGAAATTTTCGTAAAAAGGCTGAAGAATTTTTTTTCTGTTTGAAAAGCTTGACAGGAAATACTAACGAGGTTAAAGAGAGGAAATGAAATTGTTTAATTCACGCAATTGGGGCAAAATCGCTTCAAATACTTTGCAATTTGACGAGCCGCGAAGATCCAAAATCTAAGAATTATGATGATCTTATATAATTGGTTAAACCATTTACATCCAGCACCCAGCGTTATAAAAGAACAGAATAATTATTAAAGTTAATAATAAGTATATCTAATTTTAATTAAAGTATATCTAATTTTGTTAAAGACCTAAAAAAAATTGCCAAAAACTGAAACTTAAAGTGAGCATCTTGCCATGAATCGGCTGCTGATGCCCATTAAGGCAACAATTTATGAGTAGTCTACGAAACGCGAACCTAAGAACGCTTTTAGAGATTGCATCACGGCCACTCTCGCTATAGAATCAGCACAAAAAGATTCAAAGGAAATGCAAAATTTACATTCCACTTCGATGAGCAATAACCAAAACCAATATTTAACTACAAGTGCACAAAGGCTTCAAATAAAAAAAAGGAAGATATTAGTTTTTTTTTTTTTTATTTCTAGATGGTGTTTCGAAGCATATACCAGGTAGTGTGGATGCAGTTATCGGTCGTGAGGGGCTTAAATTATTTTAAGTTGAATTGCCAAAATTAAATCAACGGTTCAACAGACTGTTGTACCCATACTTAGTAAGATGGCGCTTACAGTCCAGAATGAACTACGGCCTCGACCAACATGTCTCTCCAGCCAGCTCTGTTCCTAGCTAGCCGCTTCCAATTTTGCACCGCTTACAGTCCAGGATTGACTACGGCCTCAACCAACATGTCTCTCCAGCTAGCTCTGTTTCTAGCTAGCCGCTTCCAATTTTGCACCTGAGGTCGTTTTCCAGTTATGTGCGCCATCTATTGGGTCTTCCAACGCTGCGTACCCTGTCAGGAATGGACTCGAAGACTCGTCAGGCTGTTCAAACGCTCCACGTGACCCATCCATCTCAGCCGCTGTATTTTCAGCTCTTGACCAGGTTAATATTGCTGTATAGCTCGTCATTGAATCTTCTTCTCCATACTCCTTCGATACACACAGGGCCAAAAATCACTTGAAGAATCTTTCTCTCAAAGCACCCAAGTAACTTCTCATCCGAGTCTTTTAACGCCCATGCTTCCGCCCCATACAGCAGGACTGGGATGATCAAGGTCTTATATAACGTCTCCTTGGTTCTATGAGAGGGGGCCTACTACTTAAATGCTTTCTCAGCCCGAAGAAACAGTGATTGGCAAGATTAATTCTTCGTTTGATCTCTGCACTGATATAGTTTTGCGTTGTTATAGTGGATCTCAGGTAGACAAAGTCCTTGACTATTTCAAAATTATATCTATTTATCGTAATGTTTTGCTCGAGTCGACGATGTTGAGATTCCTTACTCATTGATAGCATATACTTCGTTTTGTCTTCATTAATAGCGAGCTATGACTGGTGGCAAATGCACCAGTCATAGCTCGCTTATTTCCGCAGATTATGTCTATGTCATCTGCATACGCGAGTAGTTGAACGGACTTTTGATAAATTGTACGAGTGGTGTTGACTTGCGATTTTCGTACAATTGCTTCGAGAACGATGTTAAATAGGTTGCATGATAGCACGCCGCCTCGTCTTAGACCTTTCTCAACATCAAACGGTTCGGTGGTGTTCTTACCGACTTTCACAGAGCAGCGAGATCTCTCCATCGTCGTTCTGCACTAGTTTGGCAGGAATGCCGAGATATACGACATGGCTCTGTCCAGTTCATCTCTATCCACGCTATCATACGCGACTTGAAAATCGATAATAAGGTGGTATGTATCGATCTGGAATTAATGGGTTTTTTCCGAAAATCTGTCGGTGTGAACATTTGATCGATGGCAGACTTGCCTTGCCTTGCAGCGGAATTTGGGCTATCTTCGCCGTTTAGCAGTCTAGAAAAATGGTCTTTCCAGATCCTCAGCACTGACTGTGTAACCACTACCATTTTCCAACTTTCATCTCGGCAGGCTTCTGTTCTGGCCTTAAAGCCTTGGGTGGATCTTTTTACCCTTTGATAGAACTTTCTAACATCACTCCTGCCGGTACAACCCTCGCTTCTCGCGCTTTCTCTTTTCTTCCTGAGAAGACGGCGTTCCTCCCGTCTTTTTTGCTCGTAGAGTTCTCGGGCTGCTCTTTCAGAGGCTCTCGTTCTAGTCTGCAGCATTGCCTGGTAGGCCTCGTTCTTCGCTGCATGCGCCAACCGGCATTCTTCATCAAACCAGGAGTTTCGTTGTGGACGCCTAGTGAAACTTTGCACATCAGAGGCGGAACTTCTGATGGCTTGTTGACAATGTCCCCACTGGTCATCTGCACTTGCTGCTGGTGGCAGGCTTGTAGAGAGATTGATACAAACGTGGTCAGCAAAGGTTCTTGCGGTCTCTTGCTATTTTAGCTTCGCGATATCAAACCTCACAGCATCATACTACCAAGTAGTGGTCAGAGTCTATGTTTGCCCCACGGAATGTTCGAACATCCAGGATACTGGAGGAATGTCTGGCATCAATCGCGATGTGATCGATTTGGTTGACGGTCTTGTGATCACCAAGTACCTTTGTGTATTTCAAGGTGCGGGAAATGGGTGCTCGATATGATGAGATTACGCCCCACAGCGAAGTCTATCATCCTGTATCTGTGCAGGCTGTGTCCTCCGACAGTTGAACCAAATGTGCCCTCCTTTCCGAATCTGGCATTTATGTCACCCAGAATAATTTTGGCGTCGTACTTCGGGCACATATTGTACGCATTCTCAAGGAGGTCATAAAGCGCGTCCTTGGTTGGTTCATCCTTCATTTTGTGGGGGGCGTGAACACAGATCAGCGAGATGTTCATGAATTTCGCTTTTATGCGGATTATGATAAAGCGCTCGCTAAAACTGCGGGAGCCTAAGACTTCTTCCCTAAGTCTTCCTCGTATCACAAAACCGCATCCAAATAGCCACTGACCCTGTTCTGTATAGCACGGCCCGTGGTAGATATCATACGATGTCATCCTCCGTACACCCTCTCCTTACCATCACATTTCCTAAATAGCTGTTACATCACCCTTCAGCCTATCCAGGGTCTCCACTAATTGTTGGGCTGGACGTGGTCTGTACAACGACAGAACATTCCACGTACAGATCCGAAATTCGTTGTCCTTGTTTCGTTTGCTGGGGTCGTCAACATTAAGATCATCCGTATCCGAGGCTTGTTGGTTTTTCCATAGTTGTACCCATAGTTGAATTCAAAAACAACTACCAGTCCACCAACACCCACATTTAATATATTAAATCAAAAATGTGGTACAACCCAGTTCAACAGAGTGTTGTCCCCGCAGTTGTAATATTCAAAAGCAACCGCCATTATACATAATTGCCACTGTTTTTTCAAAATAATTTTCCCTGACTTTCCCTGACCTATTTTTTTCCTTCAATTGTTGAAGACTAGAACCACATTGCGAGAAAATTCAGAAACATCAACTATTTGTGCAGTGATTCGGCATCAATTTATTTTATTGCGAGAAAATTCAGAAACATCAACTATTTGTGCAGTGATTCGGCATCAATTTATTTTGTGATGATTACTCAGTTGAGTTGTTGCCGGTGCGATACTGATCGGTTATTTGTTTGGGTCGCGACATTGTATATACATTTCTATGGTATTTTCATGCTGAATAATCACCGCCTGGCCATCTTGAGAAACGTGTGATAAACACATTTTTAGGTTCGTGCATTTAGTAGTTGTCTATTCTGTAACCCTGACAACAGTCGTAAACATATATTATTTTTGTTTTGTTTACGACTCTTGTCAAGGAAATATGGATTTTAGAGCCAATAAAATACATTACATATTATTAATTGGTTTCGTGGACGACTATTGTTAGGGTAACAGAATAGACACTTAGTAAATGTAAGAACCTCCAAATGTGCAGTTAACAACTTTCTTTAGATGGCGCTGCTCCATGGTTGTACTATAGAAATTTATATACAATGGTCGCGATTAAACGCAAAAGTTATACTTTTTAAAACAAAAGCGCTGCACATAAATTATTAGAAGAAACAAATTCAAAAAACCACATTTTTCTTTCTTTTACACTTTCTTTTTTAGAGTTTCTGCATACCATCCCGGCTTGAGCCAAGAGTACCCATCTTTGCATTGCAATAGATTGGGCTTTATATATTGCCCTACCTATGGTTATGAAGCAAAAACAATATTATTAGTTAAAGATCTTTAAAATTAACAACTACAAAAATCACATTTTGATATTAAGTTTGTATTATTGGCTAGAAATTGATGGTAAGTTTAAAAAATATTATTTTTGATAAAAGGGAATAAGTTTCTTCTTAAATTGGTTTATTCCACTTTCATTTTTCACTGCACTCGGGAGACTATTATAATAGTGGATACCGTCAAACAATATAGAATGTTGGGTACTGCTTAGACGGCATCTCTCTGGTCTTAAGTTATTATTGTTTCTTAAGTTATATGGCTGGGCATCAGAAACTTCCAAGATTCCTTCAGACCAATTAGACCAAGGACTTCACATCTAGTTTTGAAAATAAGTGAGATATTTTTGTAACTATGAAGGTCAGATAAATAGTTTTCAGCCATTAAATTATAGTTGAGTTGTGCATATAAAATGCTGCTTTCTGATTGTTGCGCCTCGGCTATCAGCAAAGCCCTTTGCGTGTCTTCAAACTTCTCAATGCACGATACAACCGAACTTTTAATAAATCCCGATTGCCAGAAGTTATGCTTAAATCTTCTCCGTAAATTTCTCCAAGACTTCGCCACTTCGCCACTGGAAAGTCGAGTACTTTTAAAATGTAATCTGCTGGCGATTTAAAATTTAGGTAAAGCTGTTTCTAAATAAATAGCATAATTTGGTGTTTTAAGAGGTAAGTTGAACAATTTCTTTGAAAATTTTCTATTTCGTCATAACCCTTGAACCCCCATACTTGTGCAGCGTAACACAAAGTCGATTTCACTACAGAATCGAAGATTTTATGTTTTGTAGTCATAACCCTTGAACCCCCATACTTGTGCAGCGTAACACAAAGTCGATTTCACTACAGAATCGAAGATTTTATGTTTTGTAGAAAGGCATACATGTTCATTAAAAAAAATATTTTTCCATGTTGAATTGACGAGGTTCTGAGAAGATTTAACTTTTCCCACGATGTGGTTTTTGAAGTTCAGCCTTGGATTCAATTCAACTCCCAAATATATATAATTTTCTTCAACATCCACGCGATTTCTATGCAGGAACCAATTATAGTTCAGTGTTGAGTAGCCACGATTACTATTTGCAAAAATCATTATTTTCGACTTTTCTGTATTAATGTCTAGTCCCCATTTTTCGCAGAACAAAGCAAGACGATTTATCATTAACTGCAGGTTTTCAGGAGTTTCGGACAAAATCACCAAATCATCAGCATATAATAGTACATTTACAATCATGTTAGCGATTCTCACTCCACCAGGTAGTTCGGATAGTATCGTTATTAAATAGAGCAAATATGCAGTGCACTTAGTGGGCATCCTTGTTTTACACCACTATCTGTGTTAAACCACTCTGAGAAATGTGTGCCATCCCAAACAGCAGCATCGGTTTCACAATACAATTCTTTAAGAACTTGAATGAATTTTGTAGTTGAGAGAGCTTGTATAAAAGTGCGTTTCTGTTAACAAGATCAAAGGCCGCCTTAAAATCTACAAAAATAGCGTATAACTTCTTTTTTCTGGCTTGAAATGCTTTAACTATTGATGTAAGACTAAAAATGTGATCAATCGTAAAGTAGTTTTTTTGAAATCCTGCCTGAAGATCCGTAATTATGTTCATTTCGTCAACCCATTTTTCGAGTCTAGTTGCAAGGACCAAGGACCACACAAAAGAGTTTGGCAATTGTATTCATAAAAGAAATCCCTCGATAGTTTTCGACTATATCTAATGCGCCTTTTTTGTGGATTGGAAAGATCACAGATTTTTTAAAAGAATTTGGCACAGTAGCATTTAAAAAGATGTTATTATAAAATAATTTAAGATGTTGAAGAAATGTGTGCGATGCATTTTTGAAAAACTCTCACGGAATGCCATCTTCTCCTGGTGCTTTTCCATTTTTTTGTTCTATTTCTACCAAAGATATTTCATTATCAAGTATTTCATCAGTGACAAAAGGTTCTACAATGATAAAAACGGATTTTGTTTCATTGCGAAGTAATTTTTGAAAATGTAGAGATAGATTTGCTGCAGAAACACCTGTGCTTATGGTAAATGCAGATCCATTTATCGCCTTCGCTACTTTCCAAAATTCTTTTGAGCTTTTAATGTTTGCAAGTTGCTTAGCTTGGTTGTTGTCGAAGTCAACTTTCTTGATAATAATAATAGTTTTGAAAGACGCGTTGTACCATTTTTTTAAGACCGCTGAGTTAGTTCCCTTCCATGCGTGTAACAGCGCAAAAGATTTTTTAAGTGCTCTCATACATTTTGCATCAAACCACTTCTGCTTGTACACTTGCATTCCAATAGTTTTTTTAGTTGATGCAGAACTTCTAATACATGACGTAAGTAATGCTGAATGTTCCTCCATCGATTCTGTATTTAACGGCACATTTGAAAAGAAGTTATCTGTAGCTTGAGTATAGAGAGTCGTGTTTTGGATGTTTTAGTTTAATTTTGGTAGCAGATTTAAATTTGTTTCTGTATTTGGTGACCTGTTTTTCCATTCAACAACTATGGCTAGATGATCGGAATGAGTTTTAACTTGAACTTCAAACTTGGTAATCAGATCTACCACGTCGTTATTAACTACATTAATGAGATCTACCCCGTCGTTATTAACTACACAGTAGTCTATGACCGACTTTCCTTGACCTGCAATAAACGTATAATGTCCTTGACGATCTCCTTCAGCACATCCATTAAGAAAACATAAATCGTAAGTTTGGAAAACATCGAGAATCTGAGTACCGTTTTGATTACACACGCAATCCTTTGATTTTCTGTTAGTATACATTGTGGAGCGCTTTCTCTCTTGTGTCGTAGTTGTTGTCTGCATATTTCCTATTCTTGCATTAAAATCGCCTAAAGTATGTCCACACAGATCCATGAAATCGTAGTTTTCCAAAATAGAGTTTTTAATACCAAAGAGGCTTCCTCCACTTGCGCGCCCTTTTGTTGCTGTACGGGTTGCTGGTATCCAGCGTATTTTAAATTCCTTAAAGTATTTACTAAACTTGTTAAAATGATCTTGGACTACATGCGTCTCGTATAAGAAAAAAAATTTAAAACTTTGTACATATTTAAAGAAATCTACATATAATAATTTATTATTTAAACCTGATATGTTATAAGATAAAATATTTTGAAAACTAATACTATCTGAGCTGACGGCATTTTTACATCAATTTTGTTTACTACTCCCTTTCTTAAATAAGCTGCCATCCCTGATGTAGAAGCTCCATCTGGCCCATAATTTGTCATCAGCGTCAGTTTGACAGCTTCGAAGTTTAGTTTCCCAAACATCTTTATCAGCACCTGTTGTTTTAATTTATTGTTATTAGATAAATAAAATTCATCATATCCAATTTTTAAAGCGTTGTATTAAATTATAATTGGTGTACTGGGTTGTTTCGATTTAATAATTTTTCTGTAATTCAGTAGAATACGACGCTTAATCTGCATTTGTTTTGAAAGATCTCGCTGAATGAAAAAGTTTGTTCTTTTTAATTTGGATGCATTTATAAGCATTTTGGTTGCGAGCATATTTGAGCCAGTGTTAAGTTTCATTTTAACTACAGATTGATTTTCGATTATTTTGATTGCTGGTGACATTTTGTGTTCTTCATCGGTACCAAGCAAGAGATCGGTTATGCTTTCAATAGTTTTTTGCGGATCATTATCGTTTTTGGGAATAGTGAAGAAACTATTACTACCCTTTAACTCACGACTTTGTGATGCTAATTCACTTAATAACGGTAATACCCACAATTAAGTATTATCTTTTTTAAAAGCCAATACTCTGTTTTATTAGCCAGTTTTTAAATCAAGTTGAATCTATCCATAGTTTTAGAAAAAAATACTTTCAAAACCAAAATTTGAAAAAAAAAACATAACAAAAAATGTTTAAAAAGTGTATTTATTCAAAACTTTGAGATTTTATATTATATTTTTTTTTTCTTTGAAATCGTTGCTCATATATATATATATATTAAATATTATTAATCAGAAACCAAAAACGAAATGATTTTATGTCGTCTAGTTTTCGAGAAAATTAAAAATTACCAAAACCACTATTTTAATTTAATAAATTTTTTGTTTGCTTCAGTATTTTACGTGGTCTTAATTTGGTAGTAATATAAGAATATGGATTAATTCTTACACAAATTGACTCTAATCATACTTTCCCAACACCCAGCCTTACGGCGTATCAACAGTAAGGTATGTTTGGGGGGGGGGGCATGCTACCCCCCTGCAACCCCTCTGCCTGGCCTAACTACATTTAAGTAACTAACTACATACTTCAGTTTGGTATCAGAAGTAAAAAGAGAAAACCCGGCAGACGTTGGTCTGCATTTTCCCATTTTTATTAAATACAGTCAGTATGTCCTGATTAAGATAAAGAAAATGTTATTGGTGATATAAAAATTATATACAGGAATTATTATTTTCGTAAATATCTCCACCACCTACCACATCGCTACCTATTCGAACCAAATTTTGTCAACACTTTCTTTTCAATTATAATATATAGTAAGTGAACCGCAACAGTTTTGCACTGGATATCACTAACTATCTGCTTAAGAAGGGCGACCGACAAATTTCCTTAATTAATTTTATTTTTTAGACCCACTAAAGAAGCTTCACTTCAAAAAACACAGTCCCGCGGACGTTGTTTATTTCTCTCCTCTTTTTGGAAACAAAAATTTCGTCTGGATCGTGCCGAGTGTTGTTCTATTCTACGTACTGTTGCCCAAGGCTTGTGGTTGCTTTCGTGGGTTGTTTCTTTATACCCACACACACGAAATATAAATTTAAAAATTTCAGGAAAAACGCTAATTACCTACCTACCTAATAAGTCAACAACAAAAAAATCAAGAAGTACTAAAAACAGACCCAAAAATATAAAAACAATTGGTTTGAAAATAAAAGAAAAAACTCTTTATATAAAACCGTTACCTTCCGCATTCAATTTTCGTTACCAACCATCCACATAACCGTAACTTAGAAAATATAAGAACATCAAAATCTTTCAAGTCATTTAGAAGAAAAAGAATTAAGTACATGCGCACACAGAAATTTCATTATTTGTTTGAAATCAAATGGTGCTGTGAGTTTAAAAGTTATTGGATTTTATGTTTTATTATGTGAGAAATTTAACAGAAAAAACATTTTTTTAATAAAAAAAACTGAATTGCAACAACAACGCCATCTATAGCTAAGAACTATGCAGATAACCTCATGAGTATAGACAACAAATTTTATTAAAATTGGTGGAACCGTTTAGGAAGAAAAAATTACAAACATATACGCATATTGTACTTTTGTATGTTAAGATACCAAAATAATCTGCGTCGCGCAAACAATATTACTATTGAGGTCAACTTTAGCTTAAAACCATCCAGATAACTTCATGAAAATAAAAAACAAAGTTAATCAAAATTGGCGGAACCGTTTAGGAGAAGAAGAATTTCAACACACACATACTCTACTTTTGTATGTAAGGAAAACAAAACAGCTCTGGATCTCCACAACACCGTCACCTTCTTAGTCCAACTATAGCTAAGAACCATTCAGATAACTACATAGGTACATGAAACAAATTTCATCAAAATCAGTGGAACCGTTAAGGACTAGGAGAATTACAAACGCACGTACATCGGAATTTTATATACAGGGTGTCCCGCGACTCAACGTCAAGCGGGTACCGGGTGATAGGGTTATACACGTACTGCAAATAGTAAGAAAAAAAAATATCTTGCTGGGTTACGTAATAAAATCAATATTTAGGAAAATTATGAAAATCGATACCACGGCCACATTTTTATGTACTGTGGTCACAAATTTTAATATTTTTCAGTGATTTTTTTTCTACGTTATCCTTAATAACCATGCTACTGAATGCAATCTCGAAATAAAAAATAAATATTGTAAGTTTTGCAAGAAAAATGAAGTTTGACTGAGTCATTTTTCAAACGAATTTTGTAAGCAAACTTTAATACATCAATTTAAAAAAAAAATTTAGGACACTACTCACGGCAAGTTATTTAAAAAATTGGCCCATTTTATCAAGTTTTCAAAAAAAATCAACACTTGCCACTTGCTGCTTCCATAATCATGTTACCTACATTTAAACCATTTTCGAGCAAGTAAAATTTATTTTTTTTTTAAATAGGAACGTATTATACCTTATTGATGTAGGACCCAAGTAAGCCATTCTTTCAAAATTATGTTCAAGCTGCTTAAGTAGTTAACATACTATTAGTCCTGATCCCTGGGAGGTGATCCAGAGTAGGGCAAGGAGTATAAAGCCCCCCAAAGGGGGCTTTTGGGGACTAACTCTTATACCACGGAAATAGTGCGTCGTAGCGTATTTTTTTTAAGAATAAACAAAAGCGAATCGAATTTTGTACAATTTTTGTTATGATCACTGTTCTGTATTCAACAATATTTTAATTTAACGTCAATATTCGAATTCTTGAATTTGTATTAAGAATATTTGCTCATTCTTCTAATGTGCTAATTATTTTGTAATATGTGTCATACTTTGCAAAACATTTGTAATTTACCCTATAATTTTGTTTACTCAAACTGCATTTAATAACTTAACGGCATAATGTTAAACTTTTTCTATTACTGTAAATTTTAATCTCATTGAATTTGCTACATACTTACTTTTGCCCGTTGTCAACTATTTTGCACATTAATCTTTCTCTTTCAATAATCAACCATCAAGCAGTAAACATCTGGTAAATCATACATAATAAATTGTTCATCAAATCATATACCTACAGACTATAGTGTTTTTATTATTCGGGTATTGGGTCTTTGGTTTGTGATCAGTGTTTGCTTGCTATCGCTCGTTTGGTGGTTCGATTAATCGATAAGCTAATTAAAATTAAGACAATCCTATAATTTTTCATGGTCCTTCGAGCCGGATTAAATGAACGTTTTCGCTATTGTTCGCGGTTTTTAGTTGATTTTCGTTACAAATCCTAAACTGGACATACAATAGGTATGAATGATTTTGTTTATGTACAGTACCTACTTACATCTAATACATAATACATACCAAAAGTGCACATTATAAAACAAAAATAAGACAAAGGTTATTCGGTGATTCGGTGCACACAAAATTGATTTCATTGAATACCTACATATCAATTTATACCTACGTTAGTAAACTATTTCGCAGATAAAACTCGTGTCGAATAATTCTTTTTTTTTATCTGAAAATTTATAAAAAATGAACTCTATTTAAGCAAAGCGTGGTCATTGAGCTCATTGAAACTCGGTACGAAAATTTAAAAGAAACGTGGGTTAAATTCACAACGCTAACGGATGAACTTTTTTGTCACTCGGAAGAAGAAGGCTACGTCGATCCTGGTGATGATTTTTCGGAGTACGAAGATAAATACTTCACTACTGAATCAACTCTTGCTAAAGCCATTCGTGACAAAAAATTAGCTTCTTCACCGGCACGTGCCGTTTCAGAATCGGTCATTGACAAGTTAGCTAGCCAACAGGCTTTATTTCTAAAAAAGCTGAACGAACCAAAAAAAAACCCAGTGTTCAATAGCATTGCCTAAACTTTCGTTGTCAGTTTTTTCTGGGGATTATAAAGAGTGGCCTAGCTTTAGGGATCACTTTGTAGGCTCAATAGACGGTAACTCCGAATTAACTCCCACACAAAAATTTCATTATTTAAAATCATTTTTGCGCGGTGAGCCAGCAAACATAATTCGCGACATCAAAGTTTCTGATTCGAATTTCTTAGACGCATGGCAAAAATTAGAAAAGCGTTATGATCGTCCCAACTTTATAATACAATCGCATATTCAAACGCTTCTTTCAATTCCTAACATCAACACATTCAATATTCAATCGCTTCGAAATTATCCGATACAGCCGATGAAACCATTCGCGGGTTGGATTCCTTGGGAGCAACGTGGCGTGATCCTTGGGTTATTTTTCTACTACTTGTTAAATTAGATCAAGACACTAGAGAAGCTTGGGCACATGAGGTAGGGACAAAATCCAATGCAAGTATCGATGATTTTCTTGTATTCTTAAACTCGCGTTGTGATGCCTTGGAAGCTGCTCAATCTCTTTCTCGTCCAACTCAATCTCGTGCAAAAAATCCAAAACTGATTCAATCTCACTTCATGGAATCAAATTCAAGTTGTCCAAGATGCAAGTCAGATCACACTTTAAGTCAATGCCCACAGTTTTTGTTGCTTGACATCAACGCTCGTCGTATATATGTAAAGGAAAATGCTTTATGTTTTAACTGCCTTCGTCCTGGGCATTCTTCGCAAAGATGTCACTGTAAATTTCGATGTAAAACCTGCCACTCGAGGCATCATTCGCTTGTCCATATTCAGTCGACATCAAAAACCTCATCAGTTCCTGGTTCTTCCGGTATTTCTGCTTCCGATTCTTTAACTTCAAACTCACTAGTTCAAATAGTTCATCTTCTTTCGTTAATTTTACACAAACTCTATTGCCTACAGCTATTGCTTATATGCATGACAAGCAAGGAACATTACAAAACATTCGGTTGTTGCTAGATTCGGGGTCGCAAGTCTCTTTTGTTACTGAGCAGACAGTTCAGAGATTAGGATTGGTTCGCAAGAACGCAAAAATACCCATCGTAGGTGTTGGAGCAACACCAGCAGGTGTTACAAATGGAATTGTAACCCTCAACCTTTATTCGCGTTTCAATCAAGACTTTATTGATATTCAGTGCTACGTCGTTTCAAAGCTCACATCCTTAGTGCCAACTTCTTTTTCTACGGTAACAAATGCACAGTCTTTAAGTTCGTTCACACTGGCTGACCCCAATTTTAATATACCTGGTCACATAGACGTACTCATCGGTGCTGATAAATCATTCAGCATAATAAACGGCCCTGCAGTTCGTGGTAAACAAGGAATGCCTGATCTCTTTCCAACAATTTTTGGCTGGGTTGTCTGTGGAAACATGAAAACCTACAGCTCTTCCACAAATAGCGTCGATTCATACTGTATATCTTTGGACACATCAACTTCGTTTGACCTTGAGCGCTTTTGGCGACTCGAAGAAGTTGACCTCGAACCTACTCTGTCCATTGATGATCAACTTGCAGAAGACATTTTCGTTAAACACCATTCTCGTTCACCTGACGGCAGGTACATGGTGCAACTACCTTTTAAGTCTGAAAAAGCTACTGATTTTGGCAATAGCCTAAACGTCGCGTTAAATCGTTTTTATTCTACCGAACGCCGTATCGCTTCCAGTAATTACCTCAAAGAAAAATATATAAGCTTTATGGACGAGTACTTGGACCTAGGTCATATGGAAGAGATTCCTTTTAGTGAGATAGTAACGCCTCCTAATAAATGTTTCTACCTTCCTCATCATGCCGTTCTCAAGGACGACAGCAGCACAACGAAGGTCAGAGTAGTGTTCGACGGTTCGGCTAGGTCGTCTAATAACCATCAATCACTTAACGAATCGTTATTAATAGGTAAATCGTATCAACGGGATCTTTTTTCAATTTGCCTTCGTTTTAGGCGGCATCGATATACTATATCCGGTGATATAGAGAAAATGTTTCGCCAGATCTGGGTTTCTAAAGAACATACAGACTTCCAACGAATTCTTTGGAGAAAGTCTTGTGATCATCCGCTGAAACATTATCGGCTCTTAACGGTAACCTACGGCACTACTAGTGCTCCATTTTTGGCAGTACGCACTTTGTATCAATTAGCAATTGATTCAGCAGATACTCATCCGCGAGCTTCTGAAGTATTGTGTTGTGAAACTCGACCCTACAAACATTTTTAACAAAATAATAAATGATTCATCTCGAATTCTCAAATCGGTTCGTGTGCTCGGTTTTATTCTTCGCTTTATTTCAAATGTGCGTGAAATCATCGCTATAAGGAAAAGCCTAAAAAATGGTGAAATCTCTGATCGTGAACAAATCGTTACTCTCGAAAATATCCTTTCAAATGTTCATAATATGTCTGCACCTAAAACACAATCGTTGGCTTTGTCATCGCTCGAATTTTCTACGGCAAAGACCAAACTTATCAATTTTCACCAACAAGTTAGCTTTTCCTCTGAAATTGACAGTTTAAAAAGTGGCAAAGGTTTAAAAAAAGGTTCAAAGCTAGCATCTCTCGCGCCGTTTGAGGATAAACAAGGACTTTTACGCGTCGGTGGTCGTATCGAAGAATCGAATTTAGCTTATGCCTCGAAACACCCTATTATTCTTGAAAAAAACACACGTATTGCGCTGTTGATCGTCGAACGTTTTCATAAAACAAATTGTCATGCTGGTGTTTCGCTTTTGTTTGCCCTTTTAAGGCAAGAATACTTTATTATCGGTTGTAGGAATCTACTGCGCCAAGTGGTTAATAATTGTGTTCCGTGTTTTCGCCAACGAAAAACTACATTGACCCAACAAATGGGAAATCTTCCGGCAGATAGAGTCCTCTTTTCACGCCCGTTCAGCAAAGTTGGTGTAGACTACGCCGGTCCTATAAGCTTGCGACATGCTCGTGGACGAAATCCGAAATTTACCAAAGCCTATATAGCACTCTTTATTTGCTTCTCGACAAAGGCTATACACTTGGAGTTGGTTAGTGAGCAGCTCTTGATCGCTTTGTTTCGTGTCGTGGTAAACCGTCGGAAATATGGAGTGATAATGGAACGAATTTCCATGGAGCTAATCGGTGTCTTGACGAAAGATTCCAGCTACTCATGAAGCGGCAGCATAATGACATCGTAATTGATCATCTTTCCAAAGATAAAATTTCCTGGAACTTTATTCCTCCATCCTCTCCTCACTTTGGTGGATTGTGGGAGGCAGGAGTAAAATCCGTAAAATTTCATCTACATCGAGTGATAACCGATCATCGGCTGACTTATGAGGAGATGTACACACTCCTAACACGAACTCTAGACCTATGTGGCCAACTTCGGATATGGATCCGATAGCTCTCAGTCAAGCTCACTTTTTGATTGGTGAACCTATGACATCTATACCTCATCCTTATATTTCAGATCAAAAAATTTTTACTAATTGGTCTCTTTTACAGTCACTTACCCAAGGTTTTTGGAAGCGGTGGCATTCCGAATACTTGACATCCTTGCAGCAACGCCCAAAATGGCAAGATATCAAACCCGACCTCAAAGCTGGTGATGTGGTCATGCTGAAGGATTCAAATCTTCCACCCGGCAAATGGATACTTGGGCGAGTAAAGGAAGTGCATCCGGGAAAGGATAAGCGTGTCCGAGTGGCTACTATTACCACCCAAACGGGAAACTACGTACGACCAATCGTTAAATTAGCACCATTGCCTTTTGCTGAAAGAACTGGGTCTTTCAGGGGGGGCTGAATGTTCTGTATTCAACAATATTTTAATTTAACGTCAATATTCGAATTCTTGAATTTTTATTAAGCATATTTGCTCATTCTTCTAATGTGCTAATTATTTTGTAATATGTGTCATACTTTGCAAAACATTTGTAATTTACCCTATAATTTTGTTTACTCAAACTGCATTTAATAACTTAACGGCATAATGTTAAACTTTTTCTATTGCTGTAAATTTTAATCTCATTGAATTTGCTACATACTTACTTTTGCCCGTTGTCAACTATTTTGCACATTAATCTTTCTTTTTCAATAATCAACCATCAAGCAGTAAACATCTGGTAAATCATACATAATAAATTGTTCATCAAATCATATACCTACAGACTATAGTGTTTTTATTATTCGGGTATTGGGTCTTTGGTTTGTGATCAGTGTTTGCTTGCTATCGCTCGTTTCGTGGTTCGATTAATCGATAAGCTAATTAAAATTAAGACAATCCTATAATTTTTCAATCACTTTTTTCCAAATATCAACTGTTTCCGAGATACACGCATCGCAAGGGAGAAAAATTACAAAAACAAGTTTTTTCTTTATATTTTTCATCAAGCATTCCATTATATCGTCTACTCTAAACTGTTAATCTGACAAAAAAAAGTCCTTGGATAAAGTTATAGAGAATTAAGTTTCTTTTGAAAAATTACCTATTAAAAATAGATTCTTGAATGCAATAGACCAAATTAACCTTTTTTAGTTTGTTTTACGTTTGTAAAATTATAACTTTCCATTTTTTAAGTAAGGTTAATTTGGTTAATTTGGACGTTGAGTCGCGGGACACCCTGTATAAAGAAGATATAATTTGTATTATAACAAAAACATTATTTATAACTTTAAACAGGCCACGGGTAAACACTTCCAGCTTAATAAATGCAATCGTAATCTTGTTGGAAAAAGTTATGTAATTTGAACTGAAACAAGCGGAAATTTGCGTATTGACAAGGTGCTCACTCGTCGTCAACTGATGAGTGCAAAGTGAGCATCCGCACGAATCGCCATTTTTTCATGGACTAACGCCAAAAAAAGTTAATTTGAATCGTAAAAAACAATATACAAACTAGAAGTAATGCAAAGTATAAAATCTGTGATCAGATGGCAAAATGTTGTAAGTGAATTTTTCAAATTTTACGTGCATTTTTAAAGTTCGAAATGTTAGGGAAAATAAAAAAAAAACACTTTTTGATTTTTCATATTTTGAACTTTGAAAGCGCACGTAAACGATATCATCTGGTGATAATCGAGTTACGGAATGACCCCCTTGTATTTTTACGTACATGCTTTTAAGTACCTTTTTTTAGTATCTTTTTCCCATTTTCACCTGGTGATTTTCGGTCTTTCAGATTTTCAGACTTTCCAAAATTGAAAATACTTCAACAAAAGTAAAAGGTGAGCCCGATGGCGTTGCGTAGTAGATTGGCAGTGAATTTGAAAGTGTTCCATTAACCTACTTGTATTTAAATCTTTAACTACCACTGTTGTAAGTTTTGGATCGGTATCCTGCTGAAATGGTAATCCGAAGCCATTTTGTCCTCCGCAAATTGCAGCATGACATTGTTCAAAATATCCTTAAACTAGCATTTTGTCAAGATGTTTGATAATACGGAATATAGTGACGACACCATATCGGGATAAACAGCCCTTACTTACTTTTTCCTCGGTGTTTTATCGTTTGCTCTACATAGCGAGGGTTATGTTGCTAGGCAACTTTCTGGTGACCCTTAAATTATGGTTCTTTCTGCGGACTGTGGGTGCACTAATTTCATTAACAATTTTCAATTATGATTCTGGAAGCAGCAAAATGGTTTGATTTCGTAAAAAGTAGTAAGCAGCGGTCAATGGCAACTTGTGCCTTTTTGGCTTTCCGTTATTTTTACGCACGAACATGTGCTTTTGAGCATTTGTTATAAAATGTTGGTATTGTTGGGTCTCCAATAAATAATTTTTGATCAGCTGTGTATGTATAACAACATATCGCTGAAAACAAAACAGACACACTCATCCTAAATGGACAAACTAAAACAAAAATCCATAAACAAGTTTGGTTGCATATTGAACGAGGCTTGGTTGGTTAAAACGACGGAAATAGTACTTCCATATGAATTAAGGCTTCTCTCGTTTGGCGAAAAGTTTGCAATACCAGTAAGTAAAACCAATTCACATAATTGTAGATATAGAACAAAATATTCAAAGAATGAGGGATGGACGTTACCAGGTTAGAACTTATAAAACAACAGAGTATGAAAGAAGAATAAATAGCCTTAAAATAAATGAAAAAACACAACAATTTATAAAAAAAAAACTAGCAGGTACCCGTGCGTTACTACGGCCGCGTCTAGATAAACCCAAGTATATTTTTTTTCACATTAAAATCTCTCTCACAGAAACCGTAACTTTTTCGGGACAAATATAGGTACCCTTTGTTTTATTTTAATCCAGTGCCTAAATCCATCTACCTACCATCCATTCACATGTGTCGTTGATGTGTAAAAGCCGAACAAACAAATCTCCCAATCAAAACACTTCACATTAAAGCGTTTCCAAAATAATAATTTCCTTATGAAACAGTATTTGAGTGACCCGGTTCGCGGGTTCAAAGGATTTCATTTTCCTGATTTTTTATCCAAAGGAAATAGTTAACAAAAGTTACATCTCTGTTAACCAATGTCTCATCCATCGATAAAAATACCCTATCTGTTGATCGAGTGTCCTATTCATCTACCTTCTATTTATTCACGATCAAAGTCGAAAAAACATATCCCCATGTTATTAAACATTTCAAAAACATTCACATTCATATATAGGATTTACACGGTTAAAATGTAAAAGCATTTGTTATCTGAACAAAAACCACAAACAGCAAACCTATAAATCAAAACCAAGTTCCTTTTTGTCTAGCGATTAAACTCTGTAACACGAAAAATTAATAAATAAATGAAGTAAATACAATAATTTTTCGTTTACTTTTTTTAGTTATAAAAAGAAGCTTTTCATTTTCTGACCCATAAACTACAACTATATGTATAAAATCAGGCCCATCCTTCGTTCAGTGAAAAACAGAAAAATCTATCCCACGGTAAATGTATTTTTTCGGGATAAAAAGCAGCCTATGTGCTATTCCAGACTTTAACCTATCTCTGTGTCAAATTTCATCGAAATACGGTCAGCCGTTCTGTCGTGATTAAGTAACAAACACTGTTCCTGAATAGGATACAATTGTTATGCTACCCCATAGGAACCATGCAATTTTTTGTTATGAAAAGAACCCCATTTTATTTTCGGACCCATAAACTACCACTATGCATAAAATCATGCCGATTCTTTGCTCTGTAAAAAACAGAAAAAACGTATCCCACGGGAACAGACAACTTTCTCGGGATAAAAAGTATCCTATGTTCTATTCCAGACTATAATCTATCTCTGCGTCAAATTTCATCCAGAACCGTTCAGCCGTTCAGGCGTTATGGAGTAACAAACATACATCCAAACATTCACATTTATAATATTATATATATATGTATACTGAGTTACAAAAAAAGTGGCGCACCTTGAAATTTTGCAACATTTTGAAGTAACTTAAACAAATAAACGTTTTTCTGGTACAGTTTTGTTTATTAACATAAAAGTAAGTCATTCATGTAATAAAAAACGAAAAAATAGGAAGAACTTAGAAATAAACCATAAATTAAGGAAAATGGGCATAAACTTCAATTTTACATTTTTTACATTTTTTTTTTTTTAAACTAGTCCTTGTTTCTTCAATAGTGGGTATTGCCTCCACGAACATCTAATAAAGCTTTAATTCGCCTGGGCATACCTTGGATAAGGTTGTCAAAATGATAACAACACATCAAAAAGTATGACTGCGCCACTTTTTTTGTAACTGAGTGTATATATATGTATATCTATATATATAAAAATAAGTTTTTTTGTATGTTCGAACACGCATAACTCGGTTGTTTATCATTTGATTTGCATGGATTTTTTTAATGGATTCTTTTTTAATCAGGAAAGAACACAACGGAGCCAAAAATTTAAATTTTTTTAAATTTGGAAAGTTATACGGGAAAAATAAATATGTTTGCGCATAACCCAACTGGTTATCGTACGATTTCCAGGGGAAGTTTTTTGGTGGATTCGTATTAAACCAGGTAAACATACTACGGAACCCAAAATTTTGAAATATTGGAAAATCATACGGGACAAATAATTAGCTCATTAAAAAAATGACGAATGCTTCTATCTGCAATTGCTTTTGGTGCGGACTATTGCACTTTGCACCACATTTTGAGAAGCTTGCCATAGGATGAATTCGATTGCCAATGACAAGCGAAGCTACATGTTCTGCGCCTGCGAATCAAACTCGAAAATTTTTCGCCATTATCATCTCTACATGTTATCCACTTAACACAGTTAATTTATGATATACAGGGTGTCCCGGTACTCAACGTCAAGCGGGTACTGGGCGGTAGGGTAGGTTATACCCGTACTGCAAATAGTAGGAACAAAAATTATCTCGCTGGGTTACGTAATAAAAGCAATATTTAGAAAAATTATGAAAATCGATACCACGGCCACATTTTTATGTACTATGGTCACAAATTTTAATATTTTTCAGTGATTTTTTTTCTACGTTATCCTTAATAACCATGCTACTGAATGCAATCTCGAAATGAAAAATAAATATTGTAAGTTTTGCAAGAAAAATGAAGTGTGACTGAGTCATTTTTCAAACGAATTTTGTAAAAAAAACTTTAATACATCATATTTCAAAAAAAATGTAGGACACTACCCACGGCAAGTTATTTAAAAAATTGGCCCATTTTATCAAGTTTTCAAAATAGTTCAACACTTGCCACTTGCTACTTCCATAATCATGTTACCAACATTTAAACCATTTTCGAGGCAAGTAAAATTTATTTTTTTTTTAAATAGGAACGTATTATACCTTATTGATGTAGAACCCAAATAAGCCATTCTTTCAAAATGTTGTTCAAGCTGCTTAAGTAGTTAACATACTAATAGTCCTGATCCCTGGGAGGTGATCCGGAGTAGGGCAAGGAGTATTAAGCCCCCCAAAGGGGGCTTTTGGGGACTTAAGCTTATATCACGGAAATAGTGCGTCGTAGCGATTTTTTTTTAAGAATAAACATAAGCCCATCGAATGTTGTACAATTTTTGGTATGCTCACTTTTTTCTAATATCAACCGTTTCCGAGATACACGCACCGCAAGGGAAAACAATTACAAAAACAAGTGTTTATTTATATTTTTTATCAAGCATTCCATTATATCGTCTACTCAAAACTGTTAATCTGACAAAAAAAGTCCTTGGATAAAGTTATAGAGAATTAAGTTTCTTTTGAAAAATTACCTATTAAAAATAGATTCTTGAATGCAAAAGACCAAATTAACCTTACTTAATAACGAAAGTTATAATTTTACAAATGTAAAACAAAATAATAAAGGTGAATTTGGTCTTTTGCATTCAACAATCAATTTTTAAGTGTTATTTTTTTCAAAGAAATTAAATTCTCTATATACAAGAACATTTTTTGTCAGATTAACAGTTTAGAGTAGACGATATGATGGAATGCTTGATGAAAAATATAAAGAAAACACTTGTTTTTTGTAATTTTTCTCCCTTGCGATGCGTGTATCTCAGAAACGGTTGATTTTCGGAAAAAAGTGGTCATAATAAAAATACTACAAAATTCGATGGGCTTTGGTTTGTTCTTAAAAAAAATTGGCTACGACGCACTATTTCCGTGGTATAAGCGTAAGTCCCCAAAAGCCCCCTTTGGGTGGCTTTATACTCCTTGCCCTACTCTGGATCACCTCCCAGGGATCAGGGCTATTAGTATGTTAACTAATTAAGCAGCTTGAACAACATTTTGAAAGAATGGCTTACTTGGGTCCTACATCAATAAGGTATAATACGTTCCTATTAAAAAAAAAAAAATTTACTTGCTCGAAAATGGTTTAAATGTTGGTACCATGATTATGGAAGCAGCAAGTGGCAATTGTTGAACTATTTTGAAAACTTGATAAAATGGGCCAATTTTTTAAATAACTTGCCGTGGGTAGTGTCCTACATTTTTTTAAAATATGATGTATTAAAGTTTTCTTACAAAATTCGTTTGAAAAATTACTCAGTCAAACTTAATTTTTCTTGCAAAACTTACAATATTTATTTTTCATTTCGAGATTGCATTCAGTAGCATGGTTATTAAGGATAACGTAAAAAAAAAAAAAAAAAACTGAAAAATGTTAAAATTTGTGACCACAGTACATAAAAATGTGGCCGTGGGTATCGATTTTCATAATTTTTCTAAATATTGCTTTTATTACGTAACCCAGCGAGATAATTTTGTTTTCTTACTATTTGCAGTACGGGTATAACCTACCCTATCACCTGGTACCCGCTTTACGTTGAGTAGCGGGACACCCTATATAAAAGGATATAGAGGAAGACATGGTTGACGATATTTTAGATAGAGTTCACAACATGAAATCCCGAATTTAAAAGGGAGGATGAGATCCGCAAAAAGGCACTGCTGTTGATTGAAGACATGTGTCTGATCAAAAGTATCAGCCTGTTTAGTAAATTACGAACGCCAGTCCCGAATCGCTTAATGCACAAAGCACAATGGGGGATTATGACAAAAATTTCGAATGCCAATGAAGAAGAACAATTAAGATATTCGGAGCAATTTTTGAATTCGTTAAATATGCCTGGTCTGCCACCACATAATTTGCAAATTGCAACTAAATTCAGCTAGGTCTAATAGGCCCATATTACGGTTCTCAAATATCAATACGATAATTGATGTTTATCAACAAAATTGATCCATCGGCATTATAATTGTCAATTATCAATTTGTTTGATAAATTGTGAGCGTCACTTAGATTTTGAATCTATTGTCAATAGTTCTTTTGAACAGCTTATTATTATGGTTGTCAAAAATATTGATATTTATTAAATTTTCTGTCAATTGCAAATTAGCTGTTGATAATTGTTTTTTAAAGCACTGTATACTTTTATATTTATTTATACAATGAAAACGGTTTGGTGAACATTGTTTTTATTAAACTTCACTTCCACGGTCATTTGTTTTTGTAGCTTGGTGGGCATAGGTGAATATTTACCTTGCGAGTATACATTTATCCCACCAATTTTCTTGAAATTTTTTTTTTTTAATTTCACTTTCTTACGCACATTAGTCATAAATCCATAATTATCTGTACTTTATTTACACGAAAAGAAATGAAAACAACAACTAAAAACATATCGGAAAGCCATTTGCAGGGTTTGTCAACACAGCAGACAATACACTGACCTAAAATTTGTGAAATATTATTATACTGATGCAAATGAAATATATAAATTGTAATCAATTCCATTCCAAAGCATGTTCATTCTTTCAAAAGAGATGCTAGACTTTTGAAAGTACCTAACATTTAATAAATTTTAGGCGGAACAAAGTTCCCGGGTCAGCTTGTATATATATATATTTATTATATTGAAATATACTTTGTACTAGATGACCTGATATGATCATTAAATTTATAATCAATAGATCATTGAATTAATATTTTATTTTTTAATTGTCATTGAGAAAAAAATATAAAAAGGAGAATCTGTTCTTCTGGAGTTCAGTCTTATCTGAACCTTGAAGGAAGTTAGCCAATAGCAAATTTGGCACAGAATCAATTACCTTTGCTGTTTTTCTCTATCATCAGAAGTGGGATAACCTACAAAAATAATAAAAAAAAAAAATAATAAATAACAATAACGCCTACAAAGAAATGCAAAAACAAATCAATGAAAAAGAACCTGATGTAGAAGTTTCACAACCGGACAAAACCCTGGATTCGATGATAATTCTCGCAGATGCCGTCAATTTTTTGAAGTGAAACTTCTGAGGGGGACTTAAATATAAAATAGCGCAACAATTTGTCTGTCGGTCGCCCTTTTCATATTTTCTCGTTAGACTTCGTTATCGTTCGGGTTCTCCAGTTGAAGCACAAGGCACAAGTACAACTACAACGCAAAACACAAACAATGAAATAATGAGCAAAAACAAAAACAAAAAGAAACTGAAATGGTTTGGCTGCCGCTGCAGCCGCAGATAACATGGCAGTAATACTATTCGGTCTCGGTCACTCGTTCTCGTTGCACGATCACATGCACAAGAACAACACAAGCAATTCAGCTTTTAACGAGTCTATCAAACCAAGAAAATCACCCCAAATGAATTGGAGGTTAACAGAATTTTACCCATAAGAACTACTGTGGTGTAAAAGAGGCAACTCTACGGAAATATGAGAACTACTGTGGTGTAAAAGAGGTAACTCTACGGAATTATGAGAATATAACAGCCTGTTTAAAAGCCCTATAGATGCAAAAAGCAAAACGTTAAACAGAATGAAAGAGAATGAAAAGTGTTTGGCGCAGAGATGACAAAAAACTACTTTTCCTGATAAACTACATTTGTTACTTTTGATACCAAAGAGAGGTAGTAAAATAGTTAAGCTTACGAAATAAAATAAAGTACACATAGGGCAAATTGTCATATTGTAGATTGGGGTTTCAGTTCTACTGTCAAATTAAATATCCAAAAAACTTAAAAAAAATTAGCGCAATGTTTTTTTATTGTGAAAATAATCTGTTCCACTACAATACATGATAAAACAATATAAAATCTATAAAATTTAGTTTTCGAGCGGAAAATATTCAAACTGACAGCACATGTCCTACATTTATTTGCACTTACGTTCTTACGTTAAGTACAATAATTACCACATTTATGAATCAAACTTAAAAATTATGTTTTCACAAAAGTGGCATTTATGCCATTTTGACTACGTGAATATAATCGCGTAGTAGTCTAGACGACCTCACGTCGTTTTTTTCTTATATATATAAATCAAAATAACATGCCAAGAAGAATTTAAAACGCTCGTCTTGTTAATGAAAAAATCATCACTTGGAAAAGGGTTTTTTTTTCCGTTTAAATTTATACATACATATTATGTATATAAAAAAAAATGCCAATCATTGTTAGGTTTGGACCGACATGTAATTTAAAGTAAAAAAATGTTGTTCACAATACAAAAGAAAAAGGTAAAGGCAACAAGAGGATGATTTAGAGATCTGATTTGGAGTAGCTACAATCAACATAAGTAGGTACTCCACTAGTGGACATAGTCGAAAATTTTATGAATTTCAGTATGATAATTAACTGCTCAGTTAGTTGCCTTAGCGTTGTGGAATTCTTGATCTTCGTCACTGTTGCTACATGTATTGTAGTACACGTCAATCCCATCTATTAAAATAAATCACTTAATTATTATAAATATATCCAACAATAAAAGCGAACACGAATGCGGAATTTAAAAAAAATGATTCAGTTTTGACAGACTAATAGGTGCTGCCAACCAATTTGATACATGTCTAATCTACTACAAATCTGTGGTGTCGAAAAAGTTATGGAATGTCGATTTAAAAACGAAACGACAAAACGAAGAACGACAACGTTAATAGGGGTGATTAACTTGCAATAGGGGATGCTGATTATGCTTTTTCTGACTGACCAAATCCGAGCAATTAAAATTCCGAGTCTAAATCTCAAGTACGAAATACCGACATACTTCTTTTAAAGGGTCCAGAAAACATGCGACGTCAAAGAATTTTTTTTAGAAGTAAATAATAATAAAGTTTGACTTCTGTCGAGGGTCCCATGACCCACAATTTTTTGTTAAGATGGCTCAACATGAAAAGAAGAAATGACGATATCATTGGATTTTCCATTTTTGACCCCGACTTTTTACGAGTAGACATTGTGAAATGGTGCACTGACATTGATGAAAGAATTGAACATGATCGTTTAAAAGATTATGATGTCCTACCTCGTGTACGTTCTTCCTTGATAGGACGATCAAGAAAATGGTTCGATAAATTTGGCTATCAACATTACTCTTGGTCTGATCTTCGATCGGCTATTATTCACGCATTTTCCAGTGGGTCAGATATCATCGGTCAACTCAGAAAAGTTGTAAACTCTGATAGCAGCGAGTTTAAATCATATTCTGATTTTGTTTTGGAGAAAGTATCACAAACCAACCGTCTACCATTTGAAATTCCAGAAGACAAAATAGTAAGGATACTGATTGGCTGCATAACGAACATTGGGTTAAAAAATTCCTTGACGTTTGTCATGCCAACTTCAGTTCAATGTTTGATAGACCATCTTTCATCTATTGGTGTATCGCCTAAAAGAAAATTGGACACAAGCAATAAACTTAAACTAAATGAAAATTCAAACAAAAGATTCCACATCAACAGACGAATTGAAAATAATTCTATACATTCAAATAAACACCCTCCCTTAGAGACAGACAAAAAATGCTTTGAGTGTGATAAGTGGGACACTTAAGAGCAAGTTGTACTCGAATCGCATCAAAAAAATCAATTCAAATATGAAAAAAAGCTGATGATCCCAGAAATTGTACTTTTTGCAACAAAGCTGGACTTGAAGAAAGAACTTAGTGGGCTAAACAACGTTTTGATCAAAGAAAAGTCAATTTATTTAATGACGTTTCATTTTCTGATAACAACACGGCTGTCTTTATCAACGGAAGTGTATATGATTGCTTACTGGAAACAGGTTCCGATTGCTCTTTACAGGGCTCTTCAAGGCTGTCATTGAAAAGAACTCCACATTCACTAAGAGTTCAGGGTATTTCGGGGGATCCGATTCTTTTAAGAGAAAAGTTGATTTACTCGTTGAAAATCTAAATATAGAACTAACTTTTCACACGAAATCTTTTTGAAGAACGAGATAATTATTGGACGTGACGTTTTGAACGATTCATCATTGGAAATTCGAGTGGATGAGTATGGATTAACAGTTAAGCAAAAGAACTTTGACATAAAACCATCGAATATGTTATCAGCAAGGACCTGTCAAATATCTCCAATTAATAGAACTAAAATGATGAATTATTAGAAAAATATTCGACTTCTATAGTAAAAGGATTCCCAGCTACAAAGACGGGTTCATTAAATATCCGGCTAAACCAGGAAGTTATTATCAATTATAGACCCTATCGAATGGCATTTTCAGAACGAACAATTGTAAGCGAAATCACAATTAAACTCAAATGCCTAAACATTATCCGTGACAGTAGCTGGCCATTTGCTATTCCAGTGGTATTGGTAAAGAAAAAGAGTGGAGAACATGTTTTATGTGTTGACTATCGAGCCTTGAATCGTGCTACTATCAAAGATCGATATCCCTTACCAAAAATCGAAGAGCAACTAGACCAACTTTCTGGAAATTAATATTTTTCATCCTTGGGCATGGCATCAGTATTCTATCAAATACCAACTGAAGAATGCTCAATTGAAAAAAAAACTGTTTTCATTACTCCAGATGGCAATTACGAATATTTGAGAATACCATTTGGACTGGCCAACGCTCCGGCTGTTTTTCAGCGAGCTATTAATAAAGCTTTGGGGACTTAAAAGGACAAAACAGCTCTTGTTTATATGGACGATGTTTAATACCATCTAAAACTGTTCAAGAGGGTATTCAGAAACTGGACTTGGTGTTGAAAGCATTAAGTGATGGTGGATTTTCCCTAAACATCGAAAAGTGTATGATCTCAAAACAAAAAATTGATTTTCTTGGGACAGAAGTCTCTGATGAAGGTATAAGACCTGAAAGGCAAAAATTCAGCCCCTTGTCAAATCTACAATAAAACAAGTCAGACAATTTATGGGATTATCAAGCTATTTCCGAAAATTTGTTCGCGAGTTAGCAGCAAAAACCAGGTGCATATAAGCCTTGACGAAAAACGTCAAATTCAACTGGACTATCGAAGAAGAAGCTCGTCAATATATAAAAACAAAATATCGTAGTTATGAGTTGGAAACGCTTGCTGTAGTTAATGCAGTGAAAAATTTTCGCAATTACTTACTGGGAGTTCAATTTATAATTGCTACGGACTGTAACGCACTTAAATCAACCAATGAAATAGAGGACCTCTATTGAAGTTATTTGTTGAAGCTCTTGAAATAACCAAACGAGATTTTAAGTAATAACAGAAACAAGATATTTATTGAGAATGAAAACTAAAACAACAATAAAATCGTTATCAGAAAATTATTTGATAATAATATTACAACTAAATTGATAACAAAAAATAAAGTACAGTATAACAAAATCAAAGTAGTTATTTTACAAAACTTGAATATACTACTTTCAACATTCCTGCTTTTTGTCAAATGCTCCCATTAAAGATCGTAGAAAATGAAACCGTTCTCTTGATAATGCCTTGGTTAAGATATTGGCAATCATGTCTGTTGTTGATACATTTTCCAAATTGAAGTATCCCTCTTCGAATCTTTCACGGATGAAGTGATACCTTACATCAATATGTTTACTCGTCGATGAAATTCTGGATTCTTTATTAAACGAATCGCACTCTGATTGTCCATGTAAAACGTTGTATCATCATTTATTTTGTTTGGCATTATTTCTTCAAATAATCATTGTAACCAAACTAGCTCCTTTACTGCTTCAGATGCTGCTACATATTCAGACTCTGTTGTAGAGAGTGACACGCACTTCTGTCTTGTACTGCTCCAACTGATTATTCCAACATTGTACTTAAATACAAAACCTGATGTCGATCTTCGTGTGTCAATGTCACCAGCGTAGTCATCATCACTTAATCCAAATAAATGATGACCTCTATTCTTGAAGATGTTCTATCACGGATTTTACATCTGCTTCATCGTCTCAAGTCACGATTCCATCATCCACATAAATTGCCATTATAAGTGTTTTTCCATTTTGGTTACTTACAAAAACACAAGAATCTGAATGACATGTTCTAAACCCAAAAACAGAAATAAATGATTTGAATTTCCGGTTCCAACAGCGTGATGTTTGCTTCAGACCATATAAGCTTTTCTGTAGTCTACACACACGTCCACTGTTATCATCGAATCCAACTGGTTGCTGCATGAAAACAATTTCTTCTAGATCACCGTTCAGAAAAGCGGTTTTAACATCGAACTGCTTCATGTACATTCTCTTCTGGGCTGCAATTGCAAGAATTGCTCGTAATGATGTAAATCGAACGACTGGGCTGAATGTTTCTAAATAATCAATCCCGTACTCCTGATTGAATCCACGACACACTAATCGTGTCTTGAAGCGTTCGATTGAATCATCCGGGTTCCTCTTCACTTTAAAAACCCATTTGTTGTCAATTACATTTTGGTTTGTTGTTTTTCAACAAACGTCCAGGTTTGGTTTTGCAAAAGTGAATCGCACTCTTTCTTCATAGCTTTCAACCACTTGTCACTTTCCTTTGAACATATAGCTTCTTCATACGACGTTGGCTCTTCACTGATCGCCAATAAAGCCATTGCTATGGAAGCTCCTTCTTGATGGTTACGAAATCTTTTTTCTAAAATATTAGCTTCATCAATTTTTGTTTTTGAAATGGGTTGACTTGGCATCCTATTTGTTGCTTGCTGGTTTTCAGGTTGATGATCATTTTGAACCTCCAAAGCGTAATAATATATGGAAACATTTATTAGTTCCTAGTTCCTCTTCGATATCGTCATCTTCGTCGATAAAAATTACTGTAGCTGATTCTTCTGCCAAAAACCTTACATCACGTACCACTGAGACACAATTCGATTCATCAAGGATTCGAATTCCTTTTTGGTTTTCATCATATCCAACAAAAAGACATTTTCTTGACTTTAGGTCTAACTTTTTACGTTTTTGCTTTGGAATATGAACATAAACCTCTGAGCCAAAGATACGAAAATGTTCAAATTGTGTCCGCTTGTTGTACCAGAGTTCATATGGAGTCTTGTCTTTTACAGTACTGGTTCCTGTACTGTCTGTACTGCCTCAGCCCAAAGTTTAGGATTTAGCCCTTTTGCATAAATCATAGACTGAGCTGATTCCATGATGGTGCGGTTCTCACGTTCAATACATCCATTTTGTTCAGGAGTGTATGCAACGGAACGACGATGAAAAATACCATTTTCTTCTAATAACTTCTTGAAGACATTGTTTACAAATTCTAGGCAATTATCAGTTTAAAGAATCTTAATTGGATGCCCACATTGTTTTTCAGCTATCTTCAAAACTATTTTAAACTTTTCGAAAGCCTCAGATTTATTTTTCAGGAAGCAAACAAAGCGAAACTTTGAGAAATCATCTTTAAAAAGTACAAAATACCTTGATCCACCAAGTGAACTTTCCTCCATAGGTCCACATACATCAGCATGGATGATTTCATTGCACTTTAGAGATCTGTCTGGTCTAGAATTGAAACTAAGCCGCTGTTGTTTCCCATATGCGCACCCATCACAGTCAAAGTTTTCATCTATGAATCTTATATTATTGTTTTTCAAAAAATTTCGAACATGAGGTAAATTTTGATGTTCATGCCAGATGCGCAACGTATCACTTTTCATAGCCACCATTGATTTGTCGGAAGTTGGCTCAATTATCTTGAAAAGCGTTTGAAACGTACCACCTTTTCTTGCCCCCACTGCCACAACAGTTTCGCCATCGAACAACATGAAAGAATCTCTGTTTGACCAGCTTGTGTGGCCACTATCCATGGCTTTAGTTGAAGAGAACAGATTTGCATACAAACTTGTTGCATACAAAACATTTTGTACTATCTTCTCTATCCATTCAGTTCCATTGTATGACAACACCTTCAGATCGCCTCTTCCAACAGCATGCATCAGCTTCCCATCACCAAGAACAACATCGATTGGTTTATCCAATTTAGTAAACGTCATAAACCAATCACGACGTCTACACATGTGGTTAGTAGCACCTGAATCTACGTACCAGGCATCAGACATTCCCAGAGATTGAACAATTTTACTGAAAAATACTTCCTCCCCGTCTGATCTTTGCCAGTAAAGCTTCACTCTTCATTACTTCACCTAGATGCTTATCAACTCTAAGTCGACTTTCTTCAACCAAGAGCCGGTTCGTCAAGTTGATAATTGTTTGTTGTTCCTTAGCTGTTGAATCCCATGCTGTAGAAAAATGCCTGTACTCAGATGGCAGCGTCATCAATATTTTTGTAATCAGCATACTTTTGTCTATGGTGACACCTACTATCATTAATTTTTGTACAAAATTTTCTAAAGTTGAAATGTGTGTTGCAATATCATGGGCTGGGTTTTTCTGGTAAAGATAGTAATGCTATTCCAAAAGATGCTTGGCTGAATCATTGGTTTTCTCGTAGATCGAATGTAACTTATCCCACATTTCTTTAGATGTTAAATAGTTACATAAATGAATGAGAATCGCAGATCCGCACGAGTTAACAATAATTTTCTGAGCCTTTGCATCATTTTTAGACCATGCAATTCAGGTGCTTCAGCTGGCCTCTGTGACGTTCCATTAACGTACCCATAGAGATCCAAGGCCATTAGGTTCACACGCACTTGAAATTTCCACATCATCTATTGTGATGGTTTGACGAACTTCTCTATTGTTGAAATATCTTTTTCCATCTCGTTAATTTTTGCAACAATATCCTAATACAATTTATTAATTCGTTTTATCGATGCTTCCCGATGTATCTCCAGCAATTATCTGAAAAAATATTTTCAATCGCAAATACAAAATAGGCAATCGGTTCAATAATGAAAATGCGTTTCCTTTGATACGATCCTTTCGCTCACAAAATGTTGCAATGGTTGGGCCCATAACCTATTGAAGTTATTTGTTGAAGCTCTTGAAATAACCAAACGAGATTTTAAATAATAACAGGAACAAGATATTTATTGAGAATGAAAACTAAAACAACAATAAAATCGTTATCAGAAAATTATTTGATAATAATATTACAACTAAATTGATAACAAAAAATAAAGTACAGTATAACAAAATCAAAGTATGTAGTTATTTTACAAAACTTGAATATACTACTTTCAACAACCTCTTACCCCGAGTTGATAGAAGGTGGATCTACTTACAAGATGTCGAGTTCAACACTATTTATCGTAAAGGCAAAACTAGGCAGCATGTCGATTATTTCAGTTGTAACCCACCACAGAAGACCATTATGCAATTGTACTCGCATGTTCATGGTCAATCGAAGTGTTTTAACGTTTTTCCGTAAAAAATATTGTTTTAAACACGCGTTGATCTCATCAGCACAAGTGGAGCGAGGAAATACATGTAATAGGTGCCTGAAATCACCAGATAGTAATAAAACAACACGACCGAAAAATCGGTGATTGCCGTTTAAATCTTGCATGGTTCGGTGAAGTGCATCGAGAGAATGTTTGTAACTCATAGTGCACTCATCCCAGACAACAATTGAACATTTTTGCTGTACTGCAGCCATTGTGATTCATATTTTAGTTTGGATTTATGTCAATGTCTAATGGCAGCTTTAGTGCAGAATGGGCCGTTTACTTTCTCTATAAGGCAAGTCTTTGATTCGTGTAAAAAAAAGTTTTCAAATAACAATCAATCTGACATAACGATGATAGAGAAGACGAAAAAAGTGGTTCCGAAAGTTCTGTCTCGGCACCTACACGGGTGGGCCGATTTATTTCAAATTTGTTTTTTATGAAATTTAGTTTTAAGGTATAATAAATTAAGTTAATAAACTTGCATAATGACTTTTTTTAAGAAAAATATTTTCGAAAAATTATTTAAATTTTTTTTTTTTTTTTTCAAAAACCGCTCTGACGATTTTGAATTTTTTTTCGTAAACTTATGCCTATGTGAAAAAGAAAATTGTTTGCTAATTTTGATGGTGGTTTGAATCTTTGTAAGACATGGATTTAGAACTTTTAATAAAATTTCACACGATTTTTGTACTTTTAATTAAACCCTCGGGTAACTTGCTACAAGAGCAAGTTTGTGCCCGAGATTTAGACTCGGGATTTTTGTTGCTGGGATTTTGTCAATCGGAAAAGGCATAATCAATATCTCCTATTGCAAGTTAATAGTGCAATGATGTGCTTGCTTCACCGCAGTTCTTTTCAATAAAGTTTTTTTCGGGAACGGGAAGAAGAAAATCAAACAACCAGAGATGGCAGAGTAGTTATTGATTTTAATGACAATAAAATAAATCTTAAAAATGTACTTAAAACCAGTGCTCCACGCTTTTAGTTCATGTTTTATGTATTTTGTATTGTTAAAATATATGTTTTATTGTATTATAGTGCTTGTGTTATTGTAGTTATTTGTTTTACATTACTAACAACTAACACCAGCACTAAGTGATGAGCCAGTGGAACACATATAATGTGTTGGCAAATCTTTGTTCATAAGCTGAAGCTTGCTCTAAGCTCCTTATGAACAGGATCTGATAGTGTAAAAAAAAAAAAAAAATGTGAGGTAGGGTGTTTTCATAAACGTCAGACATATAAGATCTACTAACAAAAATTTATAAAAACACACTTCTTAGACAAAAACAAGTGTTTTTTTTTTTTTTATTATTTGCAAGTATTTTGGACATAGCTATTAAATTAATAAGAAACAAAATGTTAATCTTAAGAAAATATGTTGTTTTTATCAATTTTTTGATTGCAGATCTTAGTTAGTCTGACGTTTATGAACATACCCGTAGTCTAGACTACTACGCGATTAAATTCGTGTAGTCATGGCAAAAATGCTTCCTACTTTTTGTGAAAACATAAGTTTTTAAGTCTGTAATTGTGGCAGTTAATGTAGTTAACGTAAGTGTTAATATGTTAATGTAGTACACGTTGCGACAACTGTTAAAATTTTAAGTGCGCTGCTATCAATTTGAATATTTTCAGCCCGAAAACTAAATTCGAGAGATTTTTTATTTTTTTGGCTACCTTTTTAATTTGACAAAAGAACTGAAAACCCAATCTACAATTTGACAATTAGCGCTTTGTGTACTTTATTTTATTACGAAAACTTTTTTTTATTACATTTAACTATCTAACTACCTCAGTTTGGTATCAGAAGTAACGAATGTAGTTTTTCAAGAAAAGTATTTCTTGCCATCTCTCCGCCAAACACTTTTCATTCTCTTTCATTCTCTATGCTTCAATTGAAGCAATTCCATCTGCCATCAATTGAAGGCACACCCCTTAAGTTATCCGAAAGCGCGAAATACCTGGGAATCATACTTGATAGGAAATTGAACTGGAAAATGAACGTCCAAGAAAGAGTCAAAAAGGCATTCATCGCATTCTACTCATGCAGCAGAATTTTTGGGAAAAACTGGGGCCCAAAACCCAAGGTAATTCTATGGATGTACACTGCGATAGTGAGACCAATATTGACGTATGGATGCTAGTTTGGTGGAAAGCCGCTAACAAAGCTACAAACCTTAAGGCTAACATCCAGAGACTTGCATGCATTGGATCAACCTTGTGCACGACACCCACGGCGCGCTTAGAAATCATACTTAACCTTCTGCCACTTGACCTTTATATGCAGGAAACTGCAGCAAAAAGCGCTCTCAGGATTAGCCAATCTAATCTATGGAGATCCAGTTTAACTGGACACTCTGAAATTTTGAACATCCACACAGGAACAAATGTAGAGTCTGACTACATAGTTCCCTTTACAGATTTTGAAAGGCCATTCGAATGCTTGTTCCCAAGTAGAAGGGAGTGGACTAATAAGGAAGTTTTACAACCTACAACCAAATCTATCTTTACAGGCGGCTCAAAAATGGATATAGGTACTGGGGCTGGCTTCTTCTCAGAAGCTCTGAATATAGAAGGCTCAATCAGACTTCCCAATAACAGCAGTGTATTCCAAGCAGAGGTTCTAGCAGTAACGAAAGCTGCCAAAGTGGCATCAATGATGGCACTACCCCGAGAGAATATTACCATTCTCATCGATAGCCAGGCAGTGATAAAAGCAATTTCTTCTGTTGAAATAAAGTCCAAGCTTGTGAAAAGCTGTCGCGAAGAGCTTAAAGTTCTTGCCACACAGCATAATATAACACTCTGCTGGGTCCCCGGTCACGCGGGCATCATGGGAAATGAAAAAGCCGATGAATTGGCAAGAAAAGGCTCAACACTTAGCCTAGAACTCTCAGAAAGGAGCGTAAAACCACCGTTATGCGACCTCAAACTTAATATAATGATTGAAATCCTGGCAAAAGCCAACTCGAGATGGGCAAACTTAAACATTTGTGAGGTAGCTAGGAAACTGTGGCCGCAGTACGACAAAAATAGAACGAATGCAATCATTCAAAAAGACAGGAAGTCAGTATCGACGTTGGTAGGTGTTTTAACTGGCCATAACATGCTAAGATATCACGCCAAAAAACTACGTCTAACTGAAAACGATCTATGTAGAGGTTGCAGTGACGAGGAAGAACATGAGGATATAACCCACTACCTCTGTCACTGCCCCAGTCTCTGCCATCTAAGAAATAAAACTCTGGGGAAATACTTCTTCGAAAGCATCAAAGAACTATCAGAGTGCCCAATAACAAATCTATATAGATTCGCAAGAGGAAACGGATGGTTGAACACCCCGGGTTGATACTAAGAAACTAAATATGGACTACGAGTATGGTAAGAGGAGGAATTGGTAAACCCTCAAATGGGCATCACAATGGGTCTACGTTGACCTAAGTGCGCTGGGGCTGAGCTACTGGCTATCCTACAGCAACCCGCAAACCTAACCTAACCTAAGTCTGTTACGTAATTGTGGTAGTTTATGTAGTTAAAGTAAGTGTTAATATGTAAGGGCCATTTGCTCAAACGATACTTAAGCATCTATGTTCTACATAAATGCTTAAGTAGTACTTTTTCCTTTACATAAACTGTCACTTAAGGATTTATGTAGAACATAAATACTTATTTATCGTTTCAGCAAATGGGTCTTAATGTAATACACGTAGCGTTAACTGTTAAAATGTTAAGTGTGCTGTTATCAATTTGAATATTTTCCACCCGAAAACTGAATTCGAGAGATTTTAATTTTAATTTGACAGAATAACTGAAAACCTAATCTACCATTTGACAATTGGCGATTTTTGTACTTTAATTTATTACGTAAACTTTTTTAATAATATTTAACTATCTAAGTACCTCAGTTTCGTATCAGAAGTAACGAATGTAGTTATTCAAAAAAAGTAGTTTTTTGCCATCCCTGTGCAAAAAACTTTCCGTTCTCTTTCGTTCTCTATGCTTTTGTTTTTGCTTGTGCCTTGTGTATGTGTTTGTGCCAGCAAGAAAAACCGAAAGGCAACCATTAATGTAACAGAAGGGTTACATTATTTATTTTTTCACTTCAAAAAGTTGACTTGAAATTAATTAATAAAAAACAAGTAATAAAAACTATTCTGTCTTAGGCACGCCAGCAAAACATAGTTAAAATAACTGAAAATCGGTTAAATAGTTTCGGAGTTAATCCTGCACAACAACGTGACACGAGATTATATATATAAAAATAAGTTTCGTGTGTGTTGGAACACGCATAACTCGGTTGTTTATCATCCGATTTGCGTGGAATTTTTTTTGTTGGATTCTTATTGAACCAAGTAAGAACACAACAACGCAAAAAATTTTGAAAATTTGGAAAGTTATACGAGAAAAATAACAATATACGCGCATAACTCAAATGTTTATCATCGATGTGTATGGTAGGTTTTTTGTTGGATTCGTATTAAACCAGGTAAACCTACTACGGAAAATTTTCAAAATTATACGGGAAAAATTATTGATTATTCAAAAAATGACGAATTCTTCTATCTGCGATTGCTTTTGGTCAAAGTAACTGGTCCAAATTTTTTCAATAATCTGCGGACTGTTTTGACTCGTTAATGGTGTACTTTGCACCACATTTTGAGAATCCAGCGACTCAAATTGGAACATTGTTCGCCATTATCATCTTCACATGTTTTCATTTTTGATATAAATATAAGGAGAACTTGGTCGACGATATTTTAGGTAGAGTTCACAACATCAAATGCCGAACTTAAAATGTGCGACCCTCAACCAAGCACTGCTGTTGATTGAAGACATGTGTTTGGTCTGTTGGGTAAATTAGGAAGGCCAGTCCCGAGTCGCTCAATGCACAATGTCGGACTATGACATTATATGCAATGACAAAATCTCGAACACCAAAGAAAAAGAACAAAATATTTTCGGAGTATTTTTTGAATTTTTGGATATGTCTACCACCTCATAATTTCCAAATTGTAACTGAAGTCAGATTTGTCATTATAATGTTGCGCTATCTAAACCAACCAAAATTGTGAAAAGGGACCCAGTTGATGGTGGAGAAAATAATGAACAACGTCATCAAAGGAACCATAATCAATCCTTAGTTCAAAGGCAAGAAAGTGCGAATGGATTTTACCGATGCTAACGACAAGCTTGCCATTCAAGATGAAAACAAGCAAATAGCATAAAGGCCATTGAAAATGTGTGCCTTTAATCTAGAATTTACTTCACTGACCTAAAATATGTTACACTGATCTAAAAAATGTGAAATATTTTTATTCATGCTATTGAAATACATTGTAATCAATTTCATTCCAAAATATTTTCATTTCTCAAAAAACATACTAGAATTTTAAAGGACATTTAATCAATTTTTGTTTGAAAAGTTCACCGGGTCAGTTAGTAATATATATATATATATATATATATATATATATATATATATATATATATATATATATATATAATATAAATATATATATATATATATATATATAGTATATAAAAAAATATATACATATATAGTAAGATTAGATTAGAAACCAAATAGTTATTACGAAGGCTGATAAAGGAAACAGAACTGTAGTTGTTTACAAAGATGGACTACAAAAGAAAAATGGCAACATTACTTGAATACAGAAACACTTATAAAACAATAAGAACTGATCCAAATTTAAAATTAGAGAAAGATAATAACGAGCTGGTAAACGATCTTTACAAAAAAGAACACATTGATTAATTAGAAAAAAATGTTCCGCTGCAACTGCACCAATATTATACGTTTCGCTAAAATCCACAAACAGAATCTATTGCTAAAACCTATTTCTCCATCGACAAACGCTCCGTGTAAAGACGATCATTTTAGAACCTTATAACATTAAAAATTCATTTGAACTTGTAAATAAAGTCGAAAGTGTTATTTTGGATGAGGACTGTTAGTACAGTAATTAAAGAGGTTTTAACCTACAAAAGGTCCTGTAGTTCTAATTTGTTGTATAGGATGTTTTTCTGATTAAAAAATAATACAATATAATACATTAATTTGCACCTTAATGATTTCACTTCTTTATTGTCCAAGAGTTTTAAATTACATTAAAAAATAATATAAAAAGAAAGATTCTCAAATTCTTTCTTTGAATGCATTTCGGAATGACTTCATTCCATCATCAGCAAACACGACTATAAACAAATTTTGCCACCGTCTATGAAATCTCTGTCATAATTTGGCTAACGAACAGTACAAACGTGAAATACAACGAGACAAAAAATGAGAAAAATGGTTAAACACGATTGAAGAGACACGAGATAATATTTCCATTATCTTGGTTGAGTGCATTTCTTGTACTTTGGATGTAAAAACTTTCAAACGCGTCGAGTTCAGCTTCGTTCGTCACTGTTTTCACCAACCGCACACAATCTGTTTTGTTTACATTATGTTTCTCGGTCAACACATGTGAAGCTTCCCCGGAGCATATGTAAAAAAAAATGTTTTTTTTTTACAGAAATGGGAAATTATAATGAAATTTGGCGCTTTAACGGGCTAACGGAACGCCTGATAAATAAACAATATTCATGAATTTTGTAGGAAATTCAATGGTCTTTTTTGTTGTGGGTGAAATTTCAGTTAAGACCATTGAATGTTAGCATCCCGCGGTTTTTCGCGGGTATATCAAAAAGCACCAAGAAATTTTGTTAGATTTCTTCAGATTTTGATATGCGACCCAAAAAACAGAATTTGAAAAAAAAATCCATTTGTATATTTTTTGTAACATGAGCCCGATTTTAACTACTCTAGTCGTAAGAGAGAAACCACAACAATTGTTGGCAAGAAAATCATGCATATTACTGTTTTTATTTATCGATCATTACAGCATGAATAATTATTGGTATTACCATTGTAGTTTGTTGCTTACGACAGCTGCCGTTTTCTTTGTCGCGATGTTTTTTCGACAAACGACAACGGTAATAGGCATGAATATAATGTATCTTTTTTTATATTATTATATTTTTTCATTACCATTGGGCCTCCACACACGAGATTAACTCATGCTGGTGAAAAACCGGTTTCACGCTTTGTTTAAATCACAAACGAGATGAATTAGTCTTGGGGAAAAAATGTAAACATCAACCTCTTCCCCTTGTTAGTAGTCCAATAAAATTATACATCACAGTAAGTGTCGCATCTGGTAGTTCTGATTATTATTCACGAATTTACACTTCCAACAACAAAATTTATATATTTTCATCCTAGCAACTGTATTTACTCTTCAACAAAAATGAAACGAAATGAGAGAAAACAATAATTTTGCAGAGGCCTCAAAATATAGGAAGTTGTGTGTCTAATTCATACTGCATACTTCACTTCCCTCTCCTAGAAAACCGGTTTACTCCCGATTAATTAGTTTCGTGTGTGGAGTCCCTTTTGGCATATTTTGCAAGTTAAAAATTTGGATCAAGCTTTTAAAACCGTTGAAACTCACCTTCTTCGATCTCCAGCTATACGACGTTCTCGATTGAAATCTACGTCTCCCCGAATCTTTCTTTCTTCTTCCCGACGTCTTTCTTCTTCTTCACGGTCTTGTTGTCGCTTTTCGTGCATTTTTTCTACTGCATCCCGTAGCTTCGAGTATCCTAAATGTTGCTTACCCATTAGATGATCTTCGATTCGCTGTTGAGCATCGCCTACAATAAGGAAAGCCCCACAAACCTCACAAACTTCCATTTGTTTTTCAGGGATTCCATTCAGATCCATCATCCATGCAGGTAGCTTTTTTTCCGGATTTTGCAGTTGCGATATGGCTTTTTTGTCATGAAAACTACATTCTTCACTTTCTCCAAACTTTGCTGTTGATGAATTTGAGTTGTTCTGGTCATACTGTGCCACAAGGGCATCTTTTTCTTCTTTTAACTGTTCGCATAGAGTCATTAAATCTTGTGCTTGGTCTACATCTCCTCTATGACCAGCTTCTTCCGCTTCACAGAGAAGTTTTTTTATTCGTGCATTTAAATTGTTGAGTTGTTCATGGTACTTGGATACGTAAACTGGTGCTGTTAGTATTCCGTTTTCGGTTTTGTTCATCAAAAGCAAACGTTGACGCCCTTTTTGAATTTTCCGATCAACCTCGTTTAGCATATTATTACAAAAACGCAAGAAATCATCTTCGAACTGTCTTTTTCGGGCACCAGGTCGTGCAGTCTCAAACATTTTCTTTGCTTCCTCATCGTGAAGTCGTGGACATGGACCAAGGTCAGCTCGAGTGTTCACAAACAAATCGTGTGGACAAAACTTGACCAAAAAATACTGGCAAAACTGAAAAAGAGTACTGCGTTCATCATCGGTATTTAAAATAGTTGCATTTATTTTCACTTACATCTGGATCATCCCAATTCACTTTTCTCCCTTTTTCAGAAGGGCCAAGGTTACGATTGCGACCCATGAGCTCATCAAGCATTTGTCTAGCTGCATCCACCATCTTGGTTTAATATTTAAGGAGTCCTGTTTAAAATGCTGGTTAACCAATTTATGAATCTCGTAGATAATTTTTTTTTTTTTAAATAATTGTATTCCTGAAACAAACCAGATCAACGAATAACTTCAGTGAGCAACTCATTGGTTAAAATAAACAAGAAACGTTATCGATTGCAAAATTATTTTAGAGATGCGGCTGAAAATTTATGTTTATTTTTGAGGAAATTTCCAATAATTTCAACAAATTTTACAGCTTTAAAGAAATAGAGAAATATAAAAATCTGTCAAACAAAATACATATATAGTAATGTGTCAAACCATTGACGTAGTATATATGGTTGAAATTTCTATACAAGCGCACTGATCTCAATATATAACTGGATAGCGTATTCCATACAATATATAACAGTTTTTTTGAAGCAAATAGGGCTTTTTAGGTAACAACGATATAACTCTTTCTCGTTCTCACAGAATTGTCAAAAACAGCAGTATGGTGAACAGCTGATTTTTTTTTATCATTGTTGAAAAATTGATTGAAAACAAAAGCGGGAATTTTAAAGATTTGTGCGCGAAAATTGTGAAAATTGTTGGTTTTGCTAATTAAAATAAATTTTTAAGCCACGGAAATCACAAATTCAACACAAAAAAGAATACCGCATTTAAAAATTATTTCCAAATTGTTTTCTTCAAGATCTTGAGTTTGACAGTTTGAAAAAACCGCGATACATATTTCAATCTGTCTTCACCATAGTGTGAGCTTTGACAAGATGGTAAAACTCCCTATTGAAGATGACAGATGGTGGATTTTATCATAATTTGACGTCTACTAAAAAAAACAACAAAAACTTCGCCATTTTTTTGCCATTTTTGATATTATTTTGTTCGAGGATGATCAGGATGAAACGTTTTTGATTTCTTTTAATTTTTGTGATGGCAATAGTTTTTGTAGTAAGCAGATGTGTTTCCGAGATGTATTAATTATTAAATGCAGAAAAAACAAAGAAAGAAGTAATCGATCCATTTCATAAGTCCTTAAGAGTTTGTGATACAGAAGAACAAATTCAATTCGTTTGGCTTATCAAAGCTATAAAGGGTAAGTTTAAAAACATGAACTATAAATATAATAATAAAAATATTTACAATATCTTCCCCAATTTAGATGAATTAAGAGATTAAATCATTGCAAAATTATGTTTTCAATGTGAGGAATTTTATGCTGATGTGTTGCATCTCATTTTAAAAGAATCTCTGCGTAGCCTACAAGAGTTTATTTTGCCATGATGCCAAGGAAACTGACGAAGAAATCGATCTATTACGCAATGCTGTTGAAGAATACGATTCTTAATGCCGAAATCATGAAATTTCGTGAAGCCGAGATTTCTGTCTAGTTTAAACCTCCCCGCAGTGGTTGAAACAGCGGATTCTGTTAATCACTGTTAGAGGTAGTCCCTTGCGCTCAAGACGGTTTAATTGATAAGCCGGAACACCGTCCATATCAAACATTGGTCAAGTTCTTGGTCCACCTCAGGTGTATGGAATATTCCTGCAGACGCCAGAGATGCCATCGATCCACCTGCAGAATCTTGAATGAGAATTTGGAAAAAAAAATTATGTTTTTCAATGCAATAATTTGCAATAACAATAACATTTTTACCAGTTGTATTAGTAGATGAATAAAGTGATGGTATCTAAGGTAATGGTGGTGGTACAATTGTCTACTCGATTCTGTTGTCAAAGCTCGTCGTTTTCGGTTTTGCAAGCAAAACAGAAATCTGAGATTTTATTTTGGAAAACAACACAATTGAGTTAAGTCATTGTAGAATATATTGCCTTCTTTGAGATCACTCAGGGCTAGTTGTACAATAGTGGTTCAAGTTTTTAACTCACAGACTAGCTATGGAAATCAGTGTTTAAAGATTTGAACCACCTTGAACCACGTTTGTACAACTGGCCCTGAATGATCTTAAACAAGGCAATAAATTCTTTAATGACTTAACTCAACTGTGTGTTGGTTTCCAAAATAAAATCTCAGATATCTGTTTTGCTTGCAAATATTCCATACCCCTAGCAAATGCATGTATGCCGTTGCCATATGGCCATTATGGAACATATCCTGGTAGTTATGCTAATCAGTAAGGAGGAATGATTTTAATCGTGTTTTTATATTTCTATATTTAGTATCTAACAATAAGTTACTATCTCAATTTGAATATCAGTTTAGTCCCCAAATTATATTATTGATTGAAAAGAACAAGAAAGTACCTCTGTCACAATATTATCTATTTTTTCGATTCAATGCTATTTGTTTTGGAACCACAGCATAAAACATGCACAAATTCATTGAATATTTTGTTAAACTGATGAAAAATTCAGAAAACTTGGCATGTTCCGCGCTGTACTTCCAAACCTTATTTCCATATAGGCATGATTTATACATATTTCAACTCGTGTTACTGTCAGGTACAAACTGGCATCCAAAGTTTTTGCTGGCAGTCAATATATAAAAATCTGACTTTCAAAAGTTATATATGTAGTATTAACAATTTCATAGTAACATGAAGTACTAACGATTTCATGGTACTTTTTGAAATTCAGATTTTTATATATTGACTGCTAGCAAAAACTGTCAATGCTTTTTTGTAGCACAGGGTAATTGGTGTCAGTATATGTTTAAATCATGCCTACATATATAGTTTGGAAGTAAGGCGTTAATGGAAGTTTGTAGTGTACCTGTATATGTGACCTGTAATTGAAATAGGTCACCTAGATCACAGTACACATATTAAAGGTAATATACTCCGAGATTTCATTTTTTTCAAGTCCGCGCATGTGTCAAAAATGGAGACCCGCTGTCACTGGGAATGCGCTGACACATGTAAAGTGACACGTCCTTTTAAAAAATCTAGTTTTTATTAATTTTTGTTATCAAACAAACTGGGTAATAAAATAGTAAAGTTATTAAGAAGAAACTAATTTTACTAGATTGCAACAGCATCGAAGAAAACTACAATTGAATACAATCTTCTTGTTATTTACTTAATAGACTTCAAATAAAAAAAATTGCAGTTCGAAAAAAGAACTACTTCAAAGTTGTAGTATGTGCATTGTGCATGTTATTGGCAGGCGACATGGCCAGCTGACTGATGGCAAGTCGTATTTGATGCAAATGGATGCGGACGAAAGACTATGAAGCAGCTGTTGCAGTTTTTAATTTTTCGCATTGATGTCTTAATCGATATACATAGCTTGGATTTCTTGATAGAAATTGTCAAACTTCGAAAAATGCTTGAGAACAGACCGCCGTATACTTAGCAGCACTATGTCGGGAATTTCATTTTTTTTTTTTCATATAATTTGGGAAACATTTGGGAAAATTTGGTAAAGCATTTTTAGAATTTGGTAAAGTCTAGTTAATTAGTTATTAACAATTTAAGATTTGGCGTATACTTAGCAGCACATAGAAACAAAAGTGGACTTTTTTGGTATCAAACGATCGGAATTGCTTTTCTCAAATTTGGTAAACCATTTTTAGAATTTGGTAAAGTATAGTTAAGTAAATATTTAACAAAATGTAATAATATTGACAGTTCTATAAACAATTAAAATCGTAACGTAACGTGATGTAACGCAAAGAAAATTCTCATGCCTGAACACAAAACTAACACATTTAAACATAATTCTGTCCCAATTTCTGTCACATGTCAGCTGTTGTCAGCATTCTGTCGTTTTCGTTATGGGCCAAACCCATAGAAAGCGTTGCGTGCGTTGAGATGTCGCTTTCAACTAAGCATTCCAAAAGTTAAACACAAATTTAAAGCAAAATCAACTAAGCCAAGTAAAATGAAGGATACTTTATAAGTTTCAACCACGAGTTAAATTAAATAGCAAGGTAAAGTTAAGCAGATGAAGAAAAACTGATTAATATAAACTGGGCAAATAAATCAAACTACAAAAAGAAGAGGGTGTAGTTTTAGTTCTGAGAATTTTCTATTTTTTTTAGGTTTGTCAATAAATACTTGTATTTTTGCTTTTATTTTATGCGTTTTGCATTTACTGTGAATCAGGGCCAGTCTTTTCAGCTCTGGTTAAATCTCTGGTTTGGTCACCATAGATTTTTCTCAATAGGTGGTTAGGAAACTCGGTTAACCACAGTTCGTCCAGATGTGAAATGGAATCTCTGGTAAAGTTTGTCTATATTTTTTGAATGCGAGAGAAAGAGACCAACAATTTTGTCAACAATATCGATAATAGTCTGTCTCGTTTCGATGCGCATGAATAAACTAATGTTAATCATTTACAAAAAAAAAAGAAAACAAAAAATACATAATAAATAAAGGGGTAGAATTTATTAAGATGGTAGATCATTATTTTCTTTAATTTTATTTTTTTACGATTAGTAGTGATAATCAATTATTATCTAAAATATTATTTATAATTCAACACAAATGTCAAATTCAGTGGTTAACCAAGCAAAATTGACTGGTAAACGAAATCTCTGTTAACCATAGATTCTCTGGTTAAAATTTTACTGAAAAGACAAAATCTTTGTTAACAGACTTGAATAATGACACTTACCAAGGAACATCAGGTAGTTAACGTAATATTGTGGTAATCATAGAAATAATCAATGGTTAAACTTAACCATACCTGAAAAGACTGGCCCTTACAAATAACTGGTAATTGCGTAATAAAATATTTCATTTCATCATGCGCATAGAATAGTAATGCCCAGTTTCACTAAAATACACCTAAAAGCATTTTAGTTAACGGAGTAATAAAATTTATTGGCATTTTAACTTAAAATGGTATGCACCAACATTAGGAGGTGAATTTTTAAAAATGAGGAATCTTGATGCCAACCGTACATGGGTCTCTTTCATTAGAGTAAGCGAGAGGAGAGCATATTAATCGAAACATTTCAACGTTCTCTTTGTCTTCCATTTTTAAGACCCCTTTAAAATTTATTTGGAACAAAAGGGGACTTTAGTTTATTGGCTCTTTTAAAACTGAAAGTGGTTGGTGATATTGAAAAATGCCATTTTAATATTTAACAACCCAATAAATATTTAAATGTGTTTGGACAAACTGGCCATTAGACTGCTTTTAGATTAAGCAACTTCTGCGTTTTGACTCTCTTTTGTGTTGCACCCAGTCTCAGCGCTACTTTTAGACTTTACAACTGAATGCAACTTTACTTTTGCTAATGTTTGCAACACGAACTGCCCAACCGCTCTGTCTTCCCCGGCCTTCACATACGTTTCTCTCCGTCAAGATCGAATCAACGAGTGAAAAAGTAACGAGTTGCACGCAGGAGTTGCTTAATGTAAAAGCCGTCTTACTTACCATGTCTTGTATGTAGGTATAAGAAAATAGAACGTAAATATTAATCGGGAGTGAAGTTTTAAATTTAAAGAAGAAAGCTGTATTCATTAGTTCTGTTCTATCTTTCAAGACTGAATCTGATCAAAAATAAATTAATTTATTTTTCAAGGAAATCCCATTATTTTTGTTTTTGAATAACAAACCACAAATGCGATAAAAAATATCTTCACGTGTGAGCGCGTTGCCTTACCTATCACAATGTGCACGTTCGGGTGCACACGAAAAGAAAGAAAATAGAATGTAAATATTAATTGGGAGTGAAATTTTAACTTTAAATATGAAAGTGGTGCTTTAGTTGTATTAAGTAGTTCTGTTCTTTCTCTCAAAATTGAATCTGATAAAAAATAAATTAATTTATTTTTCAAGTTATCTCATTATTTTTGTTTTCGAATAACAAACCACAAATGCGAATAAAAAATGTCTTCACGCGTGAGCGTTGCCTTACAAGTCACAACAGTAAACAAAGATCAGCTGTTTTTGACGTAGAAATATTTTTCACAAACTTGTTTACGATTTTGTGAAATCCTTTTTAAAATTTAATAAAATAACAAAAAATCGATGGTAAAAGTTGACGTTGAGTACTAGTAAGATGTAAATAAACTGATAAACAAGAATTTAACAAAGAAATATTTTATAAATCAAGTGGTCGCTGTAATTTCGAATGGCAATGCAAAATGTTATCGGCATTTCTCTAAGAGAAACAACCTGACACTGACACCGAAGTCATATGTCGCATTGGCAGGCAAGGGTCATTCGAAGTCAAAATAGACGAAACCCTTGTACACTTAAAACTACAAACTTTAGCTTTTCCCGATCATCAAAGTGTTTTGGAAAACATCAGCAAAGCACAACAAGGTTTGCCCGTTGACAAGGTAAAAGAACAACCAATAGACAATTGTACAGTTATGTAAATAAATAAAAATATATATTTATTATATTATTTTGTTAGTTTTGTTTCAGTTTTACCTTTATTTCATCTGTGCATGAAATAAATGTATTATTTTTAAATTCAGACAAAGACACATAAACTCCGAACTGAATTGTTCCCTTAAATTGTTTTGCAATGGTTCTTAGGGGTTCCATTGTATTTTGTCCGGAATGCTGGTCAATACATATCATTTGGCAGCGTGTACAGAATCCATCTGCTTTGAAATGAGCATTCCCAATGACTATTTCTTCAAAGAGATTTTCATCCAGAGGTGATGCTGTTTCGATTATCAAATTCGCTCGAATCCTATCAATGGTTGTGTTGAGATCTTCTTGCTCAGATTCTACCTTCATAGCTATCCATTGAACGGAAGTTTTGTTCAAGAGAAGAAATTGTCCTTGATTGACAAGATTAAGTTCTTTGGGTTCCCCGTTCTTTGTTTTCCTGCCTGCTTTCTGCCGAGTCAAATGAAGACCTGAGCATTCTAAGCAGTCGCTTAGCCATTGTTTTCGAATATCTACATTTGACAAGTTTAGATGATTTTGACAAGCACCAGGATTACAGAAACATCCCGTTCTCAATTGAAGGTTAAAGACAGCTGCAATGCGAGCTACTTCAGCAAAACCGACATAAGATCCATCTGAATGGAGAATATTAAAGGTTATTATATTCCTCCTTGGTCTTGAACGCTATTGTAGTTTGTGTGATTGTAAAATTAAATCAAATGCTGACCATTAGGATGCTTGAACTGACGCAAACGATCATAGCAATATTTTGCTAGCTGGAAGACATGATTTGAAATTCTCTGAACCGGCCTAAGGATACGTCGTCGAGGGATTAATCGTTCAAGAGTACGAAATCCTTCGAGGCACTTCGCTATTCCCAGAAACGAGAGCGTACCATCTTCGAAATGATCAGCATTGTGCTACAGAACAGATCCTTACATATTCGCCACCAGCACCTACCATAATGGATTAACAATTATTTGTATATTTATTTATTTGCATACAACTTACTTTGCATATTCCCAGCTCATCATTGTTTGCTAAAGCTGAAGCAATGACATCAAAAGAACTCCATTGTAATACGCCAAAAATATTACATATTAAATTTTCATCACTTGTGCATTGTTTAATATTAAATCGTATACCTAAAAAATATCTTCATAAATCATTTCAAGTCCAAATTTTAGTTTTTTGTAAAGCTACTACTTACCATTCGCAAGTTTAGATTGTTTACTAGACAGTTTTGATGCCTTGGAGTGAGAGAGAAAATATATATATATATTTCTATATAGCCGTTTCCTTAAGAACTCAATTCGTAGTCAAAGACAGAAATTGGGACAGAATTATGCTTATATGCGTTAGTTTTGTGTTCAGGTAGAGAATTTTCTTTGCGTTACATCACGTTACGTTACGATTTTAATTGTTTATAGAACTATCAATATTATTACATTTTGTTAATTATTTACTGAACTATGTTTTACCAAATTCTAAAAATGGTTTACCAAATTCGTCCAAACATTGGCAAAATTAGGTAAGAAATTTTTAGAATTTGGTAAAGTCCAGTTAATTAGTTTTTAACAATTAAAAGTTTGCCGTACAGTAAACAGCATTTTCCAAACATTTAATTGTTAATATCTTATTACCTAGAGCTTCCCAAATTCTAGAAATGGCTTACCAAATTTTGCCAATGTTTGGACGAATTTGGTAAGCCATTTTTAGAATTTGGTAAAGTCCAGTTAATTAGTTATTAACAATTAAAAGTTTGCCGTATAGTAAAAAGCATTTTCCAAACTTTAAATTGTTAATAACTAATTACCTAGAGCTTCCCAAATTCTAAAAATGGCTTACCAAATTTCGCCAATGTTTGGACGAATTTGGTAAACCATTTTTAGAATTTGGTAAAGTCCAGTTAATTAGTTATAAACAATTAAAAGTTTGCCGTATAGTGAACAGCATTTTCCAAACTTTAAATTGTTAATAACTAATTACCTAGAGCTTCCCAAATTCTAAAAATTGCTTACCAAATTTCGCCAATGTTTGGACGAATTTGGTAAACCATTCTTAGAATTTGGTAAAGTCCAGTTAATTAGTTATTAACAATTAAAAGTTTGCCGTATAGTAAAAAGCATTTTCCAAACTTTAAATTGTTAATAACTAATTACCTAGAGCTTCCCAAATTCTAAAAATGGCTTACCAAATTTCGCCAATGTTTGGACGAATTTGGTAAACCATTTTTAGAATTTGGTAAAGTCCAGTAAATTAGTTATTAACAATTAAAAGTTTGGTGTATAGTAAACAGCATTTTCCAAACTTTAAATTGTTAATAACTAATTACCTAGAGCTTCCCAAATTCTAAGAATGGCTTACCAAATTTCGCCAATGTTTGGGCGAATTTGGTAAAGCATTTTTAGAATTTGGTAAAGTCTAGTTAATTAGTTATTAACAATTAAAAGTTTGGTGTATACTTAGCAGCACATAGAAACAAAAATGGACTTTTTTGGTATCAAACGATCGGAATTGCTTTTCTCAAATTTGGTAAACCATTTTTATAATTTGGTAAAGCATAGTTCAGTAAATAATTAACAAAATGTAATAATATTGATAGTTCTATAAACAATTAAAATCGTAACGTATCGTGATGTAACGCAAAGAAAATTCTCTACCTGAACACAAAACTAACACATATAAACATATTTCTGTCCCAATTTCTGTCTTTGACGACGATTTTGGTCCCTAAGAAGGAATTGAAAACCAAGCTTTGATCGAAGGAAAGCAACTGACCAAGCTGTTCTCTAATATAGAAAAAGGTTTATCAGTCCAAGGATATGTGGAAATTCCAACCATGAGTAAACTGGAAATTTATCTGAAATTAGTTAACTCATTACTTAGAGGAAAGTGAAGTTTTTCCAAAAGTTTTTGTACAGTTTTTAAATCTTTCCATTCAAATGCTTTCAGTTTTATTAAAAAAAGATGTTCTCGACGAAGAGAAGATCAACTTTATTGGGTACTCATTGTTTGAATGGATTGCCCATCAGCAGGTCGACTATAAAAAAATACTAAAAACCCAAAACTGGATGAATTTCTGCAAAGCTAGTCTCAAATCGGGTATGAACACAAGGGAAACAGAAGAGAATCAATTCGAAGTGGATGGTTTAAATAGAGAATTGCTAAAGCTGTTTGCTTTTCTTATCGATAGAGTTTATAAGGACAAGACGGAAAGTGAAGAAGCCAGAATGCTTTTGGAAATGATTTTTACTCATTCGAAATTCTTGAGCATTGTCGTACAAATCTATCTAACTGCGGTCAAGACACAAATTATGCATTTACTTTATGTGCAAAACTCTATTTAAACTTAAGATTTGCAATTTAATTTTCCCGCCTTCGTAAAATGTCAAAAAAGTGGCGGCTTTGACTGCTTTTAAATTAAGCAACTTCTCCGTTGCGACTTACGTCGATTCTGTTTTGTATTGCTTCCGAGTCTCAGCATCACTTTTAAACCTTGCAACTTGAATGAAACAACTTTTCTCCAATGTTTTTTCTAGATCCTTTCCATTTCATTTTCTCTATTCAACGCTAGTAGAGACCGCATGTAAAGAGACAATTAAAAAAAAAAACTTTTCTAAGCAATTAAAGTTATTAATTTAATTCACTTTAAATAAAAAGCGCATACAATAAAAGCAAAAATACAAGTATTTATTGACAAACCTAAAAAAAATATATAATTTACAGAACTAAAACTACACCCTCTTCTTTTTGTTGTTTGATTTATTTTCCCAGTTTATATAAATCAGTCTTTTCCATCTGCTAAACTTTTCCTTGCTGTTTAATTTTATTCGTGGCTGAAAATTATAAAGTATCCTTCATTTTACTTGGCTTAGTTGATTCTGCTCTAAGATTTTTGTTTAACTTTTGAAATGCTAAGTTGAAAGCGACATCTCAACGCACGCAACGCGTTCTATGGGTTTGGCCCTTAATGAATACGAAAGAATGCTGACAACAGCTGACATATGACAGAAATTGGGACATAATTATGTTTAAATGTGTTAGTTTTGTGTTCAGGCATGAGAATTTTCTTCGCGTTACATCACGTTACGTTACGATTTTAATTGTTTATAGAACTGTCAATATTATTACATTTTGTTAAATATTTACTGAACTATGCTTTACCAAATTCTAAAAACGGTTTACCAAATTTGAGAAAAGCAATTCCGATCGTTTGATACCAAAAAAGTCCACTTTTGTTTCCAAGTGCTGCTAAGTATACGCCAAACCTTAAATTGTTAATAACTAATTAACTAGACTTTACCAAATTCTAAAAATGGTTTACCAAATTTTCCCAAATGTTTCCCAAATTATACGAACAAAAAAAAATGAAATTCCCGACATAGTGCTGCTAAGTATACGGCGGTTGAGAACAGCTATGAAAATTTTCTATGAGTGTTCCAAACCTTTGCCATTCGTCATGAAGGGTTTGTCCCGTTTATCACCATCGTCTTTATGTAGGGATTTCCCCTAATTTGCACTTATTACTTAAAGATCATCATCGTCGCTGCCCTCGAATGCTTCATTGTGTACTGAACCGATGTAGGTAGTGATTAGAATAATCGAAAGATTTAAGAATCGAGACATTAATACTCGAATGATTTCAATAATCGAATGATCATTCGAGATATAATAAAATAAAAAAAATTGAAAAATAATATTAATAGTATTTTATTTGACTCCAAAAAATGCAATTAGGCAGCATAAAAATAAAATAAAAATAAACATTTGAATATAACTTCATTTAGGGATTATAGATAAATGTACAAATATTAAGAAACTAGCATTAAATAACTCAGAACCAAATACATAAATGAATACTTAATTAGGTAGGAAACTTTAAAGTAGGTATAGCTATATATTGCATTGCTATACTTTCATTAATGAAATAAAATACTATATTTTTGTACTGTAAAAGAAATAAAAACGAAACTAATAAATTAGGTTTTCAGAAAAACAGCTATTTAAGAATATTATGTTGTCCAAATTTTATCCAGCAACCTATTGCGGTGCGGCGATCATTTGTTAGCTGGCCTGCCTTGGAGAAAACTCTCTCAGATGGAACGGACGTATTGCCGAATATTTTTAATGAAGCTTATATTATTCAGGCGAAGAATTCTTGTGTAGCTTCCAAAACTCAAGTGGATTCGCAGAAATTGGTACATGCGGTAGCTCGTAATATTGCTTTAGCATCAAAGTAGCTTGGGTTCCAGGTTTAACAATAGTTTGTATTTTAGCCAATTTTTCTTCGAAGTAAGTCAATAGAGAATCATGATCTCCTGTTGTTGTTCTCATTGGATTTTCTGTTTCGGACGTGGGTGTAAATAACCTCCGACGAGAAACTAGACTTTCAAGTTCTTCTTTTATCTAATCGTCTACACTTTTGGCATTTTTAACTAACCCGAAAGCCGGTTTCTTCAATCTATGGTCCAAAAGCGTAGTTTTTGCAGCGATTTTGTTTGCTTCAAATGCACCAAAGCGTTTTACAATAATCAGCAACAGATCGGACTGGAGCTTATTGCCAACTATTGTAGGTACAAATCTTATTTTTAATCTAGCATTCGTCGCAAGACTATTTTGCTCCCAGAGCACTATTTTGGATTTCTCTTCTTCTGTAGCACAATTAGCGAATTCACTTCTGGTTAGTTTTTCTTGTATTTCAAGAACATGGAATTCGAGTGGATTAAAATCTGATTCCCTTCAATCTTATTGATTACTGTAAGCTTTTCTAATAATTTTGCAAAGGCTTCACATTCGAAAAGTTTTGTAATTTGATAGGAAAGCACAATTTTTAATGTGTTGGTTTGAGCTTGAAATAAAAATTATTTAGTTATTTTGTTTTAAAATAAAAACTTATTTTTACTCACCTTGGTATCTTGGGTTTCTTTCGTTTCACTTTTGTTCTTTCCAAAAAAAATCAAATCGATAACAAAAAAAATGACATTTGTGTTATAGAGTTTTTATAAGTACAGTCAAGTCTTAGGTCACCAAATTTTTTCTTTTTTCATATGTCAGTCGATTTTTGACAACCTGCGCAGTATATTACCTTTAATACGTGTACTGTGACCTAGATTTTACTCTCTATAGGTATTTATTTACACTCTGTTTTCTGTATTTATTTACTCAAATTGTGTGTTTGATTGAAAGAATTGCAATTTGTATTTAAGTTAATAGATAGCAAAAGTTAGTTGATCTGACTTGAATTACCTACCAATGTTTATAAGTAAGTGTTCATCTTTAAAAATTTAAGAACTACAAATCTAAATTCTGCTTTTATATGTTTCAGATCACGCTTTTTTCATTATTGATCGTTTAAAAACGTTTATTGTGGAATTATTTTATTGGCTTTTTTGTAAGGCATTTTTTTTTTGTGTTGTTGAATTTTATTATTATGTATAACATCCTTTTCAAAGGTTTTGTCGATCAAGTTTTCGTTTTGAATATATACTATCTACAGTCGCTCTCAAAGAAGAAGTTTGTCAAGCTGTCGAAGATGAGATTCAAAACGAAGTAAAAGATTTCGATATAAGTGACGATGAATATCTGGAAATATCCACACGCTTATGGGAGCGTTTCTATTCTTGCTATGGACAGTATCACATTGAAGCGTGTCAACCTATTGGCTTGTTGATTCTCGATCCTATTGACGCTCTGTGCATTGTCAAGAAAAATACATTTTCAATGCTTCGACCATGTGAGACACTTGAACTTCGAATGGTTTCTGGGGGTAGTGTCGAAATGGATAATGTTATATCTGCTCACTTTGCCAAGTCGGAGCTTTGCTTTGTAAAACCTCAGAAATTTACTTTTCATTGAAGTGTGTAAACGTTCTAATCCATGGCTCATACTTTAACATGCATTTACATCACCAAAAAAATACTAAGAGAATTGAGTTAAATAATTTATTCATTTACTTTTATTTGGTTTCTGCTTTCTATTAATTATACATTAATTTATTGTATACTTTTTTTTCAAAATTCTCGTAATAGTTGCCTGTTTTTTTTTTCTTTTTGTATGTATTTGCAAAAGTAAAAACAATCAAAATAAAATTTAAACAAAATATTGGAAACTAGACTCGCGTATAAATAATTTGTTTAATTAATAATTTTTTTTTAAATTTTGCTTCTAGTTGTTGTTTTTCATGATTTAAGTTACATAATTCTGTTTTAAGTTTTTTTTTAGTTTAGTAACTGGCTTCGTGCCCTGCTAAAATATAGAGGTCGTGTCCTTCGTCACTTCCAAGTGAACCAGTTTTTTATAGTTGACTTTCAAGGGCAACGACTCTGTTAAAAAAAAATAATATAAATTTAATTCAAAGTAGTTTAGAAAAATGATTTGCATTAATTGAAATATCAGTTAGATAGTACGTTTTTCTTAGATAGATCTTGATCAGTCTACCACTTTAAAAATAATGAATCTCCTTTGGTTAAAGATCTTTTTTTGTTCTAACAAATCAATAAATTTGATGTTTGATCATTTGACAGAGATTGGCATCATGCTCTTTTATCGAAAAGGCATGCATTCGGTATTGATGCATCTCTTCTTCGTTGAATAAGAAATTACCTTACTGACCGTTCAATACAAGTTGAATCGGATGGTTTTAAGTATGAAGTTATAAAAATAAATGCAGGTGTGCCCAAGGGCTCTGTTTGTCTTTTGTTGTTAAAGCGGAACATACCCCCAATGCCACTATCTATGAGTTGCACTTGCATTAAAGAAACTGAACAGCTTTCCATTTTCGGTACGTGCGTCACAGACCACTTTCAGTAAAATGACCATATATTTGATGTCGCCAAAAACGCTTTTTACCTCCCATGATATGGCTGTTATTTACAAAGAATACATCCGTCCAGACTTGAGTACAATTCTCATGTAGGGGCAGGTGGTCCTATAACTGAGCTTTCTGATTAGAATTTAGAAAAGAGCTTAAAATTGACAGCCGACAAGACTATAGTATCACGTTAACATCGCTAGAACATCGTCGTTATGTTTTTTGTCTTTCTTTATTTATATTCCTTCCCTGAAAAATATCAACTTTCAATCGTAACATTCGCACTGCAAGGAATAACCATCAGTTAATCTTTGAACTAATCTTCGGACGTACAGTAAAGTACAGAGATTCTTTCATTAGCAGCACAACACGAGCTAATCGAGGAAATCTAATAGTTTTGCAAAGTCTAATTAAAAACCTGACATGAACTTTAAAAATAAAAAAAAAATAGCTCGTACTGTTTTTCAATACTCAGCTCCATACTTTCTTGCATATCATGGGGTAAGCTTTCCCGATAGTTATATAAACATATTTGTTTATATAACAATATTGATTAATTGTTAAAAAGATTTTGGAAAAGGTCGGTAAGAACACCACCGACGAAATTTTTCGCACTCTCATTGACAATTTCTCAAAAGCCCGTTCAATAACATGATTATGCTCATCACATTCATATCATCGACACATATCTTCATTTTCTTGTCTTGTGTTACTTCGCCATTCCTTAGCGACTTGCCCTGCATGCCGTGCTTGTGGAATGCCGAAATACTATCCGGTAGATAGACTATACATAAAACATAAATGATCAATTATTTTCTAAATTATTATTACTAATTCAACACATTCTTTTACCTATACTCTCGACAGTAAAATCTAAAGTCAATTGTGAAAAAAATTTCTTGTGCTGCTTTGGATTGCCCTGAAGCGTTACAATTTGTATGATATTTCCATAAAAAACCAAAATCGCATCCTTTTCCACCTGATGTACTTTAACCACTTTGATGAATTTTCGCCGTGGCACCATAGTTGCTGTCCCATCAAATTCCAGATCATCTGAATGAAACCAGCCCGCACCTAGAAAAAAACATCATAAGTTTGATTGTATTTTGATGAATTAAAACCAATACCACTGTTCATGTTGATTAACTCCAGTCTCAGACAACCATTCATGCCTTTGCGAACACCGGTGCACACAATTGGATATTCTAGCTCAGGAGTAATGATCATCTCGAATACTGCGGTGTCTGTCCACCGTTCTGAACAATATGGCCATTTATAACTCCGGCATTTGAAGGCCATTCGCATTGCTTGAGTAACATGAACTTATTTAAAGGATCGTACCATTGCATTAGGAAGATGCCTGATGGCATGGCACCGCACAAATATTTGTAACCATTGTATGGATTACGTGTGACATCTTTGGTGTCGGGAACTTTTGTTGTGAGGGCAAATTTACGTGTTACCAGTCTTTCGGGAATTTTATTCATATGCAGGGAGAAGCGATGAGTCTGTTTAAAGTGTAGGGCGATTTAATCGTGTCGGTAAAGCTGGCAGGATTTTCCTAAATAAAAAAAAACATATTCCATACATTTTAGAATTGACAAAAATAGCTGTTGTCCGTAACTTACCAGACAAGCTCATTAAAACATCTTTGATCACATACAGCCAGGTTGTTCGTCGCGGGAAAAACTGATCGATAGCAGCATCATGCAGTTCATTCATATTAAGATTGAAAATGCCTTCTTCGGCACCAATCAACAAATGCTGATCGCGTGTCTCTGAATAAATCCAAGAGGCTGTACAATGAACACGCAGTGGAAAACCATTGAATATTTTCGAAAAACAAGCGCCCATATGGACCTTTGGTGTGGGCGGTAGACCATTCGAAATGGGTCGTGGCGGGGTGTGTCGCCTTCGATGGGATCTCTTCGGAGACACAGGAGGGGTATTGTTGAGTAGGTCAGGTTGGGTTTCTCTTTCTTTTTCTAAATTGTTTAAAGAAAAAAGTAGTTCTTAACCTTCTTCTTGTGTTCCACTATCACTTAGACTTCTCGTCCTTGAAGATTTACCCATATCGTTGAGTAAACCCATCAATTGGTCCATCGAACTATGTCTTCGTGGAGAATCTTCGACTCCATTCTGCAAGTGAAAATGATTGTGAGATAATCATTTTGTGATTGAATTTGAATTTAATTTTATAAGAACATGAAAGTTTTGCTTTTGAATAAGAAATTTTTCGCTAAATGGAAGAAGAAGATTCGGAGGAACCGAATGCAAATAAAAATGTTCACTTATATTCTCATCATGATGTTAAAAATCAATAATTTCGAATTTCACAAGAATGTAAAGCAAGAAATAATAATTGAAATACCTATAATAAATGATTATTACCACGTTATTAAGATAATCTAAAAAATCAAAATGATTTCGCCTAGGCACATGCAGGTTTTTCGCATGTTTCTAGTCAAAATAATAAGCGCCGAGAATAGATTCCGATTTGATTTGCTTGCTGGGGATGTGAAGTTTGAGTTAGTCTTCATACTGACATATTTTAAGAATTTCTTCCAAGCCACTATTAAATCCTTTGTCTGAAAGAAGTTACGAATGTATTAATGAAATAAGAAATCGAATAATAACTTACCATGATTTGCTGGTGGATTTGCATTATTAAAATTTGTTTATTAAAATTACCACAACCAAACTTAAATACACAATTTTAAATATTAAATGCTTCAATTTTTAATAAATAAAACTCGTTTTCATCTAAAGAGTAAAGACAGAAAACTAAACAAACAACCCCATGTTTAAGTATTGTGACATTTGTTAAACTGATATATTGGTATACTGTTATACAAAATTGGGGACTTTTTCATAATATAACACATCTTCAAATTGCTTCATCTTTTTTATATGCATCCGCTATCCAGTTATATATTGAGATCAGTGTACAAGCGCTGCTTAAAACTTGTTTCTGAAGATGCGCTCCGTATTTACAGCGGTAATATGATGTACTAATTATTTCAATACCACCTATCATCCTATGAACATGTTTATCTTTACATATAATTTCTAATCTTTACCTATAATCTTTACCCATAATTTATGTATGAAGATCTCTGCACTTTCGTCGTCCTCCTCTATCAAACAAGAAAAGTTTCCCATTGCGTTTCTTCTTTCTCCCTTTAGTTTTCTGCAGTTCTGCAGGTGCAGAGACATGTAAATCCATCATTACACTGAGTATACAAATAAAGCTCGTATCTGTACTGTTTTTCGCAGTATTGTACTGGTTTTTGCTCTCAAAAACTGCGTTAAACTGCGTACTGTTTTTTTTTTCAAAAATACTGCTTTTATTTTGATATATACAGAACTTCAAATCAGCAGTTTTTTGAGCTTGTAAGCAAACGTGAATGACAGTGGGATATTTTCATCTTTACATTGAAAATTGCTCCTCAATGAAAAATTTCTTGGTGAAATTTATACCACTTTTATATATGAGATGAAGTTCTCTGATTTCACTCATTAAAAGTAATGCAAACAGTCAGCGGTTCGTCATTGGCATCTAAAACTCAAAGGAATTCAATAATGAACGCAATAAATTTTTCTTGCACTTTGTCAGCGGTATTTGGAATTCTTGTCTTGACTCACAAAACAACCCTTTCCTTACTTCGGCAAAACAGTGCTGATATCGCTTATGAAAAGCAATGAAAAGCAATGGAAATAAATCGCCTGGTGATGGTTAATTTGCCTTTTTTCATGTTTTAAGGAAATAAAATAAACAAAAATTAAAAAAAATTTACTGCGAAAAATACTGTTTTTTTTTATCGACATACTGCTATTTTCAATTTTTGCTGAATAATCACCGCCTGGCCGTCTTAAGAAACTTGTGAAAAACACAGTTTTAGGTTCGTGCATTTACTAGTTGTCTATTCTGTAACCCTGACAACAGTCGTAAACCAGTGGCGTAGATAGGGGGGGGGGGATCACGGGGATATATCCCCCCCATTGGGATCGATAATTGTTCAACATAACCAGTCATGAACTAAATAAGTTAAAGAAACGCACTCTGAATTTTTTTTTTTACGTCTCTCACCAATTGATAATAGGTAAACGTGCAAGAAAAAGAGCTTCCATCCAGCTTTCCATCACATAGCACAAAAGCCCACACCGACACAAAAAATGAAAATTATTTAGATTTCTTCGCACCGTGTGGCACATTGTTATGTTGGTGTAAGAAACCACCCCAAACCAGCGCTGCTACCCTATAGATGATTTAGCGCAGTATATATGAGAAAACAACGCAGTAGATTGCAATATACCGCAGTAGATCTTACCTTATAAGTACTATAAATAAAAACTTTAAAACGAACGAAAATGGTCAACATATCATACGAGAGGATTTTTTAAAATTTGTTCCAACAGCTTCCACGACAGGTATGAATAAAATCTTTTCTCTTAAAATCTCTAATACAGCAGTTTACCAAACCTTACTGTATTAACAATGCAGGTGATGCTCTTGCAAAGCTTATAGTGGAAAATCTTCGAAATTGTGATCTGGACATTTCTTTTTTGATCGGCCAAGGGTACGACGGAGCAAGCAATATGTCTGGTCGATACAATGGTGTTCAGGCAATTATTCGCCAAAAATTTGCTCCGCATGCTCTGTACGTCCATTGTGCAGCACATTCTTTGAACCTTGCTATATCTGTTTCCAGCAAAATACCAGCCATTAGAGACTGCCTAACCACAATCGAAGCAGTTTACAATTATTTCAATACACCGAAAAGACAAGATATGCTGCAAAAAACAATAAGCGAAAGCGAAGAGACTCCACAAAAAAAGACATTAAAAAGGCTGAATCTGACGCGATGGCTCTCAAAATATCAAGCAGTTGAAGATTTTGAGGAGCTATTTCCGTTTGTGTTCGAGACTCTTGACCAAATAAGAACATTGGAAAGTGACGCAAAGAACTTAAAAAACGCTATGGATTTCGAGTTCTTGATTAGCTTAAAGGTTATAAGTATGGTTTACCAACTCTCGTTGCCATTAAGTCGTGAGTTTCAAAGAGTGAATTTAGACTTGGTCCAAGCTATGAATCTCGCCAAAGATTTAAGGGATCAACTAAAAATTAAACGGGCAGAAGACGACTCATTTTCGAAAGTGTTTGAAGATGCAAAAAAAATAGCTGAAGTCCTTGACATTGACGTTAAACATAAGAGAATAGTGAACCGACAAAACAATCGTTCGAACCCTTTGGTTCAAAGTACAGAAGAATATTTTCGTGTTACTGTTTTCAATCCTTTTCTCGATTTCTATGTAATGGACCTTGGAGAAAAATTTACAAACCATGAAAACATACTAGAAGGGTTTTCAGTTCTTTTCAAGGATTCTTTGTCTGAAATAGACAAAGCAGCTAAAAAATTTAATGAAACTGTTGAGTTTTACCAAACATATTTGGATGCCGGACCATCTTCTATTTTTGAAGAATTAAAAACTTGGAAGAGATATTTGATCCGAAGGAATAATACTTCCTCTAAGAACTCATTGGAAGCGCTCGATAGCTGCCCCGAAGAAAGCTTTCCTAATATATATATTTTATTAAAGATATTAGCTACACTGCCGGTTTCAACGTCAACTCCCGAAAGAACTTTCTCCAGTTTAAAGAGAATAAAAACAATACAAAGAAGCATGACCAACGAAGTGAGATTATTAAAAATATGTCTATTTTAATAACAGTGTGATAAGGTTTGGATGTTTACTTATTTGCAGGATCGTTTGAATGGTTTGGCTGCTCTAGCTATTCATCGCGAAATACCTATAACAGCAGACGAGGTTATAAGTGTTTTATCTAAAAAGAACAGAAAACTGGATTTTATTTTGTGATTTATTTTTTAAATTAATATTATTTTACTTACTTTATCAATATTTATTCTAGTTCATATTCAAATTAATGCGTATAATATATTTGGGCCTATTCGGCAAAATCTGTTATTCTGTTATAATTTTCTGTTATGAATCATAAAAGATAGCCACCATAAAAGATCTTTTATAATTGGTATTCAGAAGTTCGATCTTTTATAAAAATCTTCTATGGAACTTCGAAAACGAAAATCTTTTATAATCCAAGGAAACAGAACTAAAATCATTTATCAGCTGTCATAAAAAAATATTAAAACAATACAAAAATTGTGAAAAATTTATTATTTGGAAGATTTATAAATCAATTAACTAAAATATACAGAGCTGGATGAATGCTGGAGAATCTAAAACTCATTCATCAAACACAGGTTAGTTGGGATTAATGATTTTTTTTGCACAACTCATATCAAATTGTTTTTCTTTCAGATACGCAACCGAGAATCAAATACCAAGCCAGGATCCTCAGCACATTTTCAATACTCTAGGTGACAAGGATGTGGTAAGGCGGATTCTGCCCATGCATTTCGTCCGACTTATAGTAAAGTTCATGATGTGCTGCAACTTGGAATTGTTATCTATTTCTTTTTTCACTATAATAAATACATCTTAATATTTATCTATTCTTTTTTCAATTGAATTATGGTCAGAACTATAAGAGATTGCAATTACAATGTATTCTTGTTAGTGCTTTTGGTTTGTCCGAAAGAATGTCAGTAAAGGGAAGATACGACAGCTGCATCTCAGTTTGGCTGCAGCAAGTAGCTTCGGAATAAAACCGTGCGTCGTATTCATATATGATGTATATAGCAATTTGAAGAAATTTCTTGAATTTTTTTTAAATTGGATGATAAACCACCTTGTGATTCCCAAACTACTTGCTTCATTTGGATAATTGAAACTGTTTTGAGTTCCGAATTAATTTCTCAAACTTATTCTTGAACCCAAATTAAATTCGAAAAAATATTTTAAAAAAAATTTATAAAAAAGTTATTTGTCGTTTTTTGAAAATTTAAAAAAGTAAAATTACTTCTTTATGATATTTTTTTGAAATAGTTTAGCAAATTGAAAACGGTTTCCAGAGTAAGTTTCAGAACTTAAATTGGAACTCAGAACAGTTTCAATCATCCAAATAGAGCCAGAACTTTTTGAAAGACAAGATGGTCAATCAGCCAATTTCTTAAATTTTGAAGAGATTTCTTGAAATTGATACTTATACCAAGCATTAATTCCGAAACTATTTGCTTCATTTGGATAATTAAAGCTGTTCTGAATTCCTATTTAAGTTCTTTAAGTTGTGCTGTAAACCAATTTAAATTCGACCAACTATTTCAACAAAATTTCATATAAAAGTTTTCTGAAAATTAAAAAAATAGTAAAATTACTTGTAGATGATTTTTTTTTAATAGTTGGTCAGATTTGAAATGATTTACAGAATAAGTATGAGAATTCCAACTAAAATTAAGACAATCATCCAAAGATGCAAATGAAGCACTTAGTTATCGAATGACCAGGTGGTTTATCGGACAATTTCATAAGATTCCTTAACATTAAAAGACTTTTTTTTTTAAATTGGTAGGTACTTATACCACGGTTTAATTACAAAAGTAATATAAAGTTCACAAAAAAACACATCTTATTTTATGAAAACTTAATTCAATTCAATTGCAGATGACTTTATTAAGATTCTTCAGACTTTGGAGGAAAAACACAAGTGCAATCTGAGCTTTTTTCACCTAAAAAAATTCCTTGTTCAATATATTTAATTTTTATATATTTATTTTAATATAATTGCTTACATTTGTCTCCTTTTAATCATTTTGTTGACGAAATAAAGGGTAAATATCAAATTTTAATCCAGATATCTACATCTTTATTGAAATCTTTTATGATAAAAGTCAGAAAATCTTTCTTTTATTCTTTTATGATTTATAACAGATTTCATAACAGATTTTTACATGCTGAATACCAAATCTGTTATTCATAAAAGATTTTTTGAATTTTCGAATTTTCGACAGTTCATAACAGATTTCATAAAAGATTTCATAACAGATTAAGCATGCCGAATACCAAATCTGTTATTCATAAAAGATTTTATGACAACTTAAACTTTTGTATGGAAATTCATAACAGAATAACAGAATAAAAGAATAAAAGATCTCGCCGAATAGGCCCAATTATCTTTAAAAAATATAATTTTTTTATGGCATACATATTGAATTCAATGAAGTCTTGTTTTTTTTTTTTTTTTTTTTTTTTTAATTATTAAAACTTAAAAAAAAATGAGCGAACTAGATCTATCCCCCCCCATAGCGAAAAGCTATCTACGCCACTGTCGTAAACATGTATGATTTTTTTTTTGCTTACGACTCTTGTCAAGGAAATATGGATTTTAGAGCCAATAAAATACATTATATATTATTAATTTGTTTCGTAGACGACTATTGTTAGGGTAACAGAATAGACACTTAGTAAATGTAAGAACCTCCAAATGTGCAGTTCACAACTTTCTTTAGATGGCGCTGCTCCATGGTTATACTATATAAATTTATATACAATGGTATAAACTCAATCATTTATATAATGGCCAGTTTCTCCAAACACTTTTAAATATTTATTGGGTTGTTAAATCTTAAAATGGCATTTTTCGATTTCACCAACTATTTTCATTTTTAAAAGGGCCAATAAAATAAAGTCCCATTTTGTTCCAAATAAATTTTAAAGGCGTCTTAAAAATGCAAGACAAAGATAACGTTGAAATTTTTCGATTGATATATGCTCTCCTCTCGCTTGCTCTAATGAAAGAGAGCCATGAGTGGTGAATTAAAATCCGGGGTTGGCATCAAGTTTCCTAATTTAAAAAAATTCACCTTCTTATATTGGTGCAAACCATTTTAAGCTAAAATGCCAATAATTTTTATTACTCCGTTAACTAAAATGCTTTTAGGTGTATTTTGGTGAAACTGGGCATAAGATGTTTTTTTTGGTAAGTGTTTAGTCACTTTATCAAAATTTTGTATGGGATACGAAAAGTGGCGATAAATTGGTCAGTAAATAAAGTGAACATAAAAGTGAAGATAAAATCTTGGAATGCCTGGAAAATTTTTGGCGCGAAATGTAAAGTCAATACATTTTTGCTTAAAGGTTGGTGGCACCTGTGACAGCTTAAGACATGGGCTCCATATACAATGATTATTAATGGTTGTGTAATTGTATATACATTTATATAGTAATATCATGCTCAGATGCCTTAGCAACATTCACTCTACAACCATCCAGCGCTCCTATATTCCTGGTGCAGTACTAACCCAATGGGGGAACGAGAACGCGTTATAATAAATTTTTATAAGTTGGAGGAATTGAAAGATTTTATTTTTGTTGACGTTTCTTCTTCGATTCTGAATAAAAAAAAGTGATGAATTTAGGAAAAAATATTTAAAACTGGTTCTTGCAAAGGTAAATAAAAAAAGGAACAGACAATTATTTATTTCTTCAAGAAACGAATGTATGCGTGAAATAAATATTTTACACAAAATGCAAGGTTGTTTGTTATTTTTCAGGATGTATGTCAGCTGCGGGTATTTTTTTTTTAAGGCAAGTCAAGTGTAGGGATGAATTTGGTATATCCTGCAGGTGAAGATTCGAAAAAAAATTAATAAGTACTTCTTATATAATCATAGATGGGTATGATTTTTTGCGACCAATTTGAAAACAAATAAATTACAAGTTACAAATTAGGTAAGTGTGTATTTTATATGTAAGAAATATAAAAAGAATGTTTACCTGCATCGGTTAACATACCTATGTAGGTATATGTTATTTTTTGTGTTTTATAGATAGGTAATAAAAAACAATTTATAAAATGCATTAAATAACTAGAACGAATAGTTAGGTTTGGTCAAAATAAGAAATAGTTAGATTGGTAGGTATATTGTATGAAATATTGCAATGGTCTATCTTCACCTGTTTAGGCAGGAGAGCCAATTGAAAAATAAATATCGACTTAGAATTGAAACAAAATTATAAAAATTAACCATATTTCAATTCTAAGTCGATGCCAATAAATTACATCTTGTTTTAAAGGTTAAACTTCATACTTTGATTTGATGTTTGATGCTGGTTGATTTAACGAATGGTTTTTGATAAATAACATTTCAAAGTCAATTTTAAAAAATAAAATTATTTATTGTTTTAAAATTGATTTTTACAAAGTTTTGCATTGAGTGCAATTTTAAAAAAAAAAAACGCTTCAACGCTTTTACATCAAGGATAACTATGTCACATTTACGTTTTTTACGTATACCTACCTACCTACCTCTGAAACGGTGAAAGATACTTCAAATATGTATGAGAACAAGTTGTAAATAGGTATAAAAAGATACTCAACATTTCTACAAAAAATGCCGTTAGACTTTTTCCCGTACAAAACACCGTTATCGAGTTATAACGATTTTTAACGTAGAACATTCAAATACCTATGGACTTATACGATGATGTAGCCCAGCCAGCAGTATAATGCTATGATATACTAGGTACCTTATGGTAACGCGAGAAATCTCTTCTTTTATTATTTTTTACTTGCGATTATAGGTACTCTAAGGCAAGTTATCTATTCGTACAAAAAAAAAGTTTTGAGATAACAATCAAACATGACATTACGATGATTAGTAGGTATAGTCAATTGAGAACAATCTGAGAAAAGTTTTGAAGGTCTCCAAGTTTGAATGCAGTTTTCTGCATTCAAACTTAGAGATATCAAAACTTTTCTCAGAAAATATTTTTTTGAGAAAATATGCGCCTATGCAGACTGAGGGTGGAGTAGGTATGAATTTTTTTTACAGGAGGTGTTGAGTGTGTGGAAGCAAAATAAAGGGCAATAAGTAAGTATTGATGAATTTTGTTTATTCTGCAGCTGCGAAGTATCCAAATATGAAAAAGGATACTTCTCTTACCATTGGGTGATATTTGTGGGTGGAAAGTGTATGTTGTTCCCAAATCGTGATTGCCATACGCAAACCTATTGCAAAATCATGGGTAGGTACATTTTTTACGATTAGTAAACTTTTTTGTATTATATTACCTACCTATGAAAAATATGAATATGTTGAGTGTTGGCCTATATTGTGTAGTACCTATATTAGGTTATATTTAAATGTTATCACCTCTATAATAAAACCCATACATGGATAATTAAATATAATAAAATAAAATAATATAAAACATATAAAAAAAAAGACTAGAGCTAATAGATTCGGTCAAACAAAACAAAAAATTGTAGGTAATGGGGGGGTCTATCTCCACCTGTTTATAAAATTATTATAAAATATAATTGCTTTTAAAGTTTAAGCTCCAATCTTTAATTAAATATTTAATTCAAATTGATTTAAAGAATGGTTTTTGAGAAATTAAATTTTAAAGTCAAATTTTACAAAAAAAAAATTATTTTTATTCTTCAAATTGAATTTTTACAAAACTTTGCATTATTAAGTGCAGTTTTTTTTACCAATATTCAACGCTCCTTTTAATTTCTAGTCGAATAATGAAAATTCGGTGTTGAAAAGTATCCTAGTTTTTGAAAATTAAAAATAAAATGACAGTTACTTATATCCCAAAAAACATATTATCGGTGTTATTAACTTATGTTTGAACTTTCGTGTCAAATTTCAAATGATTTTTTTCATTTTTACATGCATACTATCAGTTTTTTTTTACTTATTTAATAATCACAACTCCTCCTCCCCCTAAATCCCCTCCAGTTGCCACAACTTAGCAATTAAAGATGTCTGAAAATTTTGTTTTTGATTCATGTATTACAATTATGTTTATGTTTGAAATAAATACAACAAATTACAAGAAATAAATAGGTACAAACAAAATGAGTTTTTTTTTGATAATGAAATGGAAAATAAAATTTAACAAACTTTGAGCTGAATCAGTTGTAATTAGCTGTAATAACACATTATCACATGAAATTTTATCAAAATTGATAGGTACCTAGTATTTTTCCGAGAAAACTAGAATTAATGGTTTATAAAAACTTTTTCAAACATTACTTTTTTCAATTTTTTTTGGAGTATTATTTAAGTTTAGCAGTCGTTTTAGAATATTAAATTTTGTCAAAGTCGGCGAGGCCGTTCAAAAGATAGTCGGAGTAATAAAAAACGGTTCTTTGGCAGGTAACGTTAATTAGCTGATTCTGAAAAATAAATAGATGACGAACTTCACCATTGGCAACGAATCACTCATATCAAATTTTATCGAAATTGATTGTATTTTTTCGAGAAAATTAGAATTTTGATTCTTCCAGAAAAAATACATTTTCAAAAATTACTTTTTTTTTAAATTTTTTATTGCATTATGTAATTGGAATATTAAATTTCGTCAAAATCAGGGAAGAAATTTAAAAGATAGTCAGAGTAATAAAAAACGGTTATATGACAGAAACCGTTAATAAGGTGGTTCTGAAAAAAAATTAGATTAGCAACAAACCACTCGCATTAAATTTTATCGAAATTGATCGTATTTTCTTCGAGAACAAGGGAATAATGGTAGGTACCGTTAATTTTATGCCTAGGTCAAAAATAAAAAAAACCTCCGGGGATATTTCTCTAAGAATACCAAGTTTGGAGAAAATCGGTCCAACCGTTAAGGATGCAGGTGTCAATACATGTCGACAGACAGAATTTTTGGACCTACTTTTTTCGCATTTGACCAAAATGTAAGCAATTTAAATGTGCAAGTAAATTGTGACAACAATTCCAACACTCCGAATCCAATGCAGGAATACTAAAAAAGAAATCTCAAACATCACACCGAACAATCATTGGAACGTTTTAAGGTTTTTTCACTATAACTATAAACCCACATAAGAAAAATAATCCATTGCATTTCGAAATAAATATACAAATATAATTTCTTTTATTTATTTAAGATGCATTTCGGTATTATTTGTGATATTTTTTATATTATTGAACTTTCACATAATAAATAATCTAAAACAAATCATGAACTTAAATAATTTAACAATACTAACATTATCAAAGAAAAAAGTCATTTCGAACACATAATGCGTTGTTTCGCTTCTGCCGTGCTTCAATATGGAAGAGCAGACGACGGAGAGTTGTCTTTGAAATAAAACAAAGTGTTTTGGTTTAAATGATATTTTTTTATTAGAGTAAAAGGCCCGCTGTCTCGATGCTTATGGCTGCAACCTTTACTCTACACTCTGTTAGATCAACTCCGGCCTTCGTCGCATTTGGTTCCTCTTTTATACATTTTAGAATATATCCTCCCTCTTAATACCATGCCCTACAATCCATATGTCATTTGACATAGTAAGAACTATGTCACTTAACAATGCGTTTTGTTTACCATAACCAGGCCACACATCATGATCTATATACCAAATTCCACTTATACTTATACCATAGCAACATAAACAATGTGTCTTCAATGCATTAATTCTGCTGATCGTATGGTGACCCACTCAAGTACTTCGGTGTGTGTCATAATCGATCGCAGTTTGCAGTTGGAAGGTGTCACATTACACAATGCACTTTGAAGAAGCGCATTGTTTTGTTTACGTTGTGTAGGCAAACCAATGTTCTATAATTAGTATTTGTTTCGTTTACATAATTATGACGATTATGGATTATTATTCATGGTCAAGGTGTTTCTGGTTTCTGGGTGGTTTCATGCGCGTATGGATTATATGGAATGTATACAAAAAGAGGTTTTGTATGGGATTGAGGTTGGTTGGGACTGCGGGTCACAACATCCTCCCCCTCTTGAAAAAAGAAAATTCATGGCCTAACGAAAAAGGTTAGGAATTTTCGTAAAAAGAAACGCGTAGAGTTGAACCAAGTGCGAAGAGGTTAGAGCTGTAAAAAAAAATTAATTAACATTTGTATTAATAATTATGTATGTTTGTATGTGTAATACTTATTTTTAAATAGTGTGAACAATTTTATGCTTAGGTACTAAAATTACAATTCATACATTTTTAAGTTTTATTTTTTTTTCATGGAGTTTGCATTTTTTTTTTTTTTTTTTTGTTTATACGACAGATATTTTTCAATGTTATTATTATTAATTTTTTTTTTTTATACATTATGGATATCGTTGTATCATCGAATTCGTACATGTAACTACATGTGTACATTTATTTATTATTTTTAAATGATATAGATTTTTTTTTTTTTTTTTATATATATGTCACTGAAATTTAATATATTTTGAATTTATTGATTCTTATGAGTAATAAAAATTGGTTTTTCATTGATATCTTAACTTAGTTTTACAATGTTTTTATTTATTTATTTTTTTTTTTTTTTTTTTTTCTTTACTGACTCAATGTGATAGGACAAAAATTGGCATTTCATTACTATTTGTATCTACTTGGACAATCTTACCCTTCTCTATGCTCTTATTTTTCGCATGCTTTAGTTTATATATTTGGTATCGCTTGTAACAAAGCGATATTAAAAGAATTATGAATACTATATATATGACTATATAGTGATGAATATCATGTTTGTCTATTGTTAAAAAGGGAGTTAGTTCTTTTGCTTTTTGAAATTAAATGTTTTTGGATAGAAGTTTTAGTTCATCTTGACTAGAGTATTTGATGAATGTGACTTCTGGGATAGTTTCGTTTTTCAAGTAATTAACCTTTACTTCGGAAATATTCAAGGCAGGAATAAATGAATTATAAACATAAGTCAATTTCTCGTTTTTAGATCGTATAGTTAGATCTTTCGATTTTAGGAAACAATCTCCTGTAAGTTCTAGGATAGATGTTCCTTCTAAAGAGTGAGTTATGATTCTGTCTTGGCATATTTCGTCTATGATATATTTCCCTAAAGAAGAAAATAACCATGTATTGGGCTGTGATACTTGTATGAAAACAGTGGAAATGTTAGATTCTTTTATTTCACAAGAATCCGGAAAAGATTGGACTCTTTGCAAAAGTTGAATTTCACATTTAGGGTTATTGTTATTTGTGTTGAATAATGGATGTGTCATTTCGCATAAAAAATTGTTATCCAAATTTTTACAATGGTTCATTTCTTCACTTTCTATATTATAGAAATGTTCTTTTTTGAAATCAATTATAACAAATTTGGAAGTTGGTTGTACGAATACAAGTTTGTTATTTAAACGTGTTGGTAAAGGGATGATTTTGTATAGTTGGAAATGTTCTCTGAAAGGTAGAGGGATTTTAAATTCGTAAATATTTTTTTCTTTTCGAATTGTTGCACTCATGCTGCTTATTTCATAGAGAGGTAAAACATCATTTGTATTGCCCAAGTACGGTAACTGCAGGTCACCAGGTAGTTCTTGTTTTATTTTTAACAAAACATTTTTAAGTTGTTCAGGTGTAATGATTGTCGGATGGGGTGTGCCGTTTTTTGCGTTTATTAACACGTCTAAGATGTCGGAAATGGTATTTTGATACCTTATAATCAGAAGAGTTAGAAGTGAGGTAAGAGATTCTATTTTTAATAAAGTAGATTGGTCAGACGTTTGATTGGCGAGTCTGTCAACTGCCTTTTTCACGTCTCCTATCTTTGAGTTTATCGCTTTAAATTGAGACTCAATAGTGGTTTCTGATTTATTAAACATATTAGTTGTTGTCTCTATTATTATTGTTTGGTTTTTTACTAGGTCTAAAAGATAATTCTCATTGTACCTTAATTTTTCTATTTGTTTGTCGTAGAACTTAGCATCATCTTCATCCAGTGTTCCGAATAAAGTTTTGCTGATTGTTCCGACAACATTTACCAATGCCCTTTTACTTCTAGATTTAGGTTTAGGTTTGGACTGTATAAGGCTAAACTTTAATTTTATGTCTTCCATTAGGTGCGATACTTCTGCGACTGCACTACTACATAGAAGATCGAAATTTGGTTTACCTTCTAATTGCTTACACAGGATATTTATTTCATGAACATAAAATTCCGCGTGTGTTAGTGCTCCATTAAACAATGTTAAGTCGTAGTACGCGACTAGTTTCCATTGTGTCGTATAGAGTTCAACCTTACCTATTTCTTCAAAGTAGATGCCTGGGTGATTTCCTATTTGGCTTATCTTTAAAGCTGCGCTGGTTAAAACTGGTAGAAAAATGAGTATAAGGAGACCCATGACCTATAATACCAAAGAAAATGGATGGTTTCCTATAGTAATGTTTAGGTTTATTTTTATTTCTGTTTTTGTGTGTGTGTGTATGTGAGTGTTTTTGTATAGATAGATTATTCGTTGAAATGTTGCAAATTGTTATTATGCATGAGCTTAGATTTTTTCCCGATCCTGACTACCGTGTTCTCATCCGAATGGATTCTTATGACTTCATATGGTCCATCCCATAGGGTCGAAAGCTTATTTTGTCTAGTTTGATTTTTAACTAGAACCTTATCACCTACGTTAAATGTTTTAGATTTTGCATTTCTATCGTAAAGGGTTTTTGAATTTTCCTTTTTCTTTATTAGGATAGAGTTTGCTGTTTCATAACCGTATTGCAATCTAGCTTTAAGTTCATTAACGTAGTTATCGTAGTTATAAGATATCTTAGGTTTTTGGGATAAAACACTTGGGATGTTAGCAGGAAATCCGTACAGGAGTTCATAAGGCGAGAATCCAGTACTACTATGTGGTGTTGTATTATATACAAACATAGAGTAAGGGATCCAAGTATCCCATGATAAAGGATCTTTGTTTACATAGTGCCTTAAGTATTCTGCTAATGTCCTGTGACTTCGCTCCAACGCTCCATTTGTTTGAGGATGGTAAGGCGTTGTATTCAATTTTTTAATTTTCATGACACTACACATTTCTTTGAAAAGATCACTCAGGAAATTTGTTCCTTGATCTGTTAAGATAGAATGGGGAATTCCGTGGCGACAGATTATGATTTCTACAAATGTTCTAGCTACAGTCGCGGCTTCGGCATTTTGTATTGGCATCGCTTCTGAGAATTTTGTCAAATCATCCTGGAATGTAAGTAGGTATTTGTTTCCATTGTAGCTCACGGGGAGAGGTCCTACTATGTCTAGGGCGACTCTTTCAAATGGTCTAACACTAGTAGTAGTTATTCTCATTGGAACTGGTGGATTTTTCCTACTTTTATTCCGTTGACATGATGTACATTTGTTGACATGATTTTGTACATCTGTTCTCATATTGGGCCAGAAATATTTTGACTTTAGCCGGTTATACATTCTTCCAACACCTTGATGTCCTCCGAAAGGGGAATCATGGTACTCGGATAGAATTTTAGCTATAGTTTCTGAATCGTCTAGCGTTATTCTTTCATCGATGTGTAAATACACATCTAATGTCATATCCCCGAAAACTTTACTCAATATGTTTTTGAATATATGTTTGACTTGATTATCTGGGATAGGTAATGACACAGAAATATTGTTTCCCATATTGACTTGCTTTTTAATCAATTGAAGACTTTTTTCAGCAGTCTCTTCATCTTTTTCCGTTCGGAATGGTATGGGTAATGTTATAACAATTATAGAATCGTAAATTTGAATTTTGCCTATGGCGGGTTTTGAAAAATTATCTATTTTCTTAATTAAAGTTTGCTCATCTGTTGAGTTAATCAGTGGTAAAATTATAATTTTTAGGCTTGAATGTTTGTTTGTATAAATGGATTGAAATTTTTCAATAACGTTGTATTTGGGTCTCGAGTCATTAATAGCGACTGTATTACTTAGAGTATTGTCTTCGTTCAGTTTTTGCTTTTGACCTCGAGTTACAACCATTATTGTATTTTCTCCATTTTCTTGTGAACCTATGTTTCTGCTTAAGGCATCTGCGTTTAAATTTATTTTACCCGGTTTATGTTTAATTAGATACTCGTATTCAGATAATAGAATTTTCCATCTTGCTAGTCTGGACATAGGATCTGTTCGTGCAAATAACCATTGTAAAGGTTTGTGGTCGGTACATATTATAAAAAGATTACCGTAAAGGTAGGGGCGAAATTGTGTTATGCCATAGACAATTGCGAGTAATTCTTTTTCAGTTGTATTGTATCTGACTTCTGCCTCATTCAACGTCCTACTTGCAAAACAAATCGGTTTGTCTTGTCCGATCTCACCTTGCGACAAAATGGCTCCTATCCCGACATCACTAGCATCTGTGGTTACAATAAATTTCTCCTTAAAGTTAGGGTAAATTAAAATTGGAGGATTTATCAATTTATTTTTTAGAATTCTAAAGGCTTCATCGCAGAAGGCATCCCATTTAAAAAAACAGTTTTTCTTTAACAACTTAGTTAGAGGTTTTGCTATAGTGGAAAAGTTTTCGATGAATTTCCTATAGTATCCTACAAAACCAAGAAATGATTTTATGCCTTTAACATTTTTAGGTGTGGGGTATGTTTTGACTGCTTTAATTTTTTCTGGATCAGGTTTTAGTCCCTCTTCAGAAATAAGGTGTCCTAGATACAACAGTTCATGCTTCAGAAAATGGCACTTTTCAGGCTGAAGTTTAAGCTTGTGCATACTTATTTGGTTAAACACTTTTCTTAATTTGGAGTTATGATCTTTAAGATCATATCCATAAAGTACTATATCATCCATGTAAACAAAACAGTCAAAACCTTGCAACCCAGTTAAAACGTTATTCATGAGACGTTGAAAGGTAGCAGGAGCATTTTTCAAACCAAATGGCATTCGATTATACTCGTAATGACCAAAGGGAGTGCTAAATGCGGTCTTGCATCGATCTTTCTCGTCCATTAGAATTTGATGAAATCCTTTAGCCAAATCTAAAGTGATGAAATATTTTGATCTTCCTAATTGATCGAAGATGTCGCTTATATTTGGCAATGGATAAACATCACCCACGGTTAGGTCATTCAGTTTCCTGAAATCTACAACCACCCTCCAACGTTTGCTTCCATCACTTCCAGCCTTTTTTGGAACGAGTAGCAAGGGTGAATTCCAGGGACTCGAGCTTGGGCGGACAATGTCGTCATCCAACATTTCTTGTACCTGTTTATGAATTTCTTCCTTTTGGCTTTCTGGAAGTCGATAAGGTTTGGTATAGAGAGGAGGTTTGAATTCGTCAGTGACAATCTTGTGTGTCATTGAATCCGTATGGGTGAGGTGATCTCCCTCAAGGTAGAAAAGGTCGTTATATTCCCTACAAATTTTTAAAATGGATTCTTTTTCTTCTTTATTGCAATGGTCTAATACCAACATGGATTCTAACTTTTCCAATCGTTTTTCGATTTTGTTATTAAAATCTCTTGTATCAGACTCATCGTATTGATCAAGGTTTTCATAATTTAGATTTAGGTTGTTGATTTTTATTACTTTTTTTGTTTCCAGAGTATTCATGGTAAGAACCTTGATTTTGTTCTTTGTAGGTCTTACTATTGACTCGCCTACATATACTCCTGGACAGATTTCTTTTTTTTCTATAACGATATCTTTAATTTCGTTATTACCTATGTCGAATGGAATTTCAACCATTTGATGACTTCTAGGTTTAAGAGTTATATAGAGATTGGAATAATTTTTTGATGTAGTCTTATGGATTGCTACTTTTTTATGAATAATTGCTTTAGTTTCCTTGCTCTTTTGGCTGTCGTTTTCTAAAGTCTTATTTTTATTCTTAGCTGCTTTAGTTTCCTTGCTCTTTTGGCTGTCGTTTGCTAAAGTCTTACTTAAATTTTCTTCTCTTATTGGAGATGGTGATGCTTCTCTGCTGTTTAAATCAGCATCCAATTTTTGCTTATTGGAATCTAGGTTGATGGAAGCTTTGGAGTGCGAAACAAAATTGTTCTCCTCTGCCTTTACATCCCCTTTTGAAACCAAATCATAGCCCGTAGACACCACCTCGAGAGGGGTAGCTTTTTGGATACCTTTTTCGGCTACAGAGTCGACACTTTAACTCATCTCGTTGATTTGTAGAACTCTTTGTTTGTAATTCACCTTACATTTATATTTCTTAAGGAAATCATTTCCTAATATACCATCGTAAGATAAGTTGATTCTTTCCGTTAGGACATGGAAAGGGTGTTTAAGTGAGAGATTTTCTATCTCGTTAATTATTATTTTACCAGTTATCTCTCCAAGGGTGAAGATTGAATCACCTGAAATTGTTGATAGAGGTAGAGAGCAGGTATTGTTCAGGTTCGCGTTTGCCTTTGGTTTGTATTTAAACAAACTGATTTCAGCTCCTGTGTCGACTAGGAATGTGGAATATTTCTTGTCAGAGGGCTGAAACTGAATTCGTATGACAGGTTCGTTGAATTCTGGGCAAAGCGTAACTGTTATGCTTTTTGTTTTTATTGTTGCGGGTCGGCATTCTGATTTATCCGGGATGGATGACCCATCTCTTCCTCCCGAACATATGCGTTTCCCGAATTTTGGGGGTAAAAATCTTCACCAGAACTCCAATTCGTATGTCCTGGCCTAACATTGTATTGCCGGACATTCGTTGAATTTTGATTAGATCTATTGTGGGAGTTATCCCTAAATGGGTTTTGTGGATTTGAGTTAGCCTCTGACCGTTTAAGTCTGCAGTCAACTTCTCGATGGTTGGGTTTTTTACAATAACCACAGGTGAGACGCTGCACTTCTTTCTTTATGTGAATAGGGTTTGGTGAACTGTTTTTCCTATTTGGATTAGTGAAACAATTTTCACTAGAGTGACCAATCTTTTTACAGAATTGGCAAGTGGGGCGTGTCGAAGGTGTATAATTTGAATATTGATGAGTGTGGTTGGAACTGGTAGAAGGTCCTACTCGCTCTAAACGATTAGAGTGCTCTTCTGCATAAGCAATGGATTTTTTCAAATCTGTTTCGCCATGCGCTTGAACCATAAACCTTAAGTTTTGGTTTCTTATGCCATCCTCGAAAGTTTGGATAGCCAGTTTGTCATTTTCTTTAAAAAGAAAATTCCTAACGGCCTCTTCCGTGGAGCTGGAATAAGTTGCGGAGTTCAATGAATTTAGGAGTTGGCTTATGCGGTCGCCAAACTCTTTTATGGATTCTTTCATTCGTTGGCGAGCAGCCAGAAGCTCGTTCTGTGCAGAAGATCTTGACTTAACTACCGTATATTCCTTCTTAAGAGTTGACTGTAAATCGTCCCACTTTTCTATAGTTTTAAATTTGATAAGTTCAAAGGCGGGACCTTCGAGCCTAGTCTTGACTATACTCAAGAACATTTTATGCTCAGCTTCCGTTTTAACGGATTTGAACAAAATGTCTCCGCATGCTAAAAACTTGGGTAAATCTCCCGGTTTCCCGTTAAATACCGGCACTATCGCGATTATATCGTTTAAACTGATTTTATACTCTGTGGTAGTCATTTTTACTTCTATATGCGAATGAAAAGGTAATTCCTTAAATAACGAAACCTTTTGAGATTGATTACGCGTAGTAATTTTGGCAAATAATTAAACAGAATAAAAAAAATAAAAAACAATCGAATGTAGGCGTTCCTACTCAAAAAGCAAGGGAATGGTAAGAGCAAAAAAAAAATTTTTTTTTTAAATTGTCCAAGTGATATTATATATATTGATATTTGTATAAAAATTTTGTGTATGTATTGTATATGTATATAAGAAAAAATAAAAAAAAATTTTTTTTTTCTTTTTTTTTTTTGTTTTATTTTTTTTTTGTTTTATATATATATATAAGTTTAAATAAAGCTTACTTCTGTTAGTTTGGTTGTTGACATTGTTGTTGATATTGTTGCTCCAATTGTTGTTGCTGATTTTGGTGATGCCAGGCAAGCTTCACGCTCTAGAGTTGGTATTGTCCACCTGGTCTTTTAATTTCACTGCCTACTGTCTGCCAAATGCTTAAGCTCTACAGCTAGCAAGGTCTTACTCTTGTAGGACTTCTAACACTTCACAGGAAAAATTATTTATTATTTTTTTTTTCTTTTACTTTCACTTCTTTTTTTTTTTTCTTTATTATTATTTTTTTTTTTCACTTTTTACTTTAACTTTTTGCTGGTGTGTAGCCCCAGCACGCCTCAGAAGATCGGTCTTCTGTCTTGGTAGGAGATCACTTTTTAAAGGTAATTATTTTAAAGGTAATCCCACCGCTGCCACCAATGTTTCGCTTCTGCCGTGCTTCAATATGGAAGAGCAGACGACGGAGAGTTGTCTTTGAAATAAAACAAAGTGTTTTGGTTTAAATGATATTTTTTTATTAGAGTAAAAGGCCCGCTGTCTCGATGCTTATGGCTGCAACCTTTACTCTACACTCTGTTAGATCAACTCCGGCCTTCGTCGCATTTGGTTCCTCTTTTATACATTTTAGAATATATCCTCCCTCTTAATACCATGCCCTACAATCCATATGTCATTTGACATAGTAAGAACTATGTCACTTAACAATGCGTTTTGTTTACCATAACCAGGCCACACATCATGATCTATATACCAAATTCCACTTATACTTATACCATAGCAACATAAACAATGTGTCTTCAATGCATTAATTCTGCTGATCGTATGGTGACCCACTCAAGTACTTCGGTGTGTGTCATAATCGATCGCAGTTTGCAGTTGGAAGGTGTCACATTACACAATGCACTTTGAAGAAGCGCATTGTTTTGTTTACGTTGTGTAGGCAAACCAATGTTCTATAATTAGTATTTGTTTCGTTTACATAATTATGACGATTATGGATTATTATTCATGGTCAAGGTGTTTCTGGTTTCTGGGTGGTTTCATGCGCGTATGGATTATATGGAATGTATACAAAAAGAGGTTTTGTATGGGATTGAGGTTGGTTGGGACTGCGGGTCACAACAGTATAGTAAATTGTATATTTTTTTATAAGCAATACATTATATATAAATTTCTATAGTAAAAAAAATACACGTAACAACACAAAAGTGTAAATAATTTTACCTAGTTTTCACATTTTGTTTCTCTTTATGATCCCATCCCACTCTTTACATTGATATACATAGCTAGTTTACCCAAAATATGAGTTCCTATTACTGGATTGTATGTATTTTTATCATAAAATGCGTTCTAAGCTTTACAAAAATTGTTTAATTATTTTTAGTTTTTCTTTTTGATTTTTTATGTTAACATAAAAAAAAAGAATACAAAATTCATTTACACATACATAAACAGAAAGCTATTATTGATGCTGGTATTCATTTCTAAAGGATTAGCATCGTTTCGATGGAGGAACAAGATGCTCAGGCAGTACATTCGGCAATTCAATGCCATCCAGTTTGACGTTGATTAAATGCATAGCTAGAGCAAACTCATCAACGTCCAGGAAGCTACACCGTCCACATCAGAAAGTTTCCATATTTTACTCAGTACTGAGTTGGGTAGTTTTGGTTTGATCAGTTCCTGTTTGGCAGCTGAAATTAAAAAAATATTTATGTATGTAAATAGACCGACTAACGAACCGACCGCACGTACTATACCTACTGACACCTAATGACTGACTGAATTTCTAAAACAAATTGAACATATCTTTCGCACGATTAACACAAAAAAAAACTAACAATGTCTTGTTGTTGGTGGGCGCTTTTTTCCAGTGGCCTGATGCAGAAATACCAGATTCAGATTCATGCCAATACTATAATGTTTATATACAATGCTTGTGCCACTGATCTCAATATATAACTGGATAGTGTATTCCATACAAAGTATAACAGTTTTTGTGTGCCTATTTGAAGATGACATTCAGGTGTTTGTTTACTTTATTTGACAACTCTTATAACCAAAAAAAAAAAACAACCATGAATTACGCCATTCGTTATTTCTTTCGAGGAACAATTAAATAGGTAAGTTGTTTATATTTTCAAAGTGAAATTAGTTTATATTACTTTTTAAAATAAATTTTGTTGAATTTCGTATCCACATGATATTTTCTTTTGCTAGCTGTTAGCTAAGAACGTGAAATATATTTTGGTGAAGGGTTGCAGCTCTTAAAATATTTGCAAATGTTGTCCATATTTTTCCATGTTGAAAAATACAAAATGCGCCAAAACATACAAAATTTATTTTTAAAGAAATTGTGAAAAAAATCTTAATTAACAATAATTTTCTTTAAAAACATCTTCCTAACAACAATAGTTTTGATATCCATCGGTTGTTGCCTCTGTTCCAATTGCGGTTCAATGTTTCCAGCTTGTGCAAATCACCCTCTTTCAATATATAAAGTTATGATGGAGGAACATTGAACTTTTTTACATCATCATCTGATCAGGGATTTATATTCTTTATTTTGTTCTTGAAAATCAGACAATATACTGATAATAGAACTTGCAGAATGCTACAGAGTTGCGACATCAATTTAGAAAAACCATCAACAAGCTTTCAACCATTGACGTATTAGGTATGGACCGCCAGTAGCCAACTTCACGCGTGTTTAAACATAAATAGGGGCACCATCAACTACTAGCAGGGTATGATTTCACGCAAGTGATATGATTTCTTTAATTTATTATTTACTATTGAAATATTTTGGTGGAAATTATTATCAAAGTACTTTTATTTTACAAAACACATTAACTCCTTATGCCATGAGTTACTTACAGATGAATATATTATCGTTTTCATTTAAATTCTAGTGGCGAGATTAGTACACGTATTTAACACTAAAAGATGATGGCGTTTTTAGACTGTTTTTAGCTGGAACAACTTTTCTTGGCTGTTTGTATGAAAATTTCAACCGACTGGCGGTCCATATCTAGTACGTCAATGCATTCAACCTACGAAAGTTGCGAAAAAGTTTTGATGATTTTGAACTTTTCGCTTAAAAACAAATAAGAATTGGTTAAAGCACATTTTTTAAATAAAATTATATAACTTGCAATTTAATTTGGTAATATTCAAGCTAAATAATGATTATTTATCCTGTTTTTATTTGTTTGTAGTGGAAGGTGGGGTACAAGTTGACCAACTCGGCATATACAAATAGCCATACTTTGCAGACATAAAATAAGATCCATACAATAATAAGAAAATTCGGCTTGGCATATAGTCAAGAATACCAACTTTAAAATAAAATAAAAAAGTGGATACAAAAGTGAATATAGCGTTTAATGCATTGACGTATTAGGTATGGACCGCCAGTAGCCAAATTCACGCGTGTTTCAACATAACTAGGGGCGCCATCAACTTCTAGCAGGTAATCTGCGTAGTAGTGATATGATTTTTTTAATTAATTATTTAGTATTGAAATATTTTGGTGGAAATTATTATCAAACTACTTTTATTTAACAAAACACATCCACTCCTTATGCCATGAGTTACTTACAGATGAATATATTATCGTTTTCATTTAAATTCTAATGGCGAAATTAGTACACATATTTAACACTAAAAGATGATGGCGTTTTTAGGCTTTTTTTTAGCTGGAACAACTTTTTTTGGCTGTTTGTATGAAAATTTCAACCGACTGGCGGTCTATATCCAGTATGGTTTAAAGTACTATTCACATGAGCGCGACCAACGAACGACGAATGAATTAGAAAATGTGAGTTTATATACGTTTGAAGACATATTTCCACATAAATTCTTAACAAAACGATAGCAATATAGTTTCTATTTGATTTATGATGCATACTTTTACTTTTTAATATCACATATTAATAAATTTAAGAAAACAAATTTATTCGTCGCGAAAAAAATTCTAGTTGAAACGAACTGTCAAACTTTATTCGCGTTCCACTTCGATCCACACTCACAACGAATAAAATAATCGCGCGGATTTAACCTAAAAAAATCATTCTTGTTTTGGTTTCAGTGGTGAATGGTGTTCGGCTGTGGCTCCTTGAAAACAAAAATATGGATAAAAAGGTAAAGACAATTTGATTCATAATAAAATTTAAATGAGTATCGTAAACATATAAAATAATTCCAGGAATTCGATGAACGGTTAATTTTGGAAGTGGAGGCCAATCCAGTGCTGTACAACAAAGCTGAACCTTTCTATTCCGATAGAAATAAGAAGGAGAATATTTGGAAACACATTGGATATGTCTTGAATGCAGATGGTATTTAAAAAAAACTATTGTAGGGAATATTTCATGCGCTAAAGGAAACAATTTTTATTTCAGTAACAACGTGCAAAGAGAGGTGGAAAAATTTGAGAGATACATTCTCCAAGTATTATAAAAAAGACAAAAATGTGCCAAGTGGGTCTGGGTCGCAAGCATATGCGAAGAAGCCATGGCCGTATTTTGAAATAATGAAGTTTTTAATTCCAAATATTGAAGTGCCAAGGTAATTTTAAAATAATTTGTGTTGAATGTATTTAGTTAATGTTTGTGTGTGTCTTTGTTTTCTAGAACTATCGGGAATATGGCTCGGGGAAAAGAAAACGATAATTTACTCCAACTGCAGGATGATTACACCGATGACTCATTCCCTACGGTTTCGTGCTGGACTGCAGAAACACCATCACCACCAGCAAGAAAGAGAAAAAGGGAGTCTGATACAGAAAAGGTTTTGGCGGCATTGACTCAAATCAACGAGCCAGAGTCAACTCCGCTGGAGAATTTTTTTTTGTCGCTTGCACAACGTGCAAGTTCTTGGACCCGGAGGAAGCAGTCCAAACTTGAGACACAGACATTGAATGTCTTTCATCAAATTGAATTTGAAGACTGAATACTAAAATTTTAAATGTGATTTTTTTTACTTTTGCTTGATTTTTTTTTTATTAGTTTTAAGTTTTGTGAAGTGTATATTTTTTTGTTAGTGCAGGAAGCATATTTTTATTTCTGTTAATTTTATTTCTAAGGTACAAGTTCATTGGAAATACATTCCTTTTGTTTAAATGAATAACGTCTTTTAATAAATATTATTTGATTAAACCATATCGTATTGAAAGCTAACACTTCCTTCCTCCAAGCACCAGTTAGCAAACTTTCCTCGAACATCATATCCTGAAGCCAGTGTTGACGTTAAAATCGAATCTTCTGAATCCTGGATAGGATTCTCTTGTTCAAACATATGTCTATAGTTTTTTTGTCTGAGAAAATTGTGAAGAATGCAACAGCTTAGAATAATTCGATGACCTGACTCTTTGCCAACTTCTAAGCGTCTCAGGAGGATTCTCCAAGTATGGGCCATGATGCCAAACGCATTTTCAAAAACCCTCCTTGCTCTGGATAATCTGTAAAAGAAAAAGGTTAATACATACATATTTACAAGGGTAAATATTTTAGTATTGCCTATAGTTAAAAATTCTTTCCCTGTGTGAGAGATTTCGGCCAGGAAAAGGTTTCAAAATTGTTGACTTCAGTGCAAAGCCTTCATCTTCAATGATAACATAGGGCAATTTTGTGGTTGTTCCAGGAAGAGGTGAATCCTCTGGAATATTCAGTTCTGTAGGATTATTGAGCCAAGCGTTGCCAAAAGGACTGCAACTGAAAACTGTTGAATCCGCGTTACTGCCATAAGCTCCGATGTCAACCATTAGGAATCTATATTTTGCATCCACAACTGCCATCAGGTTGTACGAAAATGTTTTCTTATAGTTGAAGTAAAAACTTCCACTTTTCTTTGGAGCAAACGTTAAAACATGTTTGCCGTCCACAGCACCTAAGCAGTTCGGAAAGTTCCAGCGCTCAAAAAATTCTAAGGAAATTTGTTTCCAATCATCTTTTGAAATCGAACTGGGTATGGTGATTTCTAAGCAATTGGCGTTGATAGCCTCAAAGGTAGTATCTATTGTTTTTTTTATGGTGGACACTCCCATTCGAAACCTGTAGGCAAGGTCGACAAAGCTTGCACCAGTAGCTAGGAATCTAGAAAAATTATAACCATTTAACAAAATTCAAACAAATACAGACAATAGCTCTTACCTTAAAGTAATTACTAACTTTTCCTTGGAGCAAATAATGTCTTTTCTAAAGCTTGTAAGTTTCGCAACCGAGTTGTTCTTTACTAAGCTCAAAATGTAGTCAAATGTTTCCTTTGACATCCTAAAATATGTAAAGAACTTTTCTGGATATTTTTCCAGCAGTCTTATTAATTTATTTATTTATTTCATCAACTGATCTTAAATCTATTGATTACAAAAATGCATGCATTATTAATTTTCTTATTTTTTATTTAAAATTAACTTTACAATTTCCTTAAATTTAAATCTTTGAGTTGAAAAATCGACTTCATTACAAACTAAATTACATAAATTCAGAGAACGCGTTATTGGCTCATTCATTCCATAATTTGTTCTATGCAGAGGAGCATAAAAAAGAACATTTCTATTTCGGAACACTCTTTCAGGTGCGTACCAAGAAATTAAAGACAAAAGTTCTTCAGACTTGATGGTATTGTCGATTATATCTTTAATAAAAAGAATGCATTGACTTTGTCTACGGCATTTTAAAGTTTTTAAATCAATTAGCGTGCATCTAGAAAAATAATCAGGCATACCTTCAGACCATCTTAAATCCCGCAGTGCAAAGCGCGTAAATCTTTTTTGATTTTTTTCAATTCTTTGGACAGCATTGTCATAAAATGGAAACCATATAACGCAATTGTATTCTAGAACAGGCAATACCAAGGACATAAAAAGAGTTTTTAATGTGTAAACATCTTTAAACTCGGTTGAATTTCTTCTTAAAAATCCTAACATGGAATTAGCTTTAGAAATAATAAAATCTATATGTGATGAAAATGTAAGCTTGTAGTCGAAGGTGATACCCAAATCCTTCACTTCATTAACTATAGTCACATAATCATTTCCAAATTTGTAATTAAAATGTATGGGTAAAACTGATCTATACGCTTTAAAAATTTTGCATTTAGATATATTTAATTTAAGATGATTATAATCACACCATTCTAAAAGATTAGATATATCATTTTGAAAATTATCACAGTCAGAGATTGACGATATTTGAGTAAATAATTTTAGATCATCCGCAAACATTAGACAATCTGAATGGTTTAAAATTAAAGGTATGTCATTTATAAATAAGTCAAATAGCAGTGGTCCCAAATGGCTTCCTTGAGGAAGGCCCGACTTGACATCAATATTAAATGATTTAAAACCATCAATTAGAACAATTTGTTTCCGATTTGACAAGTAGGAATTTAACCAATTTAGTAAAATTTGGTGCATATCCAATTTGAAAAACTTTTGAATTAGAAGTCCGTGATGTACTCTATCAAAGGCTTTAATACAGTCTGTATACAGAACATCAACCTGCTTCCCATTTTCAAATGAATTTAAACATAAATTTGTAAAAATGCAAAGATTTGTTGTTGTTGAACGACCACTAACAAATCCATGCTGCTTAGATGAAATTATATTCTTGATAGAAAAATAAAGTTTGTCTGTTAATAATTTTTCTAAAAGCTTTGGTACAGCTGATAATTTAGATATAGGCCTATAATTTTTGATTAAATGTTTTAGCCCACTTTTGTAGACTGGAGTGACGAAAGATGTTTTCCATTCATCTAAAACCTCTCCACTTTGTAGGGATTTATTAAAAATCAAATTTAGTGATTTGCATAGTGTAGCAGAACACTTGGATAACAAAATTGGAGGAATGGAATCAACACCAGCCTTTTTATTTGGATCAAGTTCTTTTGAACCGTTGAAAATGTCAGTTTCAGAAAATTCAGTGACGTTGTGATTTAAGATTGAAGTAATACTTGAATATTTCTCACTTACATTCAGAACATTATCACAATTATAAGATGATTGAAAATATTTCGCAAATAGATCACAAGATGTTTTCGCATCACTAGAATTATAACTTTCAAATTCCATTGATTTCGGAAGATAAGAAATTTTCCGTTTGGAATTTAAAAACACCCAAAAGGACTTACTATTTGTTTTTATATTTTGCTCTGCAGTACTAACATATTGTTTATACAAAAATTTGTTCAAGAAATCTAGCACGATCCTGAGGGTTGCCTGATTTGTTTGCCTTTTTAAGAGCTTTATTTTTAACGTTTTCAATATTTTTAAGACATTTATTATACCAAGGTAGTTTATATGAACGCCTTTCCTTAAATCTTGGTACGAACTGTTCAACACCAGTAAAAATTATTTTTTTGAATGAATCATACATATTTTGCAAACTAAGATTTTCATACTTTTGTTCCCAATTTATGGAATCGTAGAAACTATTCAATGAAATGAAGTCGGCTTTCAAAAAATTATAATTAATGAACCTCTCATTATATATTTCCGTATTAAATTCATAAATTTCAAAACTTAAAGAGATCGCTTTATGGTAAATTGAATTATTAACAAATGGAAATTCTGTTTTATCAATATGGTACTTCATTATTATTTATTATTTATAAAAATTAGGTCTAGAATACGACTTAAATCATTTTTTACATTATTAATTTGAAACAAATTTTGAGATGAGAGAGAATCAACGACCTCAATTTCAATGTCCTTTTTCACATTAAATGGAACTAAAATTTGTTCCTCATCTACGAAACACCAATCGATGTCTCCAATATTAAAATCGCCTAAGACACATGGAAATTGATCGATCGTAAGATCCTTTATAATAGTACTTATGTTTTTAATATGTTTTGTATAAATATCTATGTTACTCTTTGGTGGAACATAACTTACTATAAAGTAGAAAGAGTTTTTGCTTAACAAAGGTTCTGGATTAACATACACACATAGTTGTTCAATTTCAAATGATTGGATAAGTAAACTACATTCTTGACTCATAAATGAAGAACGCACTGCAATTAACACACCTCCACCCCGCATCATATTTGTGTCCAGAGAACGATCCAGTCGATAAACAGTATATTATGGGTCAAACATTTCAGAAGAGATAAAATGAGAATTCAACCAGGTTTCAGTTAACACGATAATGTCATATTCATGAAGAGAAGTACAAGCAAATAATTGATTAGTTTTTGTGCGCAATCCCCCTGCATTTTGATAGTAGACATTCAATTGCAACGGTTGCACAACAGACGAAGAGTGACTCGCTATTATTAAGGAAACATATTCTCCTTCAATTTTCCGATTTGCATTAAGTGGATGCACATGAAATCTTTTTCTTGTTTTGTTTATTAACAAGGACACCAATAACCTTTTTTTTAACAAATATAGCTTCGACCGCATTTTCTTAATAGTTTGTTTTCAAAACAAAACAAAATAATGATAAACAGAAAAAAAAAACAATTGTCAAAGTGAAACGTCATTCGCGACGAATTAAAAACTGTCATGTGAAAGAAATGTCAAAATCGACGAATATTCGTTCATTCGTTGGTCGTTGTTCGTGCTCATGTGCACGACCATAATATTATATGGATTTTCGGCATTTCTTTTTTTTTTTCAAACAAAATCGTCATTGATAATGGGTTCCTCGTGTTTGTCATCAAAAGCATCAAACGTTTTGTTTTATTTTCGGGAATATCTTTTTCCAATTTCCTTGTCGCCATACTTTACCGCAGTAAAGACGAAGCGCTAGCAGTTATGTTGGAACCCGCGTGAAGGTGGCTACTAGCGGTTAAAACCGCCATAATCTAGTTGTGTTAAATACGCGTACTAATTTCGTCATAAAATTTGTATGAAAACGATGACATATTCATATGGAAGTAAGTCAATAACAAGTGGAGTGGATTTGTTTTGTAAAATAAATGTAGTTTGATAACAATTTCCACCAAAATATATCATAATTAAATAATTAATTAAAACAAACATAGCATTGCTAACCAGATTCCGCACTAGTAGTTGATGGCACCCCTAGTTGTGTTCGAACACCCGTGAAGTTGGCTACTGGCGGAACATATCTAATACGTCAATGATTGGTGAGTGTTGGCACCACTGATCTCAATATAAAACTGGATAGTGTATCCCATTGTATATATATTTATATAGTAATATCATGTTCAGATGCCTTAGCAACATTCACTCTACCACCATGCAGCGCTCCTATATTCGTGTTGCAGTACTAACGCAATGGGGGAGAATTTGAGTGGGAAAACAGAACGAGAACGCTTTATAGTAAATTTATATGAGTTGGTGGGATTGAAAGATTTTATTTTTTTTGACGTTTCATCTTCGATTCTAAATAAAGAATAGTGATGAATTAAGGAAATAGAAATATAAAACTGGTTCTTGCAAAGGTTCATAAAAAAGGAACAGACAATTATTTATATCTTCAAGAAACGTGTTTGAATGTATGCGTGAAATAAATATTTTACACGAAATGCAAGGTTGTGTGTTATTTTTCAGGATGTATGCCAGCTGAGGGTATTTTACAGGATATGTTAGACTGTGTGTGGGCAAAATAAAAGGCAAGTCAAGTGTAGGGATGAGTTTGATATATCCTGCAAGTAAAGATTCGAAAAAAAAAATTAATATGTACTTCTTATATTATTGGGTGTTATTTGTGGGAGGAAAGGATATAAAAATGTAGCCAAATCGTGAAGATAGGTATGATTTTTTGCGACCAATTTGAAAACTTAAATAAATTGCAAGTTACAAATTAGGTTAGTGTGTATTTTATATGTATATAAAATTTATATGTATTTTATATAAAATATAAAAAGAATGTTTACCAGTATCGGTTAACATACCTACATATGTAGGTATATGTTATTTTTTGTGTTTTATAGATAGGTAATAAAAATTATCAATTTATAACATGCATTAAAAAACAAGAACGAATAGTTAGGTTTGGTCAAAAAAAGAAATAGGTAGAAAGGTAGGTATATTGTATGAAATATTGCAATGGTCTATCTTCACTTGTTTAGGCAGGAGAGCCAATCGAAAAAAAAAATTCGACTTAGAATTGAAACAAAATTATTAAAAATTAACTTAAAATAATATGGCAATAAATAACATCATGTTTTAAAGGTTTAACTCCATCCTTTGATTTAATGTTTGATTCAAATTGATTTAACGAATGTTTTTTTAAAAATAACATTTCAAAGTCAATTTTTAGAAAAAAATTATTTATTGTCTTAAAATTGATCTTTTTACAAAGTTTTGCATTGAGTGCAATTTTTCCAATGTTCAACGCTTTTACATCAAGGATACCTATGTCACAATTACGTTTTTTGAATGAATCATACATATTTTGCAAACTAAGATTTTCATACTTTTGTTCCCAATTTATGGAATCGTAGAAACTATTCAATGAAATGAAGTCGGCTTTCAAAAAATTATAATTAATGAACCTCTCATTATATATTTCCGTATTAAATTCATAAATTTCAAAACTTAAAGAGATCGCTTTATGGTAAATTGAATTATTAACAAATGGAAATTCTGTTTTATCAATATGGTACTTCATTATTATTTATTATTTATAAAAATTAGGTCTAGAATACGACTTAAATCATTTTTTACATTATTAATTTGAAACAAATTTTGAGATGAGAGAGAATCAACGACCTCAATTTCAATGTCCTTTTTCACATTAAATGGAACTAAAATTTGTTCCTCATCTACGAAACACCAATCGATGTCTCCAATATTAAAATCGCCTAAGACACATGGAAATTGATCGATCGTAAGATCCTTTATAATAGTACTTATGTTTTTAATATGTTTTGTATAAATATCTATGTTACTCTTTGGTGGAACATAACTTACTATAAAGTAGAAAGAGTTTTTGCTTAACAAAGGTTCTGGATTAACATACACACATAGTTGTTCAATTTCAAATGATTGGATAAGTAAACTACATTCTTGACTCATAAATGAAGAACGCACTGCAATTAACACACCTCCACCCCGCATCATATTTGTGTCCAGAGAACGATCCAGTCGATAAACAGTATATTATGGGTCAAACATTTCAGAAGAAATAAAATGAGAATTCAACCAGGTTTCAGTTAACACGATAATGTCATATTCATGAAGAGAAGTACAAGCAAATAATTGATTAGTTTTTGTGCGCAATCCCCCTGCATTTTGATAGTAGACATTCAATTGCAACGGTTGCACAACAGACGAAGAGTGACTCGCTATTATTAAGGAAACATATTCTCCTTCAATTTTCCGATTTGCATTAAGTGGATGCACATGAAATCTTTTTCTTGTTTTGTTTATTAACAAGGACACCAATAACCTTTTTTTTAACAAATATAGCTTCGACCGCATTTTCTTAATAGTTTGTTTTCAAAACAAAACAAAATAATGATAAACAGAAAAAAAAAACAATTGTCAAAGTGAAACGTCATTCGCGACGAATTAAAAACTGTCATGTGAAAGAAATGTCAAAATCGACGAATATTCGTTCATTCGTTGGTCGTTGTTCGTGCTCATGTGCACGACCATAATATTATATGGATTTTCGGCATTTCTTTTTTTTTTTCAAACAAAATCGTCATTGATAATGGGTTCCTCGTGTTTGTCATCAAAAGCATCAAACGTTTTGTTTTATTTTCGGGAATATCTTTTTCCAATTTCCTTGTCGCCATACTTTACCGCAGTAAAGACGAAGCGCTAGCAGTTATGTTGGAACCCGCGTGAAGGTGGCTACTAGCGGTTAAAACCGCCATAATCTAGTTGTGTTAAATACGCGTACTAATTTCGTCATAAAATTTGTATGAAAACGATGACATATTCATATGGAAGTAAGTCAATAACAAGTGGAGTGGATTTGTTTTGTAAAATAAATGTAGTTTGATAACAATTTCCACCAAAATATATCATAATTAAATAATTAATTAAAACAAACATAGCATTGCTAACCAGATTCCGCACTAGTAGTTGATGGCACCCCTAGTTGTGTTCGAACACCCGTGAAGTTGGCTACTGGCGGAACATATCTAATACGTCAATGATTGGTGAGTGTTGGCACCACTGATCTCAATATAAAACTGGATAGTGTATCCCATTGTATATATATTTATATAGTAATATCATGTTCAGATGCCTTAGCAACATTCACTCTACCACCATGCAGCGCTCCTATATTCGTGTTGCAGTACTAACGCAATGGGGGAGAATTTGAGTGGGAAAACAGAACGAGAACGCTTTATAGTAAATTTATATGAGTTGGTGGGATTGAAAGATTTTATTTTTTTTGACGTTTCATCTTCGATTCTAAATAAAGAATAGTGATGAATTAAGGAAATAGAAATATAAAACTGGTTCTTGCAAAGGTTCATAAAAAAGGAACAGACAATTATTTATATCTTCAAGAAACGTGTTTGAATGTATGCGTGAAATAAATATTTTACACGAAATGCAAGGTTGTGTGTTATTTTTCAGGATGTATGCCAGCTGAGGGTATTTTACAAGATATGTTAGACTGTGTGTGGGCAAAATAAAAGGCAAGTCAAGTGTAGGGATGAGTTTGATATATCCTGCAAGTAAAGATTCGAAAAAAAAATTAATATGTACTTCTTATATTATTGGGTGTTATTTGTGGGAGGAAAGGATATAAAAATGTAGCCAAATCGTGAAGATAGGTATGATTTTTTGCGACCAATTTGAAAACAACTTAAATAAATTGCAAGTTACAAATTAGGTTAGTGTGTATTTTATATGTATATAAAATTTATATGTATTTTATATAAAATATAAAAAGAATGTTTACCAGTATCGGTTAACATACCTACATATGTAGGTATATGTTATTTTTTGTGTTTTATAGATAGGTAATAAAAATTATCAATTTATAACATGCATTAAAAAACAAGAACGAATAGTTAGGTTTGGTCAAAATAAGAAATAGGTAGATAGGTAGGTATATTGTATGAAATATTGCAATGGTCTATCTTCACTTGTTTAGGCAGGAGAGCCAATTGAAAAAAAAAATTTCGACTTAGAATTGAAACAAAATTATTAAAAATTAAATTAAAATAATATGGCAATAAATAACATCTTGTTTTAAAGGTTTAACTCCATCCTTTGATTTAATGTTTGATTCAAATTGATTTAACGAATGTTTTTTTAAAAATAACATTTCAAAGTCAATTTTTAGAAAAAAATTATTTATTGTCTTAAAATTGATCTTTTTACAAAGTTTTGCATTGAGTGCAATTTTTCCAATGTTCAACGCTTTTACATCAAGGATACCTATGTCACAATTACGTTTTTTGAATGAATCATACATATTTTGCAAACTAAGATTTTCATACTTTTGTTCCCAATTTATGGAATCGTAGAAACTATTCAATGAAATGAAGTCGGCTTTCAAAAAATTATAATTAATGAACCTCTCATTATATATTTCCGTATTAAATTCATAAATTTCAAAACTTAAAGAGATCGCTTTATGGTAAATTGAATTATTAACAAATGGAAATTCTGTTTTATCAATATGGTACTTCATTATTATTTATTATTTATAAAAATTAGGTCTAGAATACGACTTAAATCATTTTTTACATTATTAATTTGAAACAAATTTTGAGATGAGAGAGAATCAACGACCTCAATTTCAATGTCCTTTTTCACATTAAATGGAACTAAAATTTGTTCCTCATCTACGAAACACCAATCGATGTCTCCAATATTAAAATCGCCTAAGACACATGGAAATTGATCGATCGTAAGATCCTTTATAATAGTACTTATGTTTTTAATATGTTTTGTATAAATATCTATGTTACTCTTTGGTGGAACATAACTTACTATAAAGTAGAAAGAGTTTTTGCTTAACAAAGGTTCTGGATTAACATACACACATAGTTGTTCAATTTCAAATGATTGGATAAGTAAACTACATTCTTGACTCATAAATGAAGAACGCACTGCAATTAACACACCTCCACCCCGCATCATATTTGTGTCCAGAGAACGATCCAGTCGATAAACAGTATATTATGGGTCAAACATTTCAGAAGAGATAAAATGAGAATTCAACCAGGTTTCAGTTAACACGATAATGTCATATTCATGAAGAGAAGTACAAGCAAATAATTGATTAGTTTTTGTGCGCAATCCCCCTGCATTTTGATAGTAGACATTCAATTGCAACGGTTGCACAACAGACGAAGAGTGACTCGCTATTATTAAGGAAACATATTCTCCTTCAATTTTCCGATTTGCATTAAGTGGATGCACATGAAATCTTTTTCTTGTTTTGTTTATTAATAAGGACACCAATAACCTTTTTTTTAACAAATATAGCTTCGACCGCATTTTCTTAATAGTTTGTTTTCAAAACAAAACAAAATAATGATAAACAGAAAAAAAAAACAATTGTCAAAGTGAAACGTCATTCGCGACGAATTAAAAACTGTCATGTGAAAGAAATGTCAAAATCGACGAATATTCGTTCATTCGTTGGTCGTTGTTCGTGCTCATGTGCACGACCATAATATTATATGGATTTTCGGCATTTCTTTTTTTTTTTTCAAACAAAATCGTCATTGATAATGGGTTCCTCGTGTTTGTCATCAAAAGCATCAAACGTTTTGTTTTATTTTCGGGAATATCTTTTTCCAATTTCCTTGTCGCCATACTTTACCGCAGTAAAGACGAAGCGCTAGCAGTTATGTTGGAACCCGCGTGAAGGTGGCTACTAGCGGTTAAAACCGCCATAATCTAGTTGTGTTAAATACGCGTACTAATTTCGTCATAAAATTTGTATGAAAACGATGACATATTCATATGGAAGTAAGTCAATAACAAGTGGAGTGGATTTGTTTTGTAAAATAAATGTAGTTTGATAACAATTTCCACCAAAATATATCATAATTAAATAATTAATTAAAACAAACATAGCATTGCTAACCAGATTCCGCACTAGTAGTTGATGGCACCCCTAGTTGTGTTCGAACACCCGTGAAGTTGGCTACTGGCGGAACATATCTAATACGTCAATGATTGGTGAGTGTTGGCACCACTGATCTCAATATAAAACTGGATAGTGTATCCCATTGTATATATATTTATATAGTAATATCATGTTCAGATGCCTTAGCAACATTCACTCTACCACCATGCAGCGCTCCTATATTCGTGTTGCAGTACTAACGCAATGGGGGAGAATTTGAGTGGGAAAACAGAACGAGAACGCTTTATAGTAAATTTATATGAGTTGGTGGGATTGAAAGATTTTATTTTTTTTGACGTTTCATCTTCGATTCTAAATAAAGAATAGTGATGAATTAAGGAAATAGAAATATAAAACTGGTTCTTGCAAAGGTTCATAAAAAAGGAACAGACAATTATTTATATCTTCAAGAAACGTGTTTGAATGTATGCGTGAAATAAATATTTTACACGAAATGCAAGGTTGTGTGTTATTTTTCAGGATGTATGCCAGCTGAGGGTATTTTACAGGATATGTTAGACTGTGTGTGGGCAAAATAAAAGGCAAGTCAAGTGTAGGGATGAGTTTGATATATCCTGCAAGTAAAGATTCGAAAAAAAAATTAATAGGTACTTCTTATATCATTGGGTGTTATTTGTGGGAGGAAAGGATATAAAAATGTAGCCAAATCGTGAAGATAGGTATGATTTTTTGCGACCAATTTGAAAACAACTTAAATAAATTGCAAGTTACAAATTAGGTTAGTGTGTATTGTATATGTATATAAAATTTATATGTATTTTATATAAAATATAAAAAGAATGTTTACCAGTATCGGTAAACATACCTACATATGTAGGTATATGTTATTTTTTGTGTTTTATAGATAGGTAATACAAATTATCAATTTATAACATGCATTAAAAAACAAGAACGAATAGTTAGGTTTGGTCAAAATAAGAAATAGGTAGATAGGTAGGTATATTGTATGAAATATTGCAATGGTCTATCTTCACTTGTTTAGGCAGGAGAGCCAATTGAAAAAAAAAATTTCGACTTAGAATTGAAACAAAATTATTAAAAATTAACTTAAAATAATATGGCAATAAATAACATCTTGTTTTAAAGGTTTAACTCCATCCTTTGATTTAATGTTTGATTCAAATTGATTTAACGAATGTTTTTTTAAAAATAACATTTCAAAGTCAATTTTTAGAAAAAAATTATTTATTGTCTTAAAATTGATCTTTTTACAAAGTTTTGCATTGAGTGCAATTTTTCCAATGTTCAACGCTTTTACATCAAGGATACCTATGTCACAATTACGTTTTTTGAATGAATCATACATATTTTGCAAACTAAGATTTTCATACTTTTGTTCCCAATTTATGGAATCGTAGAAACTATTCAATGAAATGAAGTCGGCTTTCAAAAAATTATAATTAATGAACCTCTCATTATATATTTCCGTATTAAATTCATAAATTTCAAAACTTAAAGAGATCGCTTTATGGTAAATTGAATTATTAACAAATGGAAATTCTGTTTTATCAATATGGTACTTCATTATTATTTATTATTTATAAAAATTAGGTCTAGAATACGACTTAAATCATTTTTTACATTATTAATTTGAAACAAATTTTGAGATGAGAGAGAATCAACGACCTCAATTTCAATGTCCTTTTCACATTAAATGGAACTAAAATTTGTTCCTCATCTACGAAACACCAATCGATGTCTCCAATATTAAAATCGCCTAAGACACATGGAAATTGATCGATCGTAAGATCCTTTATAATAGTACTTATGTTTTTAATATGTTTTGTATAAATATCTATGTTACTCTTTGGTGGAACATAACTTACTATAAAGTAGAAAGAGTTTTTGCTTAACAAAGGTTCTGGATTAACATACACACATAGTTGTTCAATTTCAAATGATTGGATAAGTAAACTACATTCTTGACTCATAAATGAAGAACGCACTGCAATTAACACACCTCCACCCCGCATCATATTTGTGTCCAGAGAACGATCCAGTCGATAAACAGTATATTATGGGTCAAACATTTCAGAAGAGATAAAATGAGAATTCAACCAGGTTTCAGTTAACACGATAATGTCATATTCATGAAGAGAAGTACAAGCAAATAATTGATTAGTTTTTGTGCGCAATCCCCCTGCATTTTGATAGTAGACATTCAATTGCAACGGTTGCACAACAGACGAAGAGTGACTCGCTATTATTAAGGAAACATATTCTCCTTCAATTTTCCGATTTGCATTAAGTGGATGCACATGAAATCTTTTTCTTGTTTTGTTTATTAACAAGGACACCAATAACCTTTTTTTTAACAAATATAGCTTCGACCGCATTTTCTTAATAGTTTGTTTTCAAAACAAAACAAAATAATGATAAACAGAAAAAAAAAACAATTGTCAAAGTGAAACGTCATTCGCGACGAATTAAAAACTGTCATGTGAAAGAAATGTCAAAATCGACGAATATTCGTTCATTCGTTGGTCGTTGTTCGTGCTCATGTGAATAGTACTTTATGGTTCCTTTCAGTGCTGACTAACTAAAAATTACCAACAAAACACGACCATAATATTATATGGATTTTCGGCATTTCTTTTTTTTTTTCAAACAAAATCGTCATTGATAATGGGTTCCTCGTGTTTGTCATCAAAAGCATCAAACGTTTTGTTTTATTTTCGGGAATATCTTTTTCCAATTTTCTTGTCGCCATACTTTACCGCAGTAAAGACGAAGCGCTAGCAGTTATGTTGGAACCCGCGTGAAGGTGGCTACTAGCGGTTAAAACCGCCATAATCTAGTTATGTTAAATACGCGTACTAATTTCGTCATAAAATTTGTATGAAAACGATGACATATTCATATGGAAGTAAGTCAATAACAAGTGGAGTGGATTTGTTTTGTAAAATAAATGTAGTTTGATAACAATTTCCACCAAAATATATCATAATTAAATAATTAATTAAAACAAACATAGCATTGCTAACCAGATTCCGCACTAGTAGTTGATGGCACCCCAAGTTGTGTTCGAACACCCGTGAAGTTGGCTACTGGCGGAACATATCTAATACGTCAATGATTGGTGAGTGTTGGCACCACTGATCTCAATATAAAACTGGATAGTGTATCCCATTGTATATATATTTATATAGTAATATCATGTTCAGATGCCTTAGCAACATTCACTCTACCACCATGCAGCGCTCCTATATTCGTGTTGCAGTACTAACGCAATGGGGGAGAATTTGAGTGGGAAAACAGAACGAGAACGCTTTATAGTAAATTTATATGAGTTGGTGGGATTGAAAGATTTTATTTTTTTTGACGTTTCATCTTCGATTCTAAATAAAGAATAGTGATGAATTAAGGAAATAGAAATATAAAACTGGTTCTTGCAAAGGTTCATAAAAAAGGAACAGACAATTATTTATATCTTCAAGAAACGTGTTTGAATGTATGCGTGAAATAAATATTTTACACGAAATGCAAGGTTGTGTGTTATTTTTCAGGATGTATGCCAGCTGAGGGTATTTTACAGGATATGTTAGAATGTGTGTGGGCAAAATAAAAGGCAAGTCAAGTGTAGGGATGAGTTTGATATATCCTGCAAGTAAAGATTCGAAAAAAAAATTAATTATACTTCTTATATTATTGGGTGTTATTTGTGGGAGGAAAGGATATACAAATGTAGCCAAATCGTGAAGATAGGTATGATTTTTTGCGACCAATTTGAAAACAACTTAAATAAATTGCAAGTTACAAATTAGGTTAGTGTGTATTTTATATGTATATAAAATTTATATGTATTTTATATAAAATATAAAAAGAATGTTTACCAGTATCGGTTAACATACCTACATATGTAGGTATATGTTATTTTTTGTGTTTTATAGATAGGTAATAAAAATTATCAATTTATAACATGCATTAAAAAACAAGAACGAATAGTTAGGTTTGGTCAAAATAAGAAATAGGTAGATAGGTAGGTATATTGTATGAGATATTGCAATGGTCTATCTTCACTTGTTTAGGCAGGAGAGCCAATTGAAAAAAAAAATTTCGACTTAGAATTGAAACAAAATTATTAAAAATTAACTTAAAATAATATGGCAATAAATAACATCTTGTTTTAAAGGTTTAACTCCATCCTTTGATTTAATGTTTGATTCAAATTGATTTAACGAATGTTTTTTTAAAAATAACATTTCAGTCAATTTTTAGAAAAAAATTATTTATTGTCTTAAAATTGATCTTTTTACAAAGTTTTGCATTGAGTGCAATTTTTCCAATGTTCAACGCTTTTACATCAAGGATACCTATGTCACAATTACGTTTTTTGAATGAATCATACATATTTTGCAAACTAAGATTTTCATACTTTTGTTCCCAATTTATGGAATCGTAGAAACTATTCAATGAAATGAAGTCGGCTTTCAAAAAATTATAATTATTGAACCTCTCATTATATATTTCCGTATTAAATTCATAAATTTCAAAACTTAAAGAGATCGCTTTATGGTAAATTGAATTATTAACAAATGGAAATTCTGTTTTATCAATATGGTACTTCATTATTATTTATTATTTATAAAAATTAGGTCTAGAATACGACTTAAATCATTTTTTACATTATTAATTTGAAACAAATTTTGAGATGAGAGAGAATCAACGACCTCAATTTCAATGTCCTTTTTCACATTAAATGGAACTAAAATTTGTTCCTCATCTACGAAACACCAATCGATGTCTCCAATATTAAAATCGCCTAAGACACATGGAAATTGATCGATCGTAAGATCCTTTATAATAGTACTTATGTTTTTAATATGTTTTGTATAAATATCTATGTTACTCTTTGGTGGAACATAACTTACTATAAAGTAGAAAGAGTTTTTGCTTAACAAAGGTTCTGGATTAACATACACACATAGTTGTTCAATTTCAAATGATTGGATAAGTAAACTACATTCTTGACTCATAAATGAAGAACGCACTGCAATTAACACACCTCCACCCCGCATCATATTTGTGTCCAGAGAACGATCCAGTCGATAAACAGTATATTATGGGTCAAACATTTCAGAAGAGATAAAATGAGAATTCAACCAGGTTTCAGTTAACACGATAATGTCATATTCATGAAGAGAAGTACAAGCAAATAATTGATTAGTTTTTGTGCGCAATCCCCCTGCATTTTGATAGTAGACATTCAATTGCAACGGTTGCACAACAGACGAAGAGTGACTCGCTATTATTAAGGAAACATATTCTCCTTCAATTTTCCGATTTGCATTAAGTGGATGCACATGAAATCTTTTTCTTGTTTTGTTTATTAACAAGGACACCAATAACCTTTTTTTTAACAAATATAGCTTCGACCGCATTTTCTTAATAGTTTGTTTTCAAAACAAAACAAAATAATGATAAACAGAAAAAAAAAACAATTGTCAAAGTGAAACGTCATTCGCGACGAATTAAAAACTGTCATGTGAAAGAAATGTCAAAATCGACGAATATTCGTTCATTCGTTGGTCGTTGTTCGTGCTCATGTGCACGACCATAATATTATATGGATTTTCGGCATTTCTTTTTTTTTCAAACAAAATCGTCATTGATAATGGGTTCCTCGTGTTTGTCATCAAAAGCATCAAACGTTTTGTTTTATTTTCGGGAATATCTTTTTCCAATTTCCTTGTCGCCATACTTTACCGCAGTAAAGACGAAGCGCTAGCAGTTATGTTGGAACCCGCGTGAAGGTGGCTACTAGCGGTTAAAACCGCCATAATCTAGTTGTGTTAAATACGCGTACTAATTTCGTCATAAAATTTGTATGAAAACGATGACATATTCATATGGAAGTAAGTCAATAACAAGTGGAGTGGATTTGTTTTGTAAAATAAATGTAGTTTGATAACAATTTCCACCAAAATATATCATAATTAAATAATTAATTAAAACAAACATAGCATTGCTAACCAGATTCCGCACTAGTAGTTGATGGCACCCCTAGTTGTGTTCGAACACCCGTGAAGTTGGCTACTGGCGGAACATATCTAATACGTCAATGATTGGTGAGTGTTGGCACCACTGATCTCAATATAAAACTGGATAGTGTATCCCATTGTATATATATTTATATAGTAATATCATGTTCAGATGCCTTAGCAACATTCACTCTACCACCATGCAGCGCTCCTATATTCGTGTTGCAGTACTAACGCAATGGGGGAGAATTTGAGTGGGAAAACAGAACGAGAACGCTTTATAGTAAATTTATATGAGTTGGTGGGATTGAAAGATTTTATTTTTTTTTGACGTTTCATCTTCGATTCTAAATAAAGAATAGTGATGAATTAAGGAAATAGAAATATAAAACTGGTTCTTGCAAAGGTTCATAAAAAAGGAACAGACAATTATTTATATCTTCAAGAAACGTGTTTGAATGTATGCGTGAAATAAATATTTTACACGAAATGCAAGGTTGTGTGTTATTTTTCAGGATGTATGCCAGCTGATGGTATTTTACAGGATATGTTAGAATGTGTGTGGGCAAAATAAAAGGCAAGTCAAGTGTAGGGATGAGTTTGATATATCCTGCAAGTAAAGATTCGAAAAAAAAATTAATATGTACTTCTTATATTATTGGGTGTTATTTGTGGGAGGAAAGGATATAAAAATGTAGCCAAATCGTGAAGATAGGTATGATTTTTTGCGACCAATTTGAAAACAACTTAAATAAATTGCAAGTTACAAATTAGGTTAGTGTGTATTTTATATGTATATAAAATTTATATGTATTTTATATAAAATATAAAAAGAATGTTTACCAGTATCGGTTAACATACCTACATATGTAGGTATATGTTATTTTTTGTGTTTTATAGATAGGTAATAAAAATTATCAATTTATAACATGCATTAAAAAACAAGAACGAATAGTTAGGTTTGGTCAAAATAAGAAATAGGTAGATAGGTAGGTATATTGTATGAGATATTGCAATGGTCTATCTTCACTTGTTTAGGCAGGAGAGCCAATTGAAAAAAAAAATTTCGACTTAGAATTGAAACAAAATTATTAAAAATTAACTTAAAATAATATGGCAATAAATAACATCTTGTTTTAAAGGTTTAACTCCATCCTTTGATTTAATGTTTGATTCAAATTGATTTAACGAATGTTTTTTTAAAAATAACATTTCAGTCAATTTTTAGAAAAAAATTATTTATTGTCTTAAAATTGATCTTTTTACAAAGTTTTGCATTGAGTGCAATTTTTCCAATGTTCAACGCTTTTACATCAAGGATACCTATGTCACAATTACGTTTTTTGAATGAATCATACATATTTTGCAAACTAAGATTTTCATACTTTTGTTCCCAATTTATGGAATCGTAGAAACTATTCAATGAAATGAAGTCGGCTTTCAAAAAATTATAATTAATGAACCTCTCATTATATATTTCCGTATTAAATTCATAAATTTCAAAACTTAAAGAGATCGCTTTATGGTAAATTGAATTATTAACAAATGGAAATTCTGTTTTATCAATATGGTACTTCATTATTATTTATTATTTATAAAAATTAGGTCTAGAATACGACTTAAATCATTTTTTACATTATTAATTTGAAACAAATTTTGAGATGAGAGAGAATCAACGACCTCAATTTCAATGTCCTTTTTCACATTAAATGGAACTAAAATTTGTTCCTCATCTACGAAACACCAATCGATGTCTCCAATATTAAAATCGCCTAAGACACATGGAAATTGATCGATCGTAAGATCCTTTATAATAGTACTTATGTTTTTAATATGTTTTGTATAAATATCTATGTTACTCTTTGGTGGAACATAACTTACTATAAAGTAGAAAGAGTTTTTGCTTAACAAAGGTTCTGGATTAACATACACACATAGTTGTTCAATTTCAAATGATTGGATAAGTAAACTACATTCTTGACTCATAAATGAAGAACGCACTGCAATTAACACACCTCCACCCCGCATCATATTTGTGTCCAGAGAACGATCCAGTCGATAAACAGTATATTATGGGTCAAACATTTCAGAAGAGATAAAATGAGAATTCAACCAGGTTTCAGTTAACACGATAATGTCATATTCATGAAGAGAAGTACAAGCAAATAATTGATTAGTTTTTGTGCGCAATCCCCCTGCATTTTGATAGTAGACATTCAATTGCAACGGTTGCACAACATAGACGAAGAGTGACTCGCTATTATTAAGGAAACATATTCTCCTTCAATTTTCCGATTTGCATTAAGTGGATGCACATGAAATCTTTTTCTTGTTTTGTTTATTAACAAGGACACCAATAACCTTTTTTTTAACAAATATAGCTTCGACCGCATTTTCTTAATAGTTTGTTTTCAAAACAAAACAAAATAATGATAAACAGAAAAAAAAACAATTGTCAAAGTGAAACGTCATTCGCGACGAATTAAAAACTGTCATGTGAAAGAAATGTCAAAATCGACGAATATTCGTTCATTCGTTGGTCGTTGTTCGTGCTCATGTGAATAGTACTTTATGGTTCCTTTCAGTGCTGACTAACTAAAAATTACCAACAAAACACGACCATAATATTATATGGATTTTCGGCATTTCTTTTTTTTTTTCAAACAAAATCGTCATTGATAATGGGTTCCTCGTGTTTGTCATCAAAAGCATCAAACGTTTTGTTTTATTTTCGGGAATATCTTTTTCCAATTTCCTTGTCGCCATACTTTACCGCAGTAAAGACGAAGCGCTAGCAGTTATGTTGGAACCCGCGTGAAGGTGGCTACTAGCGGTTAAAACCGCCATAATCTAGTTGTGTTAAATACGCGTACTAATTTCGTCATAAAATTTGTATGAAAACGATGACATATTCATATGGAAGTAAGTCAATAACAAGTGGAGTGGATTTGTTTTGTAAAATAAATGTAGTTTGATAACAATTTCCACCAAAATATATCATAATTAAATAATTAATTAAAACAAACATAGCATTGCTAACCAGATTCCGCACTAGTAGTTGATGGCACCCCTAGTTGTGTTCGAACACCCGTGAAGTTGGCTACTGGCGGAACATATCTAATACGTCAATGATTGGTGAGTGTTGGCACCACTGATCTCAATATAAAACTGGATAGTGTATCCCATTGTATATATATTTATATAGTAATATCATGTTCAGATGCCTTAGCAACATTCACTCTACCACCATGCAGCGCTCCTATATTCGTGTTGCAGTACTAACGCAATGGGGGAGAATTTGAGTGGGAAAACAGAACGAGAACGCTTTATAGTAAATTTATATGAGTTGGTGGGATTGAAAGATTTTATTTTTTTTGACGTTTCATCTGCGATTCTAAATAAAGAATAGTGATGAATTAAGGAAATAGAAATATAAAACTGGTTCTTGCAAAGGTTCATAAAAAAGGAACAGACAATTATTTATATCTTCAAGAAACGTGTTTGAATGTATGCGTGAAATAAATATTTTACACGAAATGCAAGGTTGTGTGTTATTTTTCAGGATGTATGCCAGCTGAGGGTATTTTACAGGATATGTTAGACTGTGTGTGGGCAAAATAAAAGGCAAGTCAAGTGTAGGGATGAGTTTGATATATCCTGCAAGTAAAGATTCGAAAAAAAAATTAATAGGTACTTCTTATATCATTGGGTGTTATTTGTGGGAGGAAAGGATATAAAAATGTAGCCAAATCGTGAAGATAGGTATGATTTTTTGCGACCAATTTGAAAACAACTTAAATAAATTGCAAGTTACAAATTAGGTTAGTGTGTATTTTATATGTATATAAAATTTATATGTATTTTATATAAAATATAAAAAGAATGTTTACCAGTATCGGTAAACATACCTACATATGTAGGTATATGTTATTTTTTGTGTTTTATAGATAGGTAATAAAAATTATCAATTTATAACATGCATTAAAAAACAAGAACGAATAGTTAGGTTTGGTCAAAATAAGAAATAGGTAGATAGGTAGGTATATTGTATGAGATATTGCAATGGTCTATCTTCACTTGTTTAGGCAGGAGAGCCAATTGAAAAAAAAAAATTCGACTTAGAATTGAAACAAAATTATTAAAAATTAACTTAAAATAATATGGCAATAAATAACATCTTGTTTTAAAGGTTTAACTCCATCCTTTGATTTAATGTTTGATTCAAATTGATTTAACGAATGTTTTTTTAAAAATAACATTTCAGTCAATTTTTAGAAAAAAAATATTTATTGTCTTAAAATTGATCTTTTTACAAAGTTTTGCATTGAGTGCAATTTTTCCAATGTTCAACGCTTTTACATCAAGGATACCTATGTCACAATTACGTTTTTTGAATGAATCATACATATTTTGCAAACTAAGATTTTCATACTTTTGTTCCCAATTTATGGAATCGTAGAAACTATTCAATGAAATGAAGTCGGCTTTCAAAAAATTATAATTAATGAACCTCTCATTATATATTTCCGTATTAAATTCATAAATTTCAAAACTTAAAGAGATCGCTTTATGGTAAATTGAATTATTAACAAATGGAAATTCTGTTTTATCAATATGGTACTTCATTATTATTTATTATTTATAAAAATTAGGTCTAGAATACGACTTAAATCATTTTTTATATTATTAATTTGAAACAAATTTTGAGATGAGAGAGAATCAACGACCTCAATTTCAATGTCCTTTTTCACATTAAATGGAACTAAAATTTGTTCCTCATCTACGAAACACCAATCGAGTTTTTGGCTGTGTTGAAAATTATTTGTTAAGGGTGTTGGGAAGAGAAGTTAATCAATCTACCGGATGAAGTTGGTTTTTGGAACCAATTCATTTTAAGTTGTCCTTCTTTGCGAATGACTATTGTGTCCAGGTATGCTAATTGGTTATTTGTTTCAATCTCAACTGTAAATTGTATTTTTCTATGAAAGCTGTTAAGGGTAGTTAGAGTTTGTTCGATATCTTTCGCTATAATAAAAGCGAAAGATATTTGCCATAATAAAAGCGAAAGATATCGAACAAACTCTAACTACCCTTAACAGCTTTCATAGAAAAATACAATTTACAGTTGAGATTGAAACAAATAACCAATTAGCATACCTGGACACAATAGTCATTCGCAAAGAAGGACAACTTAAAATGAATTGGTTCCAAAAACCAACTTCATCCGGTAGATTGATTAACTTCTCTTCCCAACACCCTAAACAAATAATTTTCAACACAGCCAAAAACTTGATACATAGAGTACTTTCAATTAGTGACACAGAATACCACATCAATAACAAAATAAAGATAAAAGCCATATTACAAAAGAACGCTTTTCCGCAACAAATAATAAAAACACTAATAACACAGTATGAACATCGAACTATCCACCCACCAGAGGAAAAAGAAAACAAAATCTACAAATCCTTTACATATATCAAAGAAATAGCAGACCGGTTCAAAAATGCGAAACTTCTAGATACAGAAAAATATAAATTAGCTATGAAATCGACAAATACAACTTCACAACTCTACACCAACCTTAAAACAAAAATAGACAAAACGGAACATTCAAATTTAATTTACAAAATTAATTGTAATGGCAACCCAGACGAAGATTGTAACCAAATCTACATAGGAAAAACTAAACAAAAACTTAAAAGTAGACTCGCAGGCCACAAATCTGATATAAAGAGCAACGCACTCCAGAAGACAGCACTGGCATCACATTGCATAACTTTCCGGCACTCCCCCGACCATGATAACGTCAAAATAATGCAGCGAGAAGAACACCAAAACAAAAGGATGATCATCGAGACGCTGCATATCATCAATGCTGATAACACAATGAACAGGAGAACCGATATGGAAGACGTCAGCCCACACTACAAGCACTTGGTGGAGAAGAGGAAAAGAAAAAGCTCTGCAATATGATCTCTGTGCGTTATGTTTATATAATTTTTCGTGTTATATTTGTCAGACAAGTTACTTGTCAGTTAAACTTTATACAGTGTAAACCCAAAAATAAATAAATTATTTAATATAAATGAAACAATAATTATTGTAAGTAATATCTGTACTGTGAATAATTTGTAAATATTTGTTAACATATATATCAATGCTAATATAGAAACCATTGTTCACCTGATGATGTCCATATACATGGACGAAACGTCGTGACAAACAAAATACTTGTTTCATTTGACCTAAAGCCCATTCAAAAATAGCTTACATATAGTAACAAAAAAGGTCACCAACATCTTAAGATGTTAGAACAAAATTTGTAACCAATTTATTAATGTTCAATAAAGATTTGCCACCACCTGATGATGTTCATAGACATGAACGAAACGTCGTGACATAAAAATATTTTGTTTCATCTGACCTGAAGCCCGTTTCTTATAACATATAGTAAATAGGTATAGGTACTCAACATTTCTACAAAAAATGCCGTTAGACTTTTTCCCGTACAAAACACCGTTATCGAGTTATATAGATTTTTAACATAGAACATTCAAATACCTATGGACTTATATGATGATGTAGCCAAGCCAGCAGTATAATGCTATGATATACTAGGTACCTTATGGTAACGCGAGAAATCTCTTCTTTAATTTTTTTTACTTGCGATTATAGGTACTCTAAGGCAAGTTATGCATTAGTACACAAAAAATGTTTGAGATAACAATCAAACATGACATTACGATGATTAGGACAGTCAATTGAGAACTATCTGAGAAAAGTTTTAAAGGTCTCCAAGTTTGATTGCAGTTTTGTAAAGGGGTTGATTCTGACTATAAAACTGAGTTTGCGGGAAATTTGATCTTGTATAGCATCCGCCATCTCGAATTTAAGATTTTTTCGTGGTTTTGCGTTTTTCTATTTAATCTATTAAATACTTTTTTATTGCAACCACATGTTGACTACCACATTAATGTAGCTCTATATACCTACCTGAGTATTTTGTGATTAATATGCCCGGACGTTTTTTTTTAATTTGTGTGTCTGAAAATAACGGTACCAACCATATAAGCGATTATTCCTTGCAGAAAAATGAAACAACCCGAAAGAATTAAAGATAACGAACCTCCTAAAAAGAAATTCTTTTTTAAACTTGCTAAGTTTGTCTGAAAATTTTGTTTTTGATTTATGTATTATACCAGTCGTATCCCGGCTTCCCATTAATGAAAGCGGTAGCCAAGTTTTTTGTTTTTACGTAGGTACCCACTAAATTAAGGAGATCCTCCTTATCGCAAGGGTAACCAGCCCTAGATCTTGATATTAAGCACCGTGCGATGGTGTTCTCCACATTTGACGATAGTGCAGGTTTTCTTCCACGTGATACAACGGCAAGATCATTTTTTCTGCCACCAATTCTATTAAAAATAACTGCCTTTGGGACCCCGTATGCTTCTTTGGCTTGTCGGTATGTCTTATTTTTATTTTTGACGTCTTCCACCGCATTTAAGATATCTTCGGAAGTGTACGATGGAGGTGCCGTTTTTCGTTGGTAAGTACGTGGCATCTATTTGAATTGAAATTATATTATATCAACACTTGGCTCGTTTAAACGCATGTTTACAATTACCCCAAAGTGTTTACTTTTACCCCATTTTGGTGTTAACATTTACCCATGATGTAAAAAATATGGGGTAATTGTAAACAGCCAATAACTTCTATAATTTTTAACAAAGAGTTAAAAAACACTTCACATGCATTAGCACTTACATTTAAAATAATTATAAATAAATCAGTTACTTACTCTGATCACTTATTTTATCCTTTAAAAAAATTTTGCACAACACCAAAAAACTTGAAAACACAGAAAAATGAACCATTCACCGCCAACGATAAATGCAAATAAAATAATCACAGCATTCCGTCTGGCACGTGTCACCATAACGGGAACATATCATATTTTCAAATAATGGCATGGCATGCCTCGATGGAGAAACGGTTCCTGGAAAATTTAGTCCGTTTTCAATTACCCCTGTTCACAATTACCCCCCTTGACCCTATTAAAAAATTATGATTAGTAATTCGGATATTATATAATATTGTATATTAGTATGTTTATAATTATTTCTTTAAATGTAACCTTGTATACGGTACTATAAAAGACTTAAGGCCAGTCTTTTCAGCTCTGTTTATTTGTAACAACTGGTTATTTCAGTTGTTAACCATAACTGCACTGATTGCTTATTTCCGTTAGGGACCTTAAATAGAAATTTTGTGGTGTGGGGTTTTATGGCTGCATCAGTTACCAAAAATCTAGTGTTTATAGATTCTTTGACGAATGGGTTCAAATGTTTGAATATTTTTAATAATCAATCTTAAAATAATTGCCAAAAAGTTGTGTTTTGGTAGACTATTTTTCCTTTTGTAATACAATCATTTGTTAATTCAATCTTCTCACGTATGAACACAGCTGTTCAGGCCAATAAAATTTAAGGTTTTTCCCAACTGCTTACTTACTTTTGTGATATAAGTTTCTTACTGTTTTTAGTTTAAGCAGAATATTTTGAAAGTTCTTTTAATTTTTTTATTTAAAATGTTACTTTTCTATTAGAAACACATGTATAAATTACAGATAAAAATATTTTATTTATTTTAAATGAGGCTTCCGATTGTTTTATAGGATTTATCTTCAAATTTAGAGGTGTTTACTTACTTTTGTTATAAACAGTATATTTGAGAGGTCACCAACAATTCCAACATGCAAGCGCCCGATGTTGTTTGAGTCTCAAAGTCTGGTTAATGTTATATATATTTTAAATTGAGAGCTGAAAAGTTGCCTGCTGTTCTAAATTTGCAGAAAATGTACAAAACCAAGCCAATCAGAAAGTTAATAAGAAAAGAACTACGAGTATGCGTAAAAGTATTTTTTTAATATATATTTTTTCTTAAAATGATGTTAAAACATTAAAAATTAATTTTTCATAACAACTTCGTTTTCCATTTGTTTTATAAAAATCGTAAATTCGGTAAGATTTGTTAAACATCCATATGAAAGTTGTCTACTGATCAGTTGGGTAATATATATTTTTTGACATTTGAAAAATAAATAAATACAACAGTTTTGTTTTTCTCAGCATTTACAAAATTTAATCGAAAAATGAAAAAAAGATCCTCACTTTTATTTATGGCATTCTAAGTTTTAACTATGTCTCTTCAAAATGAAAATGAAACCCACTCTTAAAGGTAATGTCAAAAAAACATGAAAGGCAATTATTTATTTCGCTTGAGATAGTTGTCTAGACAATTAAAATATTATTATTTCGTATAAGTTTACATATGTATAGTTGCTGCTGTGTATCTGGCTTCTCCTCGCCTCCATGACCATTGACTTGGACGGTACTGAAAAATATTTTCGAATATATTAATAAATTTAAAAACATTAAATTTTAAAAAATCAATGAAATACAACGAACTACATATATCACACGTTGAAAACAAAGGTGGCATTAACCATATTCATAGACGATGTTTACATTGTGTAAACACAGTCTAAGAAAAACTCGAGTTTAAAAACAACCAGGGTAAAAATGGGACAAGTCTACTCAAAATGATTTCGATTAAAATTATATTATAAGTTAACTTAACTGCCTGCCATCCTAAGCGAACAGTTCTGAACTCAATTTTTTTTTTGATTTTGCTTGGTTTCAAACTTAGAACCCTGATAATAAAATTTAATGAAAAACGTATATTATTTAAAAATAGTAATAAGTAGTTAAATAAATTAGTTTTATCTAAAAACAAAAACTTTCGAAAACCTAAAAAAATAAGCCTTATCTCAGGATGCTTCGCCAAAAATAGTTTTTTTTTTAAATAAGTCCTTTTCGGTCAGGAGGGCAGTTAAGACTAAATTTAAAGGAAAATAAAAATTTAAAAGAAACAGTTCTGTAACAAATAATGTTCTTAGACCTAAAACATATATTAAATGTAGTTTTATGAATAAATGCAATTATTTTAGTGAATAAAGTATAGTTCGTTTCATTTAAATTGGCCATGGCCATCTTCAAATTTCTCTGCGCATCTCCTTAGTTTTGAAAGTGATTAAGGTTAGTTTAAATTAGTTTTTTACATAACGTATGATCATTGATCGTGATATTATTATTATTGAAATTAAAGACCGGTTTAATAATTATATTTAAGATTTATTTCACAAAGCTTGTTGTTCAATTCAATACAGAATGAAAAAATGATATTCGAATACAAAAAGAGTAAAAGAATTAGTGCCTGAACACATTGAGGCAAGTGCATAGACAAGTTGAGTCGTAAAAGAGAGGGAATGATTTTACATAAAAAGGAAAGATATGGGTTTTAAAATAAAAAAAATGGTAGATGCCCACAAAATGTTATGAAATTTTGCAGTGATGCAAGTTTCGTTCTCATATATTTTCACTTTTGACAGAAAATTTAATTTCCGTTCAGTTTCATTACTATTTCGTTTCCTTATTCGCCGACCCATCTCTTTCCCTCTTATTGAAAATTATTCTCTCTCAAAAAAGAAATAGAGATCCCGACACAACCTTCTTCAAGAAGAAGCGCTGTGTTTTACTTTCCAACGTTTATTTTCGTGTGTGGCCACGAAGTGTGCAATGTAAAGTGATGCAATGGGCACTTGCCTCAATGTGTCCAAAAAATTAGAGTGACAGATGACGAGTATGAGAGTTGCCAGAAGGCGATTAATAATTCAAATGGCTTTACCACACATGAAAATATGGAATTCCAACATCCCCGCTCAACTTCATAATCGATAATCGTCAAGTATAATTAACAATTTAAATTATTAAGTTACAAACTTTTGTTATCGAATTAAAAAAATGATGTTGTTAGTTATCGCTTCCCTGACGAAGTGGTATCGCACATATATGTGATTGGACCTCCCTTCGTTTGCCTGGTCATGAGCGATATACTTGGCGCTTTGGCTGTCGCAGTAGATATTGAGAGATCGTTCGTGTTACTCGATCTCAAGCATTATGTTCCGAAGATATGCTGCTTCTTTAGCCATAGGAGATAGGTTAATGTACCCAGCCTTTGTGCTTGATTTGGCAACGATACGTTGCTTTCTGGATCCCCAGTGTACTGCTCTAACGGAATTTTGCTATAAAATAATTCTAACGTAAGTTACGCGCCTAAGTACCAAGGTTCGCCATATTTTTCTTTTTTTTTTTTTGCTATATTACTGTTTAACGTAACTTTAAGCTTATAATAAAAATAAAGAACAACACAATTTCATTCGTTATTGTACAGTCATCAAGAACAGTCTTTTCTTTTGCACTCGTCGTCGATATTCACTTGCTAACTCGTGATTTTGTCCAAGTTTCATCATCATCATCGGCTCGACACCCGGGGTCCGGTCCTGGCCTCCTTCAACAAGTCCCGGTCTCGAGCCGACGCTATCCAGTTTCGCACCCCAAGGCTCCAGGCGTCCTGGTCTACGCCATCTCTCCATCGCAAGCATGGTCTACCACGCTGTCGTCTGCCATAGAATGTACCACAAAGAACTTTCCGAGCAGGTTCCTCTTCGCTCATGCGAGCTAGGTACCCTGCCCACCGGAGTCTACCGAGCCTAATTTTTGTCACGATATCTGCTTCAAGGTAGATTGCGTACAATTCATGATTGTACCGTCTCCGGAATCGTCCTTCCTCACATATTGGGCCAACAATTCTCCTTAAGACTTTTCTCTCGAACGCGGCTAAGAGGTCGGAGTGCCTTTTGCCAAGCACCCAAGTCTCGGATCCATACGTGAGTACTGGCAGGACCATGGTCCTGTACAGCAGCAGTTTTGAAGTTATGGTGAGATTTCTGGATTTGAAGAGCTTTGACAGACTGTAGTAGGCTCTGTTGGATTTGAGAAGCCGCCAGCGTATTTCTTCTTCTATATTGTTATCGGCTGCTACTATTGATCAAAGGTATTTAAAGAATTGCACCACGTTGAATTCGTGCTCCGCTACCTTGATTGTTTGACCAACTGTTCCTCTCGCATTCGACGCCACCATGTACTTTGTTTTACCTTCACTAATGTGCAGCCCCAGATTTTGTGACGCCTGCTCGATCTGGATGAAGGAATCGTGTACAGCTTGGTCGGTTCTTCCGATGATGTCGATGTCGTCTGCGTAAGCCAGTATCTGGCTGGACCTGTTGACGATGGTCCCTCTTGTTGCCGTGCCAGAGTCACGGATTGCTTTCTCCAACGCCAGGTTGAAGAGGAGGCAGGCCAAACCATCCCCTTGTCGGAGTCCATTAAAGATGTTGATTGGTCTGGATAGCAATCCGGCTATTTTTACTTGGCTTGTTACGTTGGTCATGGTCAACCTACATAGTCGTGTCAATTTATTTGGGATGCCGAATTCTCTCATGGCTTTGTAAGGTTCTACCCTGGCTATGCTATCATAGGCGGCCTTAAAGTCTATAAACAGGTGGTATGTTGGGATGTTAAATTCTAGACATTTTTCCATCGCCTGCCTAAGGGTGAAGATCTGATCAGTTGTTGATTTGCCTGGAATGAAACCACACTGATATTGTGCGATGATGGTATGGGGTTATCCGGTCTTGTAGGATAGAGGAGAGTATCTTATAGGCGGTACTCAACAACGTGATACCTCTTTAGTTGCTGCACGTTGTGACATCTCCTTTCTTATGTATGGGGCATATTATACCTTTTCGCCAGTCTTCCGGCATTTCATCATGCTCCCACACGTGCACTATAATATCATGAATGGCCCACCGTGTTGAAATAATTCGGCTGGTATACCATCAGCTCCCGGGGCTTTGTTTTTCTTTAGCCGGCCTATAGCCTTCTCAACCTCTTCTTTGCTTGGTGACGGCAACATAGGGTATTCGTCTTGAAGCAGTGGAGCCTCCACTTCTGCAGTGAGTTGACCATTTAGCAATTCATTAAAGTACACTTCCCATCGCTCCAGTATGCTTTGTAGACCGGTGATCAGATTTCCCTCTCCGTCCTTGCAGTATGTGCAGCGTGGTGTGTACTGCCTGGTCATACCTTGGACAGGCATTGAGGGTCCTCTCGACTTGTTCGTAGTAAGTCTCTTTTTCTTCGTCTGAGGACTCCTCCGTAGGTCCGTGAACGTTCAAGAGGCTAATGTTCGTAAATTTGACTCGCACGCGAAGGGTGTATAGCCTCTCGCTTATAGCGTTAAGGCCGATGATGGTAGACTTCATTTTTTCGCTGACTAGGAAGCCTACCCCGAGCACATGGTGTTTTGTATGACAGCTGTAGTATACGTCAAATTCTTTCTTCTGTAAAACACCATTCCCTGTCCATCTGATTTCTTGTAGTGCTGTTATGTCAGCTCTATATTTTGACAGGGCATCGGCTAGCTGCTGAGCAGCTCGAGCTCTATAGAGCGATCGTACGTTCCATAAGAAAATTCGTAAATCGTTTTGCCGTTTTCGTTGCGTTGGTTGTTGTCGTGAGATCAGTCCGTTTCCGAGGCTTGTTGTCGGGTTCGTAATTCTAAATTTTACGGAACAAGGAATTAACCTGTTGCCAACCTGAGGAACCAGCCTGATCATATTAGCCAAACCTTTTTTAAAAAACTTGTTACTAGCGGCCGCCGCGAAGAGGCTATGATCACAATTCCACCAGTCCCGAATAATTACGGCATGTGCATGTTTTCGTATGCTACATGTTATTCCCCCTATTCGTCTGATGGCTGTCCGATGGCTGTCCAAGTTTAACCTTCTATATTTAGCTACTTGTAATAATTAATTATTTTCTTGAACTGGGAATTTTCCCGCTTTATATAGATAATCAAATTTTCCTAGTTCTCGATTGGAAAACGATTCAATCGAACATTTTTGGCGCCCAAACTTGGAACATTACCCATAAATAAATCAAATCATAACATGACAAAAAAGTGATATAGACACTGAGAACTTTGTTTTTTTGTAAAAACTATCGGCATCGGTTCGGTATCATTTTTGTATAAGAACTATCGGCATCGGTTCGGTATCGGTTTCTAATTGCGAGTGATTAAAACGTAAAAAAGGCTGCAGGTGTTCCAGAAACAATTTGTAAAAGATTAAAGCCGAAGACAAGCTGAAGACGTGTTCTTGCCGTTATTTAGAGGCTCGAAGCTGTGAAAAAATCTGGAAGACCTACATAAACTAATAAGCGAGGAAAGATAAGTTAAAAACTTGTAAAAGGTATGTGCCATCAAATTGGGTGAATGTGCGTTAAGAGGTTTAATTAAGTTTAAGTTTATTTAAGTTTATTTAGTTCAATGTATGCCTTCACATTAAGAATATTCTTCTAATAAATTAGTGTAAGGCTTTAATTAATACAATTATAATTTGAAGAAAACTACTTTATCATATATACAAAGAAAACAGATTATAATTTATAAATTAATATATTAAATATAATTAAATCGGCAAAAAATAAAAAAAAAGAATTGCAATTTAGAAAAGAGTTTAGTTTATAATTTTATGATAATATTAAAAAATATATTTTAATGCAATTAATTAATTTATTAAAATTACAAAAAAATAAGAAAACATAAATTAAAGTAAAAATACATAACATCTCAATAAAAAAGAAGAAAACAAAACAAATATAATATTATTCTAGGTAAGAAAGACATAAAGTTAATTTAGATAATAGACACGTAGATCTCTACGAAACTGTGCTTCACCGTTCACTCTTTTCATGTGCCTTGGAAGTGAGTTCCACAATCGGATGGCGTTCACGAAAAACTGTCGCTCTGAGGTTAGACACGAAAATCGGGGATGAGTGAGTTGTAGGGATCTGCTAGAGGAACCAAATTGTATCCTGTTGAAAAGACTGCAGGGTTGCTGTGTTTGGATAATATTGGAAAAGAGTATAAGGGTTCGAAAGCGCATGAGATTATCAAAGGAACATTTATATATTTGAATTGAAAAATTTGATACATGATCAAATCTTCGCAACCCAAATATATAACGCGCGGTATTGTTAAAAGCGACATTAAGCTTTCTCCTGCTGACAGCATCACAGTTACAAAATATTTCGCACCCGTATGTGAGTATTGGTAAAACTAACGTTTTAGCTAAAAGCATACGTGTTTCAAGAGGTGTATAATACTGCGAGGGCCACAATTTACGAAGAACTCCATAAACTTTACCGACGGCAGCATTGATGTGCATATCCAAAGACAATGTATTATTAAACAAAAAACCAAGATTTCTAGCGGTTTCGACATAACAAATATTCGAATTATTCAAATATAAACTAGGGAAATAGCTAATGTTTAATGGCTTTCTACTAATGACAATGCATTTAGATTTCAGAGGATTTAGGAACAGACCATTACATGTTGACCAACGGGAAATTTCTTCTAAGTCCTTATTGATTATAAATGCACTGTTGTATACATAAAGTATAACATCGAAACCCTATACAAACTGCCCATTGGTACTAGTGTCAAGTTCACAACACTTCACCCAGAATAAGGCCATTAAAAGTAGCGTGCGCTAATTGCCGCAAAACATACTTTATATTATTTGTTTACATTTAAGTGCACATGGGTTACGCAGAACAAAAAAAAAAGAAACAATTCTGCTGATCCATTGCGAAATAAATAATGTAACTGATATTAAGGGCAATAATAAGGTGACGGTGAAAGATTGACACCTGGCTGACCTGACTTGGTCTGTTTATTTTGAACTTGATTTTAATGTAGAATGAGGAAAACAAAACCAGGGCAATAAAATAACTGTAAGTAAAATTGGGCCAGGGAAAAATGACGATAGGAATTTATTATTAGGAAGTAAGAAAAATTCAATGTTAGATTTAAGAATACATAGTTAAGCTAATTTAAGTTAGTATAAATAGCATTAGAATTTCGTAAATAAAAAGAATTAAGTACTGATCTCACACAAGACTAGAAGTTTTTAATTAGTGTATTCCAAGGAGGTAAAAACAAGTAAGTATGACATTTAAAATAAATATATAAGAAGGCTGACTAAGCCTGAATACCCCGGCTTCCAGTGCCTTTATAAACTGGAATTAAACAATGTAGGTAGGAGTGAGAGATAAATAAATAACCAATAGTCACTCATAGTATGAGTGACTTCTCTTGTACTAATAAACAGGATTCACAGTTGTCTTGAGTTTATTTCTGGTAATGTTGGGTCGCAGAGAAATTATACAAATAGAAGGGTACATTGGCGCAGCCGGTAGGATAGTGTTGGAATAGAAGAAAAATTAATTCCTTAAAACTGAAGCTTCTTCTAGCTTCAGTGACACTTCAAACCAACAAATAATTCTCTAGGCACAACCCCCACTCTTGCATCTATATTAAACTTCTTACCGATAAGGTAAACAGAAACATATTTCCCAAAGGATTGATTAGTTGAAACTTAAAAGTTTTTTTTGATGTCCTCTCGAAACACGGAAAGTCGAGGTTACGATAGCGACTCCAACGAAAATTCATTCGTTACCTTGCGACAAGGTAAAACTTATAAACGACTAAATAAAAATCCTCTCAGTCGGTCTCAAGACTCGCTACTGCCAGAAGCATCACTTTTAGAGCATCTTAATTCTATACATAGTACAGCAAAGGTTACAGGGCGAATACCCTTGTTCAAACTAGACGAGATAGACCGAAGATCTGAGACACTTAGGGAAGTACGTTTAAAAAATATAGAGAGATTAAAAGAGGATACCAAAGAAATAAGACGACAATTGTTGACCAATCCAATTGGAAGTAAATTGCTTAACCAAATCGAAGAAGTCAGTACCCTATCTGCAAAAATACTTAACCAGAAAGCCATTCCAGAGGACACTGATTCGATTCTTGAATTTGAAGACGTTTCATCCGAAACATCCCAACCCGAGCTTCAAATAAGCCCCTCTAAAAACGTTGCCCCTGCTACATTACCCAACCCAGTAAGAAAACCTTCTAAAATAATGGCGGTTGACTATACCAAAATTATAAAATTGACAGCCCAAATAATTCCGATATTTTCAGGTGAAATTCACCCAAAAATTTCACTGGAACTACAAACCTTCATTGGTTGCTGTAGGCAGGTTATGTTCTGCCTTTCGGAAGAGGATAAAGAAGCATGCCTAAGGCTCTTCACTACGAGGTTAAGGGGAGAGGCATATGATCTTATTGAAACTGCCACTCCCAAAACTTTCAAGGAAGCTGAGGAACTTCTAAACAGGACATACTTGCCTTTTGAAAACTACAATGAATTAGTGACACAACTAATATCTAGTAGACAAACTCAGTTCGAGACCCTTAGCACTTTTGCATCTAGACTACGCCACAATCTGGCTCAATGTCGCGAGGCAGCGGAAATTAAATATGGAAAATGTTCCGACATGGTGAAAACTCAGTTAGAAGATTTTGCAAAATCATCTCTCGCTAGTGGGGTTAACAATCCTTACCTGGTGCAGTACCTCCTCGGATTAACAGAACCCACTTTAGAAGGACTCCTTCAAAAAGCCTTCGCAATGGAATAACTGCAACAAGGGGCGACTCATAGACAGCTAGTTACTCCAGTGACAGTGATGGAACCAAGCAATTCCATCAGTCATAGGTCAATTTCACATCTTCCAGCTCTTGAAAATAAAGATAGACTCGTACACTTTAAAGAAAAAGCTCCTCAACAAACACTACAAATAACTTGCAATTTTTGTAAATTAAGAGGGCACACATACGACGAGTGTCTCAAGAGAAAAAATACTCCCATATGTGAAAACTGCAAGAACTACGGACATGAAGATTTTTTTTTTTTTTTTTTTTTTATTTTTTTTTTTTTTTAGATTTATTAATTTTTATTCTTTTAAAGATTTTACAATATTTGTGTTACCCACGAAGCTTTATGCTTATCTGTGGGTGGTTGAATTTTGAAAAGTTAAAAGTTATTTGAATTGATTTTGAAGTTACAAACTGTTTTCAATTATAATATCAAAGTGATACTTTACAAAAAAATGAAAATTTAATATTGAATGAATTTTTTTTTTTTTTTTTTTTTTTTGAGGTAGATAAGTATATAACAAAATAAAATAAAAAGCAATTTCAATTGATGTTTCGATTTAGTTTAAGAAAAAAACTTTGATACATTTTTTACGTTTTTTGAAATTTTGAATATTTTTTAAGTTTGTTGGAAGCTGATTCATCATTGATGGTAAAGCATAACTCAGTTGTCTTTTTCCATAATTGTTGTATACCGCCGGAATTTCTAATAGACCAAGGGCTCGTCTTCTTGTGTTGAAATTGTGCGAAATACGTTGCTGGAATCTTGAATCATCGTAGTACTCTAGAATTGCTGTCATCTTAAAAATGTTGTCTACACTCAAAAACTTGAAATGAAGATAGTTTTTGTCAATTATTTTGATGATTCTATGTTGTAGATTAACAAGCTTATCAATGTGTGTTTTTGATGCATTTCCCCATGCGAGCACTCCATACCTTAATCGGGATTCAACTAGCGAAAAGTAAACTTGTTTTTGAACATCTTTTGTTGAATATTTTTCAATGTAAAAAAGAGCAAACATAGCACTTCTCAAACTGAGCCTAACATTGTTAATGTGTTTACTCCATATAAAGTGATCATCTATCGTAACTCCGAGATATTTTATTGATTTCACTAATTCAATGGCATCACTTTGTTGCCAAGTAGGACATCTTGGGTTTTGATGAAAGATACTTATTCTCTCCTCTTGCTGACTAGGTGTACGAATATGCATAAGCTTAGTTTTGGTTGCATTGACGACCAATCCAAAATCGTGACACCATCGCGAAACCTCATCAAACTCCTGTTGCATTATTGAAATTGCTGTTTTTAGACATTTGTGTTTTACAACAATTGCTATGTCATCTGCGTATGCAAAAACGGTGCTGTTCTTAAAAGCTTGAAGGAGCGCATTCGTAAAAAGTATAAAGAGAACTGGACCAAGTTTTGACCCCTGTGGCACACCAAGAGAGCAGATTTTTTCTTGACTTTTTGAACTTAAAATTTTGACTTGAAAAGCTCTTCCTGTGAGGTAGCTCTTCATCCATTTCCACAGTGTTCCTCTAATGCCAATTTTGTAAAGGACATCAAGCAGTTTTTCGTGGCTCAACGTGTCAAATGCCTTGCTGAAGTCCACGAACATTACCAACACGTGATAATTTTTATTGAGGCTCATATTTACAGTGTTACAGAATTCCCCAAGAAGTTTTCCAGTGCTTTTTCCTTTTTGGAAGCCATACTGGTTAGATTCTAGTAAGCGGTATTTCTCAATAAATTTGTTTAAACGTCTCACAACAATTTCTTCTAAACATTTTTCAACAACAGGCAAGATTGAAATGGGTCTATAGTTTTGAATTTCGTTTTTCTTTCCTCCTTTATAGATAGGGCGAATAATTGATGTCTTCAAAATTTTTGGAACGCATCCTTGTGAAAGACTTCGGTTGATAATAGTTTGAATGATTGGTGTTAGATAATCTGCATTCATTTTTATGTCGCACGCTCTTATTCCGTCAGCTCCTGGACTTTTGTTGTTGTTAAGTTTGCACAGTATATTGCGAATTTCGATTTCATCGGCTTCTTCTAAATATATTGTTTGAGCAATATATTGGTTCGGTTGATTGGAAGTTTGTTTATTACATAAATGTACAATCTTGGACGCTTGTGTGGAAAAAAATTCAGCAAATTTTTCGGCTATATCGGCTACGTTAGATTGAGTACAAAGATTTTTTTCAATTATTTCATCAATCGATAGTTTATTTCTTCCCAGAAGCTCGTTGATAATACCCCAAGTTTTTTTTGGATCACGTTTTGAGTTTGCTAATTTTGTTTTGTAAAAATTTGACTTCTGTGATTGAATATTTTTGTTAACGTGGTTTCTATATTTTTTATATTCAGATTTGTATACTTCATTTCTTAGGTTATTTTTCCATCTTCTATATAATTCGTCTCTTTTTTTACATAGCTCAAGTATATATGGAGTTATCCAATTTTTGTTTTCACGCTTTTTCTTTCTTTGGATTTCAGTTGAATTAACATATATATTCGACATTTTCTCAACAAATTTATTGTAAATTCGATCAACATCATTTTCATTTTCATACATTTCTTGCCAGTTTGTTTGTTGTATGAGTTGGTTTACTTTTCCTTGGTTTATTTTTGTTAATGATTCGCAATGTGTATTTTTTTCTTCCGTTTGTTGTTTTATACCGTAAAATGTTGTAAAATGATCGGATATATTGGTTTCTATTACTGCTGAAATTATATCGGTTTTCGGCATTGTAACAAACAAGGGGTCGATTAAAGTCCCGGTGCCTGTTGACATGTTTATTCGAGTACTTTTTTTTATCACATTCATTAAGCCTTTCGACGACATCATTTCAAGAAATTTTTTAGTGACAGAGTTATCATAGTCTTGAGTATCAATATTAATATCTCCTAGAACCATTACGTCTTGATCGTTCTTAGTATTTAATTCGAATTCATCTATGAATTGGCTTTTATTTAGTGACGGCGATCTATAAACTGAATGAATATATTTACTTTCCCCTCCATTTTTCATTTTTATAATAAGACTATCATAGCTTAATGTGTGCGTAGGAAGTCGTTCATAACATATATCCTTTTTTATGAACATAGCAATTCCTCCTAGTCCAGAACCTCTCCTATTCATAAACTCCATATTAAAGCCTTCAATGTGATAAAGGCAATTTTCTTCTTCATAAATGTTTATTTCCGTTAAAACAATAATATTCAAATAGCGTAGAAAGCTTTGAATTTCAGCTATAAAACAGTTCCAATTTTTTCGAAGCGACCTAATATTCATACACAAACAACAAAAATTTATTTTTTTAAAATCAATTGCATTCATACCAATAATACCATACAGCACCCTAAAATCAATATCGAATTCAAACTCTCTCTCAAGTTCCTCCTCGTCCTCCTCCATCATAACAGCTGTTTTCATTCGCTCTTCAAATTTTCTCTTCTGATTAGGTTAGTTATGTATTTTGTCAATATCACTGACAGTACATATATACACAACTTCTTCGTTTTCAATTTTGCGAGCTAATATTTTACCTGATGCCTCCCATACAAATTTCCAATTACATTCTCTGGCTTTGTTTTTGGCGAGCCATAGCAAGTGTTTATTGTTTGGTGTAAGGTGGTTATTAACAGTTACATCTCCGTCCATTCTCTGTTCCTCTCTCCTTGCGATTTTAGTTTGTTTGACAAAGCTTTGTTTGAGTGCATAGCTTGCAAACGTTACAATTATAGCTGATCGTTGCGGATTTTTTGGTCTTGTTCTGTAAATATCTGTGACATCGTGTGGTTGGATGGGACATTTAAAGGTCGTACCTAGGTCTTGGACTACATTGATTAGGTTTTCGTTTGCTGTTGGCATAATGTTTTTTATTTCAACGTTGGCTTTAAGAAGGTGTTGTTCGAGTGTGTTTATTTTTGTTTCCATTGCATGTATGGTTTCATCTTTTTTTAAATTGTTTTCTTTTAATGCATTGATTTCATTTGTTAATTTTTTTATAAGCTCATTATTTAGTGTTATGTTTTTATTAATGTCTTCGTATTTGCTGGCAACAAAATCACAGCTTAATTTAATTTCCAACATTTCTTTTCTTAGTGCTTTCATCTCATGTAAAATGGCTGCATTAAAGTACACTCCTTCGCCTTGTTTGGAGTTAATTTCTGGAGAAGAGGTACTTCGTGTACGTTTTGGCGCTTGTTGGGTTGGTGTTTTTGCCGGTGAAGCCGTATTATTCACGTTGAGCACATCTTTCCTGCACGCTAAGCACCTCCATTCTTTTTTTTTCGTCGCAGACATTGTTCTATATGATCTTTCAGTGACAGTGGTGCAATTAAAGTGCATTTTGCCATTACATCTGAAACATGTCACAAAATCTCCATGAGGCGGAAGATCAGAAGCACATTCACTGCACAAATCCATAATTATAGAAGGGTAAAGGGTTGCAAATAAAGGTATAGGTTAAACAACAAAGATTTTATGTAACAAAAGAAAAATTAATAAAGGCACTTTAATCAGAATATTTGAATATTAAAAAAAAATCACTTTTTATTATATTTTACTGAGAGCTTACTTAGTAACACAACCAATCAATTCAAAAGTCTACACAGTGATGATTCTGCAGAAAGAAATGGGATTCAGAGAAAAAAAGAACTCCACCATACACTAATTATCCTCAGCAAACTAATAACACAACCTTTACAAACTATAAAGCCCAAACATATCACAACCCAAATAATCCTTTTAGGAACCCTTCACAAAACACACACAATCCAAATTTTCCTAACCAACAAACACAATCTGATCTCAACCCAAGGGCAAGAGTTTTTCAAGTGGGGACGGAGTGTGAATTCTGTGGAAGGAATTCTCATACGATGGATCAATGCAGTCTGAAACGTAGGTGGGAAAACAAAAATTCGGGAAACGCCTCCTAGTCGACCGTGAAATCCCCGGTTCGACTTTAATGATTAACGAAAAAATAGAAGGGTACAAAGAAAAACAGCTGAATAAGGAACAATATTCCTTACCAGCAGTTGAAATTCAAAATAATTTCACTACAAGGGAAAAGGTACGTCTGTTGGTGGATACAGGCTCCGAAGTCAGCCTCATAAAGTGGAAAGTGTTAAAACCAAACACCAAAATCGACAATCGGAAAATAGTATCCATTAATACTCCATTTGGTTCAGGTAATACACTTGGACAATGTACAGGCAAATTTAGTATTCCTACGGAACATACTTGTGTTGTTGAAGACAATTTACACATTCCAGACGATGGAATACTAGGATATAACTTTATCGGGCCACACTGTAATGTGGACGGTCCAAACAAGATCCTTAAATTTTTTTCAAAAAACGCACAGGAATACACTACTCCACTATTAGAATCAAAAATAGGGGAATACGAATTGTCAGATAATACAAATGAAGATAACTCTTTCGGATCTCATTGTAACATGAAATATCCGAAAAAAGAGATAACAGACATACCTAAAACACCAAACGCATGTGAAAAGAAGGTAGTAAAACTCGAAGAAAACTGTAATAAACCAAAGTTTGGTAAATACACATCTTCTGAAATGGTTAATACAATTCCTTACTTATCACAAGCTGTGAAAACGGTTATTGAAGTCCGAAATAAACCTATACATACACAAATACAAACCCATAGCGGTTCAAATAAAATTAAAAGGGCCTTCCAAAGCGAAAATAACCCACAACTTATATCCCAAAGCGGACCTTATTTATATAATAAAGAAAAACAAACCCATAGCGGTTCAAATGAAAATAAAAGGGCCTTCCAAAGCGAAAATAACCCACAATTTGTATTCCAAAGCGAACCTAATTTATATAAAAAAGAAAAACAAACCCAAAGCGGTTCAAATGAAAATAAAAGGGCCTTCCAAAGCGAAAATAACCCACAATTTATATCCCAAAGCGGACCTTATTTAAAAAATCAAGAAATGCCAACCCAAAGCGGTCTCGGTAACACAAATACAATTTTTAGCAGCAAAAATATAATGCCACAGAAAACTACTCGTAAAGAAAAAGAAGAAGTAAAAACAAAAAAACGAAAGAAAAATAATGGAAAAAATAGAAATGAGAACAAAAATAAGTTAGTAACAATACACGGAGGATCCACAGAAAATTTGTTTAACTATAAAGAATTGTCACCTCCAACCGGAACTGATATCATAGAACAGAAGAATTTAGGAACCAAATTTAAAAATACTAATAATACAAAAATTGATGGTATTAAGACAATCAGAGTTATACTACCTGGAAAATTAGAAATACCAGCGAGGTCTAAAAAGGCCATCAAATTACCCATTAAGTACAGTGAAGACATGGTTTGCAATGCAAAAGAAATACAAAAAGGAGTATTTCTAGGCAACTGCCTACTAGCGGTAGGCAAAAATATTCATGTACCAATAATAAACACAAAACAACATAATATAACTATTAAAAATTTTAGAATGAGTGTTACACAATTCGATCAGTACGCAACACATGAATTAAATAACAACCAAATATGCCAAACTAATCCCGTAGAACTTAATGTAAAAAATGTTGTCACACAAATATTCAGAGCACTCAGCAAATAGAAAGATTACAAAACTTAGAAAATCAGCTTAATTTAGATGAAACTTTAAACGACGAAGAACGACGTTCAATGTTGAATCTATGTATGCAATATCATGATATTATCTTTCTGCCAGGTGACAAACTAACGCACACATCTACTATAGTTCATGAAATCCGTACAAAAACTGATCAACCCCCAATAAACACGAAAAGGTATAGACTACCTGAAAAACAGCGAGACATAATAAATGAACAACTCCACGAAATGATAGAAAATGATATCGTCCAACAAAGCAAGAGCCCGTGGAACTCACCTCTGTTAGTAGTTCCGAAAAAATCTGGTCCAAATGGGGAAACCCGTTGGAGTAGTAGTGGACTTTAGAAAACTAAACGAAGCTACGATAGGTGATGCTTTTCCTTTACCTAGAATTGAAGATATTTTAGACCAGTTGGGACATGCAAGGTATTTTACACCATTGGACCTAGCGAGCGGATATCATCAGGTGTTAGTACACCCAAAAGATAGAGCCAAGACAGCATTCAGTACTGCTTATGGACACTATGAATTCAAACGAATGCCGTTTGGATTGAAAGGAGCACCGGCTACATTTCAACGGTTAATGAATTATATCTTAACCGGCCTCCAAGGCTTGGAATGCTTCGTGTATTTAGATGATATAGTAGGTAGTTTACGGCAAAAATCTTGAAGACCATAACCGAAAACTCGCGTTAGTATTTGACAAACTCAGAGAACACAAATTAAAATTGCAGTTAGAGAAATGTCAGTTCCTTCGAAAGGAAGTGGTATATTTGGGACACCAATGTTCAGCAGAAGGAGCACATCCTGATCCAAGCAAAACCAGTTGTGTACAAACATTCCCAGTACCAAGGACACTTCGACAAGTCCAATCCTTTTTGGGACTTGCTAATTATTATCGCAAGTTTATTCCCCAGTTCTCGAAAATAATTAGACCTCTAACAAATTTATTAAGAAAAGATGTAAAATTTACTTGGACTGACAAGTGCCAAGAAGCCTTTCAAAACGTCAAAGATCTTTTAATCTCACCCCCTATTATTTAGGCGGCGCAAAATCGTATCGTCACCTCCATGTGGTGCCCGCTGGATAGCCGAAAGGTGAACTAACGACGAACGTGGATCCACTGGATCCAGAGCTGTGTCACCTGTTATATTTTCAGAAACTAGGAGAAAAATATCACTCTGAATGTACCAGCTCAACATTAAATCCAAGAGCGTCTGACATAAATTGTGCGCCCAACTGGTCAGCGTCTGATCCCAGAGGGACGGCTGAATATAAAACTGTGAATAGAATTAACTGAACTATTTATAGCAAAAAGCAAAGTTAAACATGTATTTATGGCAATGAACAAAACAAACAGATTAAATACCCCAGGTGGCACTCCAGCAAAACTGGAAAATCCACTCTCTAATGAGATCGGTCCTACGGATTCTGGGGAGGACCAATTATTGCATATAAAATTTGATAGGAGTACAAGAACACCGAAAACTCCGCTAAAAACGCTAAGGGTTAATTCACCCTTAACTCAGACAACTACAAATGAAGTAATAATCATTAACGAAAATGGAACCAATGACTATGAAAAGATCGACAAAATCGACGATATAGATCAAGAGAGTTCTAGAGAAAAGTGCCAAGTTGAATCCAAACACTACTTTGATGAATGGCAAATAGAAATAAAAGCTAGAAAAAAACTTGAAGTTTTAGTTCAGAATTTTCAACAACAGGTCAAAAAACTCGAAGAGAAAATTTCCTTGCTAGACGAGGAAAAGTCGGAGTCTACAACACAGACAAATGCAAACAAATCTGCAACTGTATATCACATCCAATTATGATCTCTGGATTGCCAATATTTGGAAATTTGAAGAAAATAATTGAGAATGTAACAAAAAAAGAGTGTAAATACACATCTTACAATAAAAACAATTGGAAAGTCACTGTCGAAGACGCCGATGAGTATAGATCTGTCACTGAAGAACTAAGCAAGCACGAATTTCAGTGGCACTCGTACGAAAACAAAGCTACAAGAGCCGTAAAAGTAGTGGCCAGAGGCCTCCATTCTTCATGCTGTGCTGAAGAAATAGTTGAGGACCTTGTTCAAAAAGGCTTTCAAGCAGTTGATGCAGTCAATCTTTTTAAGAATGAAACAACGAAAGACTCCTCTGGGGAAACCAAGACAAGAAAAAGATCTTTTCCTTTATTCATGCTCACTTTTGTCAACAAAGAAAGTCTCGAAAAGATCTATAATATTAGATCGATTATGGGCATAATTGTTAAAATTGAACCTTTGCGAAAGCCGAAGATTGTTCCACAATGCAAACGTTGCCAGGCGTTTGGTCACACTCAAAAATACTGCAACCATGAGTTTGCTTGTGTAAAGTGTGGAGGAAAACATGCAATGAAAAGCTGTACAGTGAGCAAAGAAGTTAAAGCAAAATGTGTGAACTGCCAAGGAAATCACCCTGCTAGTTATAGAGGATGTCCTGTTGCTAAAAAATTCCAAGAATATAAAGGCAGTAATTTAAGAAAAAACACGTCTGCTGGAAAAAAAACTTAGGAACGCAGAAAAAGTAAAAATAGCTGTGGAAAATAAAACTAAGAGAGAGCCCTCTAAGGAAGTTACCCAAAGCAGAACTGTTGAAAAAACATACTCGACTATAGTAAAAAATGCACGGAAAAATGAAGAAACTTCCGTAAAAGAAATGCTGCAACTTATTCTCAAAAGGATCGACCAACAGGATTTAACCATCAAACAGCTAAGCGAAGAAGTCGCTCTTAAAAAACAATGATGGACAGAACACTTAAAATTGCTACTTGGAATGCAAACGGCCTTTTGCAACATGCATCCGAATTAAACATCATTTTAGACGTAGAGAATGTAGACATTTGTCTCGTGTCTGAAACACACTTTGCCACTGGACAAAGTTTTGAGAACAAAATGCCAAACTATACGTGCTATCACGCTCCGCATCCAGCTGACAAAGCTAGAGGAGGATCGGCAATACTAATAAAAAAGTGCTTGGTACATCATGAGGAAGCCGGGTTAATAAATGAAAATATGCAAGTGGCAACAATCAGTATAGGCATGAAAAAGAAAGAGTTTAAAATAGCTGCAATATACTGTCCACCGAGGCGCTCTCCAACAGAAGAAGAATATAAAGAACTCCTTAATTCGCTGGGAAATAACTTTATTGTTGGTGGTGACTTCAATGCTAAATATACCCAATGGGGATCTAGGCTCATAAATACAAAAGGTAAACGACTTTATCTATCAGGTCGCAAACACAAATGTGAATTCTTTTCCTCTGGAACGCCAACTTACTGGCCATCTGATCCTAACAAAATACCAGACCTTATAGACTTTTTCGTGGCCAAAGGTATAAAGCGAAATCATGTAAGTGTTGTAGGTAGTTACGATCTTTCATCAGATCATACTCCAGCTATTTTATCACTGAGTGAAGTAGAAATAAAAGAAAAAAGTAATCCAAAGCTCGTGAATAAAAGAACAAATTGGGAGGAATTTAAAGTAAAACTGGAAAGTTTTATTGACCTTAGATCCCCAATGGAAACTAGTGAACAAATTGACCACGAAGTTGAACAATTTATTGCTGATGTGCAACAGGCTGCAGAAGAAAGCACGCCAACTATTTTGAACAGAAGAGAAACAGAAATAAAATACCCTGTAGAAATAACAGAGTTAATATTGGAAAAAAGAAGGGCTCGAAGAAAATGGCAAACTTCGAGATTTCCGGGCGATAAGAGAGTATTTAATCGACTAAATAACGAATTGAAAAAAAGAATCTATGAATTCAAAAATGATTCACTTAGCAGTTTTCTTGAAAGTTTGACGACGGATGCTTCTACTGATTACTCACTGTGGAAAGCTACCAAACGTCTGAATAGACCGCAACAACAAAATCCGCCCATCAAAGCACAAGACGGAAAATGGACTGCAAATCCGAAACAAAAAGCTGACCTCTTCGCAGATCATCTCTCGAATGTCTTTAAGCCGTTTCCACAAAGTGCAGGGGCAAATAAAATTACAATTTGTTAATAAAAATGATGACTTAGAAATTCCCTTAGTAAGGCTCAAAGAAGTAAAAAGCATGTGCCATCACAAGTTATCAAATAAAAAATCACCCGGGTATGATCTAATTACGGCTCAGGTCTTGAAAGAAATGCCAACAATAGCCTTAAAAAAATTCCAATACATAAAAATGCATGCCTTAAGCTCCGTTATGTTCCACATCATTGGAAAATTGCAGAAGTCATTGTTATACCAAAGCAAGGTAAGCCACCAACCGAAGTTACATCTTACAGACCAATATCGCTTATACCAATTAAAAAGCTGACCTCTTCGCAGATCATCTCTCGAATGTCTTTAAGCCGTTTCCACAAAGTGCAGGGGCAAATAAAATTACAATTTGTTAATAAAAATGATGACTTAGAAATTCCCTTAGTAAGGCTCAAAGAAGTAAAAAGCATGTGCCATCACAAGTTATCAAATAAAAAATCACCCGGGTATGATCTAATTACGGCTCAGGTCTTGAAAGAAATGCCAACAATAGCCTTCAAAAAATTCCAATACATAAAAATGCATGCCTTAAGCTCCGTTATGTTCCACATCATTGGAAAATTGCAGAAGTCATTGTTATACCAAAGCAAGGTAAGCCACCAACCGAAGTTACATCTTACAGACCAATATCGCTTATACCAATTATGGCAAAAGTTTTCGAAAAACTGCTTTTAAATAGACTAAGCAAAATAATAGAAGAACGAAAACTAATACCAAATCATCAGTTTGGATTTAGAAACAAACATTCCACGATAGACCAAGTACATCGAATTACGGATGTTGTTGAAAAATCACTTGAAGAAAAACAAGTATGTTCCGCTCTATTTCTAGATGTTGCTCAAGCCTTTGACAAGGTTTGGCATTTGGGGCTCGAGTACAAACTGCACAGGGACCTTCCCAGGCAGTTCTATGAAATACTCAAATCATATATTACCGACCGACTTTTTAGAGTACGGTACGAGCAAGAGTATTCGGAACTTAAGAAAATAGAAGCCGGCGTACCACAAGGAAGTGTCTTAGGACCAACCCTGTATTTGTTTTATACAAGGGATATTCCAGTGGACAACAATGCGATCATGGCCACTTTTGCAGATGATACTGCGATATTAGTGTCAGATAAATGCGTTGTAAAGGCAACAGAAAAACTGCAATATGCAGTCGACAAGATAAGAGAATGGACGCAACAGTGGCGTATCAGACTCAATGAAACAAAATCAACGCATATAAACTTTACTAATAAAAAGATTAATAATGTTCCACTTTTTATTAATAGTAAAGTAGTACCTTACTCCAATACGGCCAAATACCTTGGGATGACTTTGGATGCAAAGCTAAAATGGAAAGAGCACATCAAGAAAAAAAGGGAAGAACTTAACTTAAAATATAGAAAAATGTACTGGTTACTGGGAAAAACCTCTGCCCTATCAATTGAAAACAAATTAATGTTGTATAAGCAGGTATTAAAACCTGTTTGGACGTATGGCATCCAACTTTGGGGTTGTACAAAGAAAACAAATGCGGAAACCATCCAAACATTCCAAAACAAAGTCCTTCGTGGAATAGTAAACGCCCCTTGGTATATAAGAAACAGCGATTTACATCGTGACCTTCAAGTAGAAATGGTTACAGAAGTAATTAGAAAACACGCTGTATCACACAATCAGCGACTGCTTAGTCACACTAACTCCGAAATGGAGACAGTCTTAAATGTACGTACCAATGTTCGGAGACTAAGAAGAACCAAGCCTCATGAGCTGATGGTCTAAAAGCGATGGGAAAGTTTTAAATCATCAAACTTCCCAAAATGTGAACTAAAAATTGAGAAACTAAAATCATTTGTCGATCTTTTATAGATTGGTCATGATTCTAGGTGGTTTTAGTGCGGTAGAAGTCCCAAACTACTTGATACCGAATATTATCAAGTGTCTTTTGAAGATTTCCACCTACCGAAAGAAAAAAAAAAAAAAAAAACCCCTATTTTAGTTTATCCAGATTTTAGTAAACCATTCAACCTCACCACTGACGCAAGCTGTGAAGCGATCGGAGCTGTTCTCTCCCAAGGAGAGGTAGGAAAAGACCACCCAATTGCATATGCAAGTAGAACTTTAAACAAAGCTGAACGTAATTACTCAACAATAGAAAAAGAACTACTAGCGATCGTATGGGCGGTCAAAAACTATAGATATTATCTACTAGGGAGAGAGTTCACAGTATATACCGACCAGATTGGTGAGATTTCACCACAAACTATCCGAATTTGATTATAGAATCGAATACAAACCTGGAAAATACAATACAAACGCTGACGCTCTTAGCCGAATACCGACAAACACAACGGACATTAACTTTGAAAATAAGAAGGAAATCATTTATACTTCAAATAAAAGCAATCAGGCAAAAGACACTGACGCCATCTGTTTAGCAGTAACAAGGGCACAACGCCTTCGCAACACTGAGAAAACAAGAGCACCGAACAACGAATCACAAAATATTCCAGACAAAAGAAACACAGAAAATGTGGATGCATTAGAAATAACAGATATAAGTAGCGAACCTCAACAACCTCCTAAAAACACAACTACTAAAGACGACCTACAACAACTAGGACCATTAGACTCCCGCGAATTAATTTCCAACAAAGATGACATAATAACAATATTAAAAGACTATCATGATTCCCCTTTAGGAGGCCACCAAGGTGTCATTAAAACATACAAACGTATTAGAATGAAATATACCTGGCCAAACATGCTTAGAGACATATCTAAGTATATAAAAAAGTGTAAAAAATGTCAAAAAATGAAATCTTGTTGAAACAAAAATGCCAATGCTAATAACAGATACCTGTCAAAAACCATTTGATAAAGTGTATCTAGACGTAGTAGGACCATTACGAGACTCATACATGGGAAACAAATACATACTGACATTCCAAGACAATCTGACAAAATTCGTTGACTGGTATGCCATGCCAAACCAAGAGGCTGAAACAGTTGCACACATTTTCTATGAACAAATAATAACCCGATATAGAATCCCAAAGCAACTAGTAACTGACCAGGGTACAAATTTTTTAAGTAAATTGTTCAAACGAGTATGCAAACTACTAAAAGTAGAAAAATTGCAAACTACAGCATACCATCCCCAATCGAATGGAGCATTAGAAAGAGCTCATCGACCATTGGTAGAATACTTAAGAACAATTTGTGATGAAAACCCAAGATCTTGGGACCAGTACCTAAGAACTAAGAAGCTGCATTTGTATACAACAACAGTGTACACGAAGGTACAAAGTTCAGCCCAATGGACTGTCTCTTTGGCTTCACAGCAGACATACCTTCAAATTTAAAACGAGAACCGGAACCAATCTATGATAGTGAAAATTATTATTTTACACTACGATATAAATTGCAAAAAATACATTCAATAGCTAGACACAATTTGATAAATAGTAAGAAGATCTCGAAAAAATATTATGACCAGGGAATAAAAACGAAAACATTCCATATCGGAGATAAAATTTTGGTAAAAAATGAAAATCGACAACACAAATTGTCAGAATTATGGACAGGACCATACTCAATAGAAGAGGTACCAAATAACGAAAACAGTATAGTCAGAATAAAAAAACGCCTAGTAAGAATACACAATAACCGCCTCAAACATTATTATGAATAAAAAAAAAAAAAATTTATCAAACCATAGATTCCAATTTCAATGAAATCGTAACATATTTTTTTTATATACTAAACATGTTTTTTGTTCCTTCAATCGCAGCATGTTCATGTAATTACTCAAATTACTTCACAAAATACAACATTTTTTCCTCATGTCACTTAAACATTGCCTACCTCAAACTAATACTTGTACTTATAATCAGGTTACACAAAAATATGTTAATTGCATAAGCAAGCATTCAAAACGAAATTGCTGAAAAAGCATTGATGGCATTGACTTGGAAAGTATTTTAAATAAGTAGACCAAGTAAAGCAAAGAAAAACAAATACTTTTCATCCATCCATTTAAAATTGTTTTTGATGAACTGACAGAATTTCGTCATTCATTAAAATTGATGTAATATGATATAAAAAAATAAATGATGTTATTTTTGTTTTGCAATTAATGATTTTGCTGAAAGCGTAAATACGCCTAGTCAAATTTTACGAAAAGAGGGTTTTAACCCCAAATTTTAAGAAAAGAGGGTCTTAATCCCAAACAAAAGAGGGTTTTAAGCTACAAAATAAAAAAGAGGGCACATTATTAATATATATAAAAAAAAGGTTAATAAATCAAACCCTAATTTACAAAAAAAAAAAAAAAAAAACACCCCAACAAACAAACAAAAAAAAAAATACACAAACACACATGTATAAATGAAAACAACTTGTAATCACATTATCACCCAATATCTCATTCATTAAAGTACGTATTTGTTTTCTCTATAAATATATAAAAAAAAAAATATAGGTAAAACTTTAGTAAATATATTTACAAAACTAAAATCAATTTGAAACCATAATAATCTATGTACATCTGTTTTTATTGCAAACATATTCGTTGTATGTAATGGGTGTTTTTTTAAGAGGTATAGAACTTTAAATTGCAATAAAACAACGATGGAATATTCGATTGACTTGATTTTTTATTTATTCGAAAGATAATCTTGTGGCATTACATTTTAAATATGATTTCTGGCATATGACTGCCACGGCTGGCTCGGATGTAGTCCAATCTGGACGTCTAATTTTCGATGACTTTTTCCAACATTTGTGGCCGTATATCGGCAATTACATGGCGAATGTTGTCTTCCAAATGGTAAAGCGTTTGTGGCTTATCCGCATAGGCCAATGACTTTACATAACCCCACAGAAAATAGTCTAGCGGTGTTAAATCACAAGATCTTGGAGGCCAATTCATAGGTCCAAAACGTGAAATTAGGCGGTCACCAAACGTGTCTTTCAATAAGTCGATTGTGGCACGAGCTGTGTGACATGTTGCGCCGTCTTGTTGGAACCACAGCTCCTGGACATCATGATTGTTCAATTCAGGAATGAAAAAGTTAGTAATCATGGCTCTATACCGATCACCATTGATTGTAATGTTGTGGCCATAATCGTTTTTGAAGAAGTACGGACCAATGATTCCACCAGCCCATAAAGCGCACCAAACAGTCAGTTTTTCTGGATGTAACGGTATTCGACATACACTTGAAGATTAGTTTCACTCCAAATGCGGCAGATTTGTTTGTTGACGTAGCCATTCAACCAGAAGTGCGTTTCATCGCTAATCAAAATTCGCTTATAAAAATCGGGAACAACGGTCATCTCGTTTTGGGCGCATTCGACACAATTTGCAAGCGTTGTTCAGGCGTGAGTCTATTCATGATGAATTGCCAAACCAAACTGAGAATAAATCACTTGACAGCTGTTAAATCGGTCGCCGTCTTGAAAAGTAATGCCAACTTAAAGTTCTATACCTCGAAAAAAAACACCCTTTACATATACAATAAATAGAAATTTTATAAAAGCCGAAAAATACAAATAAAACTTATATTTACTAACTGGCTCAGAGTTCTAGTAGATTTTATTATTATATTTGTATTAATAAGATGTAATTCAAAAATATATTCAAACATTTTATAGATTTGTATCAAAAGAAAGAGTCAAAAATAACTATGTTTATGTAAATAATAATATCTTTCTATATTTTGCTTTAAGTTAATACTTCATAAAAAAAAAAAAAAATGTAATTATAGTTAAGATAAATAAAATACTTTAATATGATCATCAGAACAACAATATACTTATGAAGACAACATCCAAGGATGAAGACAACTCCTATTACTTACATGAAGAAGGCAACTTATAAAATAAAGCTGAAATACTACCAAATAATTGCAATCGAGATGAACTTGTAAAAATAAACATTTATCTACACAGTAATAATTTAAAATAATCCATTAGAATTTACCTATTTAAATAAACGTACCAATATGTACCAAAAATACAAGAAACATAAATTGTAATTAGCATCAACACTTGCTGAATTTTCCTTATGTCATTTTTGTCTGTTACAATCTAAACGACAGTACTTACCCTGCCTACATACATTGTTGTTTTTAAGACGCATCATATTCAAACATTATTCAAACAAGTAATCAATTTTTGTCTCTCCAAAACAAAAATGTGGCTATTTTTAAAAAGGGGGAGGTGTTGTATACATAAAGTATAACATCGAAACCCTATACAAACTGCCCATTGGTACCAGTGTCAAGTTCACAACACTTCACCCAGAATAAGGCCATTAAAAGTAGCGTGCGCTAATTGCCGCAAAACATACTTTATATTATTTGTTTACATTTAAGTGCACATGGGTTACGCAGAACAAAAAAAAAAAAGAAACAATTCTGCTGATCCATTGCGAAATAAATAATGTAACTGATATTAAGGGCAATAATAAGGTGACGGTGAAAGATTGACACCTGGCTGACCTGACTTGGTCTGTTTATTTTGAACTTGATTTTAATGTAGAATGAGGAAAACAAAACCAGGGCAATAAAATAACTGTAAGTAAAATTGGGCCAGGGAAAAATGACGATAGGAATTTATTATTAGGAAGTAAGAAAAATTCAATGTTAGATTTAAGAATACATAGTTAAGCTAATTTAAGTTAGTATAAATAGCATTAGAATTTCGTAAATAAAAAGAATTAAGTACTGATCTCACACAAGACTAGAAGTTTTTAATTAGTGTATTCCAAGGAGGTAAAAACAAGTAAGTATGACATTTAAAATAAATATATAAGAAGGCTGACTTAGCCTGAATACCCCGGCTTCCAGTGCCTTTATAAACTGGAATTAAACAATGTAGGTAGGAGTGAGAGATAAATAAATAACCAATAGTCACTCATAGTATGAGTGACTTCTCTTGTACTAATAAACAGGATTCACCGGCGGCGCCCAGTTGTGACAGACCACTGGATAAGGAGTTATCCGTAAATCCTTGGGCTGGACCAAAACCTATTTCCTTAGAAGAATATAGACGTCGTCAATCGGTGAAAGCTCCTGAAATCACTACTCCAGTTCCAGTCTGCCCCCAAAAACCTTTCGGTCCTCTACCCCGAACCCGAAGACGAAAGGGACGAGAGGTGCGGGTCCGACAACAACTAGCACAGCTTTACCAGTTGGCTGGGTTGTCTAGCGGATCTGCCAAGAGAGATTTCCTGAGGCAAGCCGCTGAAGTAAGAAGGACAGAGGCAGAAACAAAGAAGGCAAAACAGGAAGCACGAATAATTAATAATAAATAAAAATAGTCAAGTAAATGAAAAAACAATTGTTTTGTCTTGAGTTTATTTCTGGTTATGTTGGGTCGCAGAGAAATTATACAACAGCACCATCTTCAATGAGACCCAGGGGACAACTTTTGTACAGCTGAACATCGTCAGCATACATTTGAATCGAGGAACTTATAATTTTTGTGGGAAGTTCATTGATATAGAGCGAGAATAGAAGGGGCCCTAAGATTGAGCCATGAGGGACTCCTCTAGTGGTCGGAAGGAAACTTGAAACAGCATTACCAACTGAAACTGCTTGTTTTCTGTCACGAAAGTACGATGACAACAACCGAACTGCAGAGGTGGAGAAGCCAAATAATGTTTGGAGTTTGTAACACAGATTGGCATGGTCAACAGTGTCGAAAGCTTTTGAAAAATCAAGCAGTACAAGAAACGTTACCTGGTCTTCATCCAAAGCAAGTCTGATATCTTCGACAATGTTAAGGATAGCAGTGGTACAACTATGCTTTTGACGGAAACCAGACTGCTTAGTTGAAAGCATGTTATGTACACTTAAGTTGTTAAGTTGTTTTTGCACCAATCGTTCAAAAACTTTTGACAAAAAAGGAAGCACAGCAACAGGTCTAAATTCATTTCCACTCGAATTTTTTGGGATTGGTAAAATTTTGGCTAGTTTCCACTGGGATGGAAATGAACCTGACATTATTATTACATTGAAAGTGTGCGTGATGTAGGGCAAAATGACAGGTAATATTGACTTGACAAATATAGGATGTATTCCATCAGTTCCTACCGCGTTGGACTTAATTGATAATACACTCTCAACTATATCAGTGCAATCCACACACTGAAAGTCAAGCAGAACGTCTGATGAATACTCATTTGAAGGTGTAGATGAAGTAAAGGCGTTGCTAGAAAGGGCTGGGAATGGTAGCGATACAAAGTCATGATTTAACGAATCAACATTAATGTTTGTTTCACAGATCCGGTTATTTTTTCCTAAACCTATCTCCTTTAAATTCTTCCAAAGTTGACGGCCATTCATAGAAGGGTCTAACCTTCTGCTGTATAAATTAATTTTCGCAATTCGTATTTTGCTGACCACTTGATTACGCAATCCTCGAAATATATCACGGTGAACTTCCAATTTATAACGTTTCCAAACGTTGTAGGCTTTGTCTCGTTGGAGTATGAGTCTCCGAATTTCATTGGAAAACCAAGGACGTTCACCTAACTTAACTTTCCTTGATTTCAGAGGGACATATCTGTTAAACAAATTAACAATGTTTTTATTAAGGTATTCGATTTTCTCTTCAGGGGATAGTAGAAAGTAAACCTGTTCGCAATCAATACTTCTTGTTGCAATTTCTAGTTCAACATAGTCAATACGTCTGAAATCTCTATATTCAAACTAGTTTGTAGGGCTTTTTACTTTGTATTTGAAAGACAGATAAATTAGGTCATGCTTAGAGAAAGCTGCAGCTGAAAGTTGATCATACAAGAGAACATCATTAATGTCGCTAACGAATAAAACATCTATAAGAGTTTGTGAATCCCTGGAAAAATGTGTAGGAAGGGTGGTATCAACTTGGGATAAGTTAAATGTTTTCATACCATCGATGAGAAGAGTTTGAGTTAAAATATTACTGTTTAAATCGCCACATACAATTATTTTTGATGGACCTAAAGTAATTGTTTCCAAGAGGGTAAACAGTGGACTTAAATTAACATCATTATTGGGCCTGTAAACAGTTCCTATTAAAAGAATACCTTCATCATCAAATATGTCTAAGAACATATATTTCAGTTCACTACCCGCTAAAGATTTGCAATTGATTTTAGAACTAATACCCTTACGAACATAAATAGCCGCTCCTCCTCCTCTCCTACCATGTCTGTCAGCCCGAAAAAGCCTACAGCCACCCAAACAATAGGTTGAATCAGAATTTTTTTCGGAAAACCAAGTTTCAGTAACACATATTATATCAACCTTTGATTCCTCAAACACATCCCTAAACTCATCAATTTTACAAAACAAGCTTTGAGCATTTAAATGGCATACCCGTAATCCCGTCTTTTGCTTGCATAGAATTTTTATCATAGAGCGAAGAGTACTTTCATCACTACCGACTACAGAAACTTCACCATTTTCATCGTTTTGCATAGCTATCATATAATAGAAGAAACATTAGAATAGGCACTGAATAACGAGGAAGCAGATTCACCAGAATCACAGAAACATACCTATTATTATCAAGCATTATGTCTTAAACGTAAAATAAATAAAAGAAAGAAAGAAAATATAAAAATAATAGAGAGATGATATGTAGAACAATATAAAACACAGAAAAAATTAAATTAATGAAAAATGTAATGTAAATAGGTTTATAGTACAAAAAATTATGAATAAAAAATAATCAATTAAGTTTTCATTCTTGGCTGGCAGTTCCATCAAGGGTTTCCATGTTTTTGACATATACTAGTTTTTCATCATTCTGCAGACGTTTGACATAGACGAGGCCACGAATTGTAAACACCGATAATATACTTCGTTGTTTTTTTAATTGTAGTGCGGTTCGCATAAGCGTATTATTTTTATATGTTAGGCATTCACGAATATAAATTTGTGAATTCGAATTGTTAAGCCCTACATTGAACAGTGAAAGTTGTTTATTAGTTTCCTTTCGGTATTTGGCTGCTGACGTAAGCACACAGTTATTATCGCACGCTGATCGGAACTTAATTATTATCACTGTGTTGTTGTTGTTGTTAGTTTTTGGGCGAGTGCGAAAAATGTCCAACAGTGCCGGTGGTTTAATTTTGATATCGTGGCACAATAAATTAAACATTGACCTAAGATTCTCATCGGGTGTATTTGGAATACCAAAAAGCACTGCATCTGATGCTATGCGTTTGTTATCTTGGTCGTCTTGTGCATCGACAGTGCACTGTAGTGTTGTTGTAACGTCGACAAGTTTATTTTTCATTTCAGAGAGTTGTTGTTCAAAGTCTTTAAATATAGATTTGGTGTTTGTAAGTTCGGCGTTGACATTTGATGAAGATGATTTAAGATAAATGACGTCAGATTTGAGTGTCTCTATATCGATAAGAGAATTCGTGATGGATAACTCAAGCTATGAGACTCTGTTTATAACATCGGATATGTTTGAGTTTATTTCGGCAAATTGAATTTGAAGTTTTTACGCGATTGATTCATTATCTTCTTTAAATTGCTTAGATAAAAGAGATATGATAAACTCACTTTGTTTGTTTAATTTCTCATACAGTTTATCGAGTAAAGAAGAATTTTCATCGGCCATATTTTTGCTGGTATTCCGTTTGAGTCGGATTGGCTCCAAGGAAGTACGAGGTGAGTGAGTTGGAACTTTAGACGAAGGATTTCGTTGATTGTTTGGTCCAGACATTTGAGAGGTTCGACTCGAAAAATGTATTTTTTTTTTTTTTACAAACAAAGGATAAATGAAATATTTAAGACGTTTATTAAAAGCAATCACAACACTCTGCTATATTTTTATTTTCACTTTATTGTGTAGAATCAAAATCTATATCTGCGGTTCTTAAAAAAGTCAACTTGAATTACTTGTTAATGAAAATAAACCGAGATAAAATTGCACGCCAGAAAAACACTTCTAAAAAAAAAAAACTACATAAATCTTCATTTAATTCATTTATAACATTTTGTCAGTAAAAATTCAGAGAAAACGCACCTTTGTCACAGTAAAATTATTTCATATCATCAATTAATCAATATTATATTATGCATGATCAAATTTAATCAAATTAAAAAAAAAAAAAAACATTAAAATCATTATCATCGCTGATCGTTCAATCTTCGAACCTAGTTTATAATCCACAAAAATTGGAACATATAACCTCTTCGAAAATAGTCGCTCTTTCGCACCAATCACTTAATACACGAGAATAAGTCTAGCTCGAGAAATACGGCAATTTGGTAATTTCGTCATCGTTAAAGCATTTCATATCAGATATTAGAACTAGAAGTATCATTTCTCTTTAACTAAATTGGATCATAAATCAAGAGAACATTTTGGAATAGATTCCACATTAAGTATAACTTACATCATCATTGGAATTCTCTTATCAATAGATCTTACTTATAATCCGCATTGTCTTCCAATATTAATCCCATATGATCGTCATTCATTAATTTTTCTTAAATCAAGCTAAGCTTACACAACGTTTTGGGGTTGCCTTAGCTAGATCACATACTATCGTACATTAATGCCGATTAGTTTTCGCTATACATTACTCGTGATTGTTTAATTTTTATCGTTTATGGATTCATGCTTATTGATTGAACTGCAATTTCGTCGATTTTAATTCTATGCTAAAGGAAGCTTTGTTTTTGTTGGCTAGGTTCATAGAAACTACGAAACATATCTACTGTTACTGTTGTTTTCATCTTAGTTGTTGGAACTCAGTTTTGATAAATCAGCTTATCTTATTTTATCAATCATGGTTGAAGATGCTGCTGCCTTAGAGGAATTAGAGAGGTCTAATACCCTGTCACCCGTTAAACTTGAATGTAGGTTAGGAATACTTGAATCTTATTTCAAGCAGGGTATAGCATATCAAACACAAATTGAAAGGTTACAACCAACAAATGTTGGTCGTGACTTGGAGGAACTTTATATAACTACAAAAACTAAAATTATTTCAATGATGGGGGAAAGGAGAAGACCTAGTTTAGCGAAACAGTCGTTTATGGTACAGGCCCCACCACCAAGTTCTCGATTACAGCCTTTGCGGCCACCCACTTTTGATGGAAAGCACTACGCACAATACAAAAACTTTATTCACCAATTCAACAATCTAGTTCATAACGATCAAAATCTAACAACAATTAAAAAATTCAATCACCTTCTGTCATGCTTGACTGAACACGCCTTGGACACTGTGAAAAGGTTTCCAGTATGAGAAGAAAATTACCTAAAGGCAATTCAAAGTTTAAAGGATCGTTATGATAATAACTGTTTAATTTTTTTGGAAAATATCTCCTCAATTTTTGAAATTCCTAAAGTTACTAAACCTTCAGCTTTACCCTTAAGACATTTAGTGGACAATATATCTGCGCTTTATAGTTCACTAACCTCGATAGGCCCGAATAAAGATATTTGTGACACAATAATAATTTATATCGTTATGTCAAAAGTCGATCCTGAAACGCAATCCAAATGGGACGAGCAGTTAGATTTTAGCAAGCTTCCTAAATGGGAGAAGTGTGCGAAAATACTTAGCAAACGCTGCCAGTATCTTGAATCCAGAGAAAGCAAACAATCTCGTTACGAAACTGCTCAAAGCAACAAGAAAAACCTCGTCAGCAATCTTTAAGCCATCGTCCAAAAACTTCATTAGCTGTAACTAAAAGGTCCTGTGCATTTTGCAAGAATAGTGAACACTCAATTTACAATTGCCCTAGTTTTTTGAAACTCTCAGTGAATGATCGATTTTCGAATCCAAAAAGTTGGGATTATGTATTAACTGTTTGGCAAAAGGCCATAACATGTCAAAATGTCCATCCACATATAGATGCAAAACTTGCAAAATGTCACATCACAACTTGTTACAACGTATAACAAGCACATCCAACACAATCAGTCAAGAAGGATCGCAGGCAGATCCTCCCAGAGGTAATCTAGAAACAGGGTCATCTTCAGCAAATTTTGCATTCGAAAAAAATAAATGTGATACTGATCAGGTTATTTTAGCTACAGCATTGATTCTCGTAAAGGACTCAACTGGATCAATTAGGCCGTGTTCTTCTTGATTCAGGATCGCAAGTAAATTTTATAAACGAAAAGTTTGCAGTCTCTTAATCTTCGAAAAGAAAAACATCCTGTCGATATAATTGCGATAGGTGCAGCAAAAACTAAAATTGATAAGAAAACATACACCACAGTCCGCTCTCGTTATAACGGTTTTGAGATATCTCTTGAATTTTTGATCGCTTAAACGATAACCGGATGACAGCCTGATAGAAAGCTACAGATTACAGATTGGAACGTTCCAAAAAATATTGAGTTAGCGGATGAAAACTTTAACAAGCCCTCGCAAATAGATGTGCTTCTTGGAGCTGAAGCCTTTTTTGACTTGTTATTAGGAGGCCAAATCAAGCTAGGTCTGGGACTACCAACACTTCAAAAGACCTTCCTAGGATGGATAGTCTCCGGCAAATATAAAGTTTCTGCGAATACTCCTAGCAAAAGTTGTTTCATAAATGTAGAAGAAAATCCATTGCTTAAGTATGTAGACAAACTCTGGGAGATGGAGGAGGTGATGGGCAAAAAATCAAAATTGACTGAAGAACAAATACAATGTGAAGCAATATTCAACGAAACAGTTGAGGAATTATATATTGGGCGACTTATGGTAAAGTTGCCTTTTAAAATCCAAAATGCTTAGGTTCTTTTTATGATATTGCTCTTAGGAGGTTCTTGTCATTAGAACGGAGATTGAATAAAAATCCAATGTTAAAAGAACAATATTCTCTGTTTTTAAGAGAATATCAATCTATCAATCACGATGAACCGCATTATTAACTGCCCCACCAATGTGTTATCAAACCAAATAACGTTTCTACTAAATTAAGGGTTGTATTCGACGCATCCTGCCGAACATCATCCCAAATTTCTGTAAATGAAACCCTTATGGTAGGGCCAACTATTCAGGATGATGTTTTTACACTTCTACTGGGTTTTCGCTTTTATAAATATGCACTAACTGCCGACATTGTAAAAATGTACGGCAGATTTTGATTCACCCTTTGCATCGAAACTTCCAACTTATTCTTTGGAGAGAAGACAGTAAAATGCCTATCAAGAGCTTTAGATTGAATACTGTTACATATGGCACCTTTTCAGCACCATTTTTGGCCGTGAGGTGTCTTCTTTACTTAGCTAACAAGTATGCCGACTCCCATAAACGTGGGTCGAAAATATTGAGAAAAAATTTTTATATAGACGATATGTTAACTGGATCAGATGATCTGGAAACAAATTCAAGATGAAATCGTCTCCATGTTAAATTCATTTGGATTCGAACTTGCCAAGTGACACAGCAATGCTGATTTGATACATCAGTCTACAGACAAAGAACTTAAACTGTCAGAACCGGACTTGACGAGTACTTTGGGCATAACTTGGGACCCTCAGCATGATACATTTAAGTTTTCCTATAGCCCATCAAAAACCTTCTCAAAATTTACAAAAAGAACTATCCTTTCACTTTCATCGTCCTTATTCGATCCAACGGGTCTCCTTATTCCAATCATAATTAAAGCGAAGATCATATCGCAAACGCTGTGGTTGGAGAAGCTTGACTGGGACGCGTCTATCCCACAAAGCATCGAAACAGAATGGAAACAACTTCTACTGGATCTTAATTCCTTGCAGGATGTCTCAATCCCCAGATATGTCTTGGCAGACTCTAAAAAGGAGGTACACGGATTTTCCGACGCATCCTTAAATGTATATCGTTGCTGTATACACATAAGAACAACTGATGCGTATGGAATTGTCACTGTGAAATTGTTCACTGCGAAATTCAGAGTTGCACCACTTAAGAAAAAGCAGCTGTCTAAGTTAGAGCTGTGTGGTGCACATCTCTTAGCCACATTGTGGGCAAGAATCAGATTTGTTTGAAGACAGTTTTGGATTATCAACGCTCGAGAATAAGCTCGCAAAACAGTTAGAAAGTGGTGTATTCATTGCGTCCGATATCGTCCTGTACTCTTGAAGCAGGTCATGGGAAACTTGCCTACAGAAAGGGTAACACAGTCTCGTCCATTTCAAAATTGTGGGGTGGACTTGTGGTCCTATCTACACATATCTCAAAATTCGCGGAAAAGCGCCTTATAAATCATATGTAGCAGTATTTGTCTGCTTCGCGTCTAAGGCTGTGCATCTAGAAGCCGTTTCTGATTTGACATCAGATGCATTCATAGCTGCTTTGAAAAGATTCATTGGTAGTAGGGGACTTCCACAAAAAATCTTCTGCGACAATGCTACCAATTTTGTAGGGGCAAGATCTAAATTGAACGAACTGCGAGAGTTTTTATTTATGAAAAATACTCAAAATTACTTGTCTAAATTTTGTACTAATCAAAGCGTAACTTTTAATTTTATTCCCCCCAGAGCTCCTCATTTCGGCGGAATTTGGGAAGCGGCAGTCAAAGTCGCTAAAGGGCACCTATATCGAAACCTGAAGAACGCAAAACTGACTTTCGAGGAGCTCTCCACTGCTCTAGTCGAAGTGGAAGCTATTATGAATTCCCGGCCAATATCACCACTATCGCTATACCCCAACGACTTAGAAGCACTCACACCGGGTCATCATTGAAGGCTATTCCAGAGCCTACTATTTCCGTTGATGACATTTGCTACCTTCAGAGATGGCTTCGCATTCAAGCTGTAAAGTCGCACTTCTGGGAACGATAGACAACCGAGTATCTCCATGAACTTTAAACTCAGACTAAATGGTCCGAACAAACACCGAATCTTGCCGTCGGTGCAATGGTCATTATTCACGAAGATAACGTGCCACCCCAGAAATGGCTACTTGGAAGAGTAATTAAAGTTATCCAAGGCGAAGATGGTTTTGTCGAGTCGCTGAAGTCAAAACCATAAAAGGCATCATTCGACGACCAATCCGAAAGCTGGCGCTGCTACCAGTTTGAAAAGAATCTTTCAAAGAGGCCGGAATGTTGGGTCGTACTCATTTATGTTTCAACAGATTTCTATTATTTGAATTTACTTTTATATAATGAACTTTTACTGAATTGCTTTAATTTTGCTATAAAATAATTCTAATGTAAGGTGCGCGCCTAAGTACCAAGGTTCGCCATATTTTTCTTATTTTTTGCTATATTACTGTTTAACGTAACTTTAAGCTTATAATAAAAATAAAGAACAACACAATTTCATTCGTTATTGTACAGTCATCAAGAACAGTCTTTTCTTTTACACTCTTTGTCGCTATTCACTTGCTAACTCGTGATTTTGTCCAACTTTAACCTTCGATATTTAGCTACTTGTAATAATTACTTATTTTCTTGAACTGGGAATTTTCCCGCTTTATATAGATAATCGAGTTTTCCTAGTTCTCGATTGGAAAACGATTCAATCGAACAAGTACCTTATAGGTAGGTAGGTAAGTTAAATGGCGGTTTCGCAGAACAACTGTTCCGAAGAAACCCAATTAGCGCCAAAAAGCGCCGTTTTGATAAGATAACTCGTTTGACCTAATTTTTTGCGATATAGTGGTAGTGACTGTTAAGCTAAGGGGATCAGTTTTTGGTCTGCGCCCGCAGTCCCAAGGGAAGGACTTAGCTCACACTGTGTGCTGGGTGGATCCATTTGGACTGAGAGCCGACCAATTAACTTTACACTAGATCTATATGAGGCTAGGCCCGTTCAAAGGCAAACATTACCTACCAGGTATAAATCCGTGCTGTGATGCTTTCGCCAAAAAATAGAGTAAGTGCTAGTCCGAAAAGCCAGTCTTAAAGGGAAGTTCCAGAAACTTTAAAGGTGAAAGTTGAAATGGAGAGTGAGTAAGTACTTTAAAAAGCTAAGGGGACTAGTTTTTGGTCTGTGCCCGCAGTCCCAAAGGAAGAAATTAGCTCACACTGTGTGCTAGGTGGTTCCATTTAAACTAATATCCTGCCCAAAAACTTAACACTAGATCTATATGAGGCTAGGCCCGTTCAAAGGCAATTTATACCTACCAGGTATAAATCAGTGCTCTGATGCTATTGCCAAAACTAGAGTAAGTGCTAGTCCAAAAAGCCAGTCCTAAAGGGAAGTTCCAAAAACTTCAAAAGTGAAAGTTGAAAGTTGCTTGGTTTGTTAGAGCCAACTGGTGCTGTTGAGAAAAGCGGTAAAATCATTTGTCCTTTTGTTCGACAGCACGTTTAGGTTGTCGAGAAACAGGCTACCGAATGCCTGGAGGCGAGAACTAGCCAGGGCCGGACAGTAGCAGAGAAAATGCTCAATAGTTTCCTTCTCTAACGGATCTCAACAACTACGGCAGTAGCTATTGAAAGGTATGCGCAGTTTAGCTGCATGTTCGCTTATTGGCCAATGGCCATTGACGGTTGCAACGATCCTGGCCGTGTCTATTCTGTTTCGTTTTATTAAATCATTCGATATGTTTTTGTCAAATGTTGGCGATATCTTTCTAGTTATTTTACAGTTTGCCAAACCTTGCCACCTCTTTGTTGATTCTGAAAGGAAATGGTCATATATTCTGCCCTTCACGAAGCCCAGTGGAAGACCTACTGATTCCGCCTACCTGAGAGCTCTGCTCTGCATTGATGAACTATCTTTGATGACACCAGGCAGCTGTTGATTGCTTTAATTGCAGCTTGGCTGTCCATACAAATGGCTACATTGTGAATATTTTGGTTAGATATTGTTTTTGTTTAGGTATCCTACAGGCTTCCTTAATAGCAAGCATTTCAGCTTGAAATATGCTGGCAGCGTCGGGCAGACGGAACGATTGACTAATTTTAAGTTTGTCGGATTAAACACCCGCCCCAACTCCATCAACTATCTTGGAGCCGTAAGTGGAAATTGAGGTGTCATATTATTTTGTCACCGTATCATTTTTTCATTCATCTCTGGTAGGAAAAAGCACATTGAAGCTTTCACCAAAGTAGAGACAAGGGGAGTCAATATGGACTGAGCGAAGATCTATTGGCAACAGTTTTCAAATTTGTAAATCACCATAGGGCCTTTCTGCCCAACAGCTTGCTTCTTTAAGCCTGGTTGCACTGCAGGATACCATGTATTTGATGTGAAGGTCTAGAGGCAAAAGATTAAGAATGACGCTTAAGGCATCGGTTGGGCAAGATCTAATTGCACCAGTGGAACCTATGCTGGCTGTTCTTTGAACCTTTTTTTTGTCTATATTATATTTTTTGCTGGCCACCATACAATCGATTCGTATGTTAGTATAGGACGAACTAAAGCTGTGTAAATCCATAATATCATTTTAGGCTTCAAACCCCATTTTTTCCCGAAAGTTTTACTACATACATAGAGGCTATACTTGATTTCTTCACATGTTCTTCGATATTGATTTTCCAGCTAAGCTAAGGGTCCAGAATAACTCCTAGGTATTTAGCTTTTGTTGATAGAGAAAGAGTATGACCGTTCAACTTGAGTAGGGTGAAGGGGGCAATTTTAGTCCTAGAGGTGCATCAATTCGGTTTTATTTGGATTGACACCTAGTCCACAGCTAGTAGCCCAGATGTCAACTCTTTTCAAGGTAGTTTCCATGATATCACTTATCACTGTAGGAAACGCCCCTAATGTCATAACCAATAGGTCATCCGCATACGCCAAAGCCTTTACACCACAGCCATGACAAGCAGCCATAGTAAGGGGGATAGAACTCCTCCATGAGGTGTACCCCTATATACGAGTTTTATAATGTGGTCGTTACCCAACGTTGCTTGAATGATTCTTGATCTTAACATGGATAAAATCCATTTTGTGATGTAAGCATCAACGCCAAACTTGACAAGAGATCCCTGCATCGAATTAGTAAGAACGTTATTGAAAGCTCCCTCGACGTCGAGGAAGGTTGCAAAGGTATATTCTTTGTAGTAAGTAAGTACATAAGTAAGTAAGTAATGTTTCATTTTATTGACTAATATTCAAAAATAATAGTAACATAGCGTAAATTAAATTATAACCTATGGCGTTGCCGTCAGCTCATTGGCAATACAATTATCATATTTAAAAATATTTTTCCATGTTGAATTGACGAGGTTCTGAGAAGATTTAACTGTTCCCACGATGTGGTTTTTGAAGTCGAGCGTTGGATTCAATTCAAGGACCGCACAAAAGAGTTTGGCAATTGTATTCATAAAAGAAATCCCTCGATAGTTTTCGACTATATCTAATGCGCCTTTTTTGTGGATTGGAGAGATACCAGATTTTTTAAAAGAATTTGGCACAGTAGCATTTAAAAAGATGTTATAATAAAATAGTTTAAGATGTTGAAGAAATGTGTGCAATGCATTTTTGAAAAACTCGTACGGAATGCCATCTTCCCCTGGTGCTTTTCCAATTTTTCGATTTGCTGGCATTGTTCTATTTCTACCAAAGATATTTCACTATCAAGGATTTCATCAGTGACAAAAGGTTCTACAGTGATAAAAACGGATTTTGTTTTATTGCGAAGTAATTTTTGAAAATGTAGAGCTAGATTTGCTGCAGAAACACATGTGCCTATGGTAAATCCAGATCCATTTATCGCCTTCGCTACTTTCCAAAATTCTTTTGAGCTTTTAATGTTTGCAAGTTGCTTAGCTTGGTTGTTGTCGAATTCAACTTTCTTGATAATACATACATGCATACATTCTGCATCACACCCCTTCTATTTGTACACTTGCATTCCAATATTTTTTTTAGTTGATGCAGAACTTCTAATACATGACGTAAGCAATGCTGAATGTTCCTCTATCGATTCTGTATTTAACGGCACATTTGAAAAGAAGTTATCTGTAGCTTGAGTATAGATGATCGTGTTTTGGATTTTCCAGTTTAATTTTGGTAGCATATTTAAATTTGTTTCTGTGACCTGTTTTTCCATTCAACAACTATGGGTAGATGATCGGAATAAGTTGATCTTGAACTTCAAACTTGGTAATGAGATGTACCCAGTCGTTATTAACTACACAGTAGTCTATGACCGACTTTCCTTGACCTCCAATAAACGTATAATGTCCTTGACGATCTCCTTCAGCACATCCATTAAGAAAACATAAATCGTAAGTTTGGAAAACATCGAGAATCTGGGTACCGTTTTGATTACACACGCAATACTTTGATTTTCTGTTAGTATACATTGTGAAGCGGCTTCTCTCTTGTGTCGAAGTAGTTGTCTGCATGTATATTCTTGCATTGAAATCGCCAATTACCATTAAACTTTCGTTCAACAAGTGAAATAATAGGTTATTTAATTGTTCAGCATCTTCGATCCAATGATTGCAATTGATATAAAAAGGTAAATTTTTAAAATAGTATGTCCACACAGATCCATGAAATTGTAGTTTTCCAAAATAGAGTTTTTAATACCAAAGGGGCTTCCTCCACTTGCGCGGCCTTTTGTTGCTGTACGGGTTGCTGGTATCCAGTTTATTTTTATTCTCTTAAAGTCTTTACTAAACTTAATTCTTCGTTTGATCTTGTTGAAAGTAGTATATTCAAGTTTTGTAAAATAACTACTTTGATTTTGTTATACTGTACTTTATTTTTTTGTTATCAATTTAGTTGTAATATTATTATCAAATAATTTTCTGATAACGATTTTATTGCTGTTTTAGTTTTCATTCTCAATAAATATCTTGTTTCTGTTATTACTTAAAATCTCGTTTGGTTATTTCAAGAGCTTCAACAAATAACTTCGATAGGTTACGGGCCCAGTTATTAGCAATAATAATAAGAAATAACATTGCAACATTTTGTGAGCGAAAGGATCGTATCGAAGGAAAAGCAATTTCATTATTGAATCGATTGCCTATTTTGTATTTGCGATTGAAAATATTTTTTCAGATAATTGCTGCAGATACATCGAGAAGCATCGATAGAACGAATTAATAAATTGTATTAGGATATTGTTGCAAAAATAAACGAGATGGAAAAAGATATTTCAACAATAGAGAAGTTCGTCAAACCATCACAATGGATGATGTGGAAATTTCAAGTGCGTGTGAACCTAATTGCATTAGATCTCTATGGGTACGTTAATGGAACGTCACAGAGGCCAGCTGAAGCACCTGAATTGGCAGCATGGTCTAAAAATGATGCAAAGGCTCAGAAAATTATTGTTAACTCGTGCGGATCTGCGATTCTCATTCATTTATGTAACTATTTAACACCTAAAGAAATGTGGGATAAATTACATTCGATCTACGAGCAAACCAATGATTCAGCCAAACATCTTTTGGAAGAGCAGTACTATCTTTACCAGAAAAACCCAGCCCATGATATTGCAACACATATTTCAACTTTAGAAAATTTGGGACAAAAATTAATGATAGCAGGTGTCACCATAGACAAAAGTATGCTGATTACAAAAATAGTGATCACGCTGCCATCTGAGTACAGGCATTTTTCTACAGCATGGGATTCAACAGCTAAGGAACAACAAACAATTATCAACTTGACGAACCGGCTCTTGGTTGAAGAAAGTCGACTTAGAGTTGATAATAAGCATCTAGGTGAAGTAATGAAGAGTGAAGCTTTACTGGCAAAACGTACCAAGCTTAAAGAAGAACGACAAACTGAAGCGACCTTGCAAATATTTCGAATGTGGTTTAACTGGACACTGGAAACATGATTGCAAGGTACAACAACAAAAACGATCAGACGGGGAGGAAGTATTTTTCAGTAAAATTGTTCAATCTCTGGGAATGTCTGATGCCTGGTACGTAGATTCAGGTGTTACTTACCACATGTGTAGACGTCGTGATTGGTTTATGACGTTTACTAAATTGGATAAACCAATCAATGTTGTTCTTGGTGATGGGAAGCTGATGCATGCTGTTGGAAGAGGCGATCTGAAGGTGTTGTCATACAATGGAACTGAATGGATAGAGAAGATAGTACAAAATGTTTTGTATGCAACAAGTTTGTATGCAAATCTGTTCTCTTCAACTAAAGCCATGGATAATGGCCACACAAGCTGGTCAAACAGAGATTCTTTCAAGAACAGGTTCGATGGCGAAACTGTTGTGGCAGTGGGAGCAAGAAAAGGTGGTACGTTTCAAACGCTTTTCAAGATAATTGAGCCAACTTCCGACAAATCAATGGTGGCTATGAAAAGTGATACGTTGCGCATCTGGCATGAACATCAAAATTTACCTCATGTTCGAAATTTTTTGAAAAACAATAATATAGATTCATAGATGAAAACTTTGACTGTGATGGGTGCGCATATATGGGAAACAACATCGGCTTAGTTTCAATTCTAGACCAGACAGATCTCTAAAGTGCGGTGAAATCATCCATGCTGATGTATGTGGACCTATGGAGGAAAGTTCACTTGGTGGATCAAGGTATTTTGTACTTTTTAAAGATGATTTCTCAAAGTTTTGCTTTGTTTACTTCCTGAAAAATAAATCTGAGGCTTTCGAAAAGTTTAAAATAGTTTTGAAGATAGCTGAAAAACAAAGTGGGCATCCAATTAAGATTCTTCAAACTGATAATGGCCTAGAATTTGTAAACAATGTCTTCAAGAAGTTATTAGAAGAAAATGGTATTTTTCATCGTCGTTCCGTTGCATACACTCCTGAACAAAATGGATGTATTGAACGTGAGAACCGCACCATCATGGAATCAGCTCGGTCTATGATTTATGCAAAAGGGCTAAATCCTAAACTTTGGGCTGAGGCAGTACAGACAGCTGTATTTGTTTTGAATCGTACAGGAACCAGTACTGTAAAAGACAAGACTCCATATGAACTCTGGTACAACAAGCGGACACAATTTGAACATTTTCGTATCTTTGGCTCAGAGGTTTACGTTCATATTCCAAAGCATAAACGTAAAAAGTTAGACCTAAAGTCAAGAAAATGTCTTTTTGTTGGATATGATGAAAACCAAAAAGGAATTCGAATCCTTGATGAATCGAATTGTGTCTCAGTGGTACGTGATGTAAGGTTTTTGGCAGAAGAATCATCTACAGTAACTTTTATCGACGAAGATGACGATATCGAAGAGGAACTAGAAACTAATAATGTTTCCATATATGATTACGCTTTGGAGGTTCAAAATGATCATCAACCTGAAAACCAGCAAGCAACAAAAAGGATGCCAAGTCAACCAATTCCAAAAACAAAAATTGATGAAGCTAATATTTTAGAAAAAAGATTACGTAACCGTCAAGAAGGAGCTTCCATAGCAATGACTTTATTGGCGATCAGTGAAGAGCCAACGTCGTATGAAGAAGCTATAATTGATAATTGAGCCAACTTCCGACAAATCAATGGTGGCTATGAAAAGTGATACGTTGCGCATCTGGCATGAACATCAAAATTTACCTCATGTTCGAATTTTTTTGAAAAACAATAATATAAGATTCATAGATGAAAACTTTGACTGTGATGGGTGCGCATATATGGGAAACAACATCGGCTTAGTTTCAATTCTAGACCAGACAGATCTCTAAAGTGCGGTGAAATCATCCATGCTGATGTATGTGGACCTATGGAGGAAAGTTCACTTGGTGGATCAAGGTATTTTGTACTTTTTAAAGATGATTTCTCAAAGTTTTGCTTTGTTTACTTCCTGAAAAATAAATCTGAGGCTTTCGAAAAGTTTAAAATAGTTTTGAAGATAGCTGAAAAACAATGTGGGCATCCAATTAAGATTCTTCAAACTGATAATGGCCTAGAATTTGTAAACAATGTCTTCAAGAAGTTATTAGAAGAAAATGGTATTTTTCATCGTCGTTCCGTTGCATACACTCCTGAACAAAATGGATGTATTGAACGTGAGAACCGCACCATCATGGAATCAGCTCGGTCTATGATTTATGCAAAAGGGCTAAATCCTAAACTTTGGGCTGAGGCAGTACAGACAGCTGTATTTGTTTTGAATCGTACAGGAACCAGTACTGTAAAAGACAAGACTCCATATGAACTCTGGTACAACAAGCGGACACAATTTGAACATTTTCGTATCTTTGGCTCAGAGGTTTACGTTCATATTCCAAAGCATAAACGTAAAAAGTTAGACCTAAAGTCAAGAAAATGTCTTTTTGTTGGATATGATGAAAACCAAAAAGGAATTCGAATCCTTGAAAACCCGGATGATTCAATCGAACGCTTCAAGGCACGATTAGTGTGTCGTGGATTCAATCAGGAGTACGGGATTGATTATTTAGAAACATTCAGCCCAGTCATTCGATTTACATCATTGCGAGCAATTCTTGCAATTGCAGCAGAGAAGATAATGTACATGAAGCAGTTCGATGTTAAAACCGCTTTTCTGAACGGTGATCTAGAAGAAATTGTTTTCATGCAGCAACCAGTTGGATTCGATGATAACAGTGGACGTGTGTGTAGACTACAGAAAAGCTTATATGGTCTGAAGCAAACATCACGCTGTTGGAACCGGAAATTCAAATCATTTATTTCTGTTTTTGGGTTTAGAACATGTCATTCAGATTCTTGTGTTTTTGTAAGTAACCAAAATGGAAAAACACTTATAATGGCAATTTATGTGGATGATGGAATCGTGACTGGAGACGATGAAGCAGATCTAAAATCCGTGATAGAACATCTTCAAGATTAATTCGAAATCAAACAAATGCAAGTGGGTTGTTTTCTTGGTTTTGAAATCGACCAGCAGGATGATGGTTCTATATTTATGCACCAAACAGCATATACTAAGAAGATTTTACATCGATTTCATTTCGAAGAGTGCAATCCAGTATCCGTTCCAGCTGATCCAAATCAGATACTTTCAAATTACGAAGAGTCAGAACTAAGCAAGTTTCCATTTCGACAGCTAGTTGGAAGTCTCATGTATTTGGCCCTTAGTACAAGGCCAGATATAAGTTATGCCATTGGAAATGCGAGTTGGTATATGGAAAAACCAATGGTGGTACACGACAATGCCTTCAAGCGTATTTTGAAATATCTCAAAGGTACAACAAGCTATGGAATTCAGTACAACACAAATAGAGGTCATCATTTATTTGGATTTAGTGATGATGACTACGCTGGTGACATTGACACACGAAGATCGACATCAGGTTTTGTATTTAAGTACAATGTTGGAATAATCAGTTGGAGCAGTACAAGACAGAAGTGCGTGTCACTCTCTACAACAGAGTCTGAATATGTAGCAGCATCTGAAGCAGTAAAGGAGCTAGATTGGTTACAACAATTATTTGAAGAAATAATGCCAAACAAAATAATGGATGATACAACGTTTTACATGGACAATCAGTTTAATAAAGAATCCAGAATTTCATCGACGCAGTAAACATATTGATGTAAGGTATCACTTCATCCGTGAAAGATTCGAAAAGGGATACTTCAATTTGGAAAATGTATCAACAACAGACATGTTTGCCGATATCTTAACCAAGGCATTACCAAGAGAACGGTTTCATTTTCTACGATCTTTAATGGGAGTATTTGACAAAAGGTGGGAGTGTTGAAAGTAGTATATTCAAGTTTTGTAAAATAACTTCTTTGATTTTGTTATACTGTACTTTATTTTTTGTTATCAATTTAGTTGTAATATTATTATCAATAATTTTCTGATAACGATTTTATTGTTGTTTTATTTTTCATTCTCAATAAATATTTTGTTTCTGTTATTATTTAAAATCTCGTTTGGTTATTTCAAGAGCTTCAACAAATAACTCCAGTAGATCTCTGCACTGATGTCGTTTTGCGTTGTTATAGTGGATCCCAGGTAGACGAAATCCTTGACTACTTAAAAATTATATCTATCCAACGTGATGTTTTGCCCGAGTCGACGATGTTGCGATTCCTTTCTCGTTGATAGCATATATTTTGTTTTGTCGTCATTAACAGCTAATCCCATCTGTGCCGCCTCCGATTCAATACTGGCAAACGCACCAGTCACAGCTCGCTTATTTCGGCCGATTATGTCCGATAAATTGTACCAGTGGTGTTGACTTGCGATTTTCGTACAATTGCTTCAAGAACGGTGTTAAATGGATTGCATGATAGCACGTCGTCGCCTTGTCTTAGACCTTTCTCAACAGCAAATAGCGATGTTTATCGGATATTTAAAACTATTGATTTTTATTACTGTTTATCCAATATTTTTGTCCGATTTAAAAATTGTCCTGAAAACCACATTGATATTTTTCCCAATATTACTTGAAAATTTTTAAAAAATATTGAAATACTATTAAAATATTGGCTGACTTCCTAGTCAAAAAATTTGCATTGTTATTTTTTCAAAAAAATATTGAATCTTATATATAAAAATCAATTCTAATTTCTCTTGGTCACGAAATCACGGGTAAACGGCTGGACCGATTTTGCTAATTCTTTTTCTGTTGTGTCTGTTATTTGTAGGAAAAGGTTCTTATGAAATAAAAAATCAAGAAAGTCGCGTGGAAACATCTTTATTTGCATTACATGTACCTACAGTGTGTTTTTTGAGAAGCGTTTGTTTATAAAAATTAATTTATTTAAAATATTTGTCATCAATAAATGTAAATTTTTTGTTTCAAATAAAAAAAAGAATATTCACATATCAATTTGAAAGATTTTTATCATTTCTTTTTCCTGATCGCTATAACTCATAAGGTATGTATGGATATTCACATTTGTTATATAGAAGAATACAATAAAATATTTTTTTTTTCAGTTGGGTTTTTGTATCACATATAAAAAAAATTCTATATTTACCGGTTCGTTTTCTTAATCGCTATAACCCAGAAAGCATGGTTATAAAGAAGAATTTTATTTGTATTTTCAGTTGGATTTTTTTTGTTAAATAAAATCAAATTCATTGGCCCTGAATCTGCAATACAGTAAACCGATTTTTTAATAGATGTAATAAAATATATTGTATAGCGAAGTGTTTCTTTTACCTTCCATGTTGGCTCTCAAAATACTCAGCACTGCCATTCCCCCATCAACTTTTTCAAAAAAACGTACTCCTGTCTGCAAATAATCGGATACGGTTTTTATTCTAACCTACCTATGATGACCGTGCATTTTTTCGGTATATAATGTGTAGTCTATATGGCATTTTCTAATTATCTCAATCCTATATAGAAATCGAAAAAAAAATATATGCGTGTATTTTGCGGGACAATCACCCTTATTGCGATAGGCGTTTCACTTAAACGCCAATTGTCGTTATTTTAGTCGTGTCGCTTTCGAAACGGTATTGCGTATCATAAACGCCATTTTTCTCGTCGCTCTTAGATTCCCACATACGATCCATTGAGAGAGCTGATTTTGACAAAACAAATTAAATAGAAAATTTTGTATCGAAGATTTATATTCTATCAGTTTTGAACATTTTTGCTTTTTATAATTAAAAAATGACAATACAGACACAAAAACTTAACAATTTTCTAATGTTTTAATTTTCATAAGAAGTTTGTATTCTCAGGACAGCTCGGTTTTTTATTCAAAATTATTTTTGAAACATATTTTTTTGTAAATGAGTATATTAATAACATAGCAGCTGTGACGATGACAAGAACGACAAATATAAAAGGCACGTCTGTGTCGAACAAATTTGCTCTTGTGACAAATTAACTAAGAGGTTAATAAAAAAAAGGCACGACTGGTTCTCTTGGATGTTGTAATTTGTCACTCAATTATTTTACATGAAATAATTTAATTTAATTTAAAAAATTAAAAAAATATACATAACAAAAATTTTAAGTTAATTTCTAACAACCCAGAGTTTTCCGAAAAAATCGTGGTATGCCATCAATTTTGATAAAGGTGTTACAGTACAATTTTTACCAAAATACGCCTCTTTAGAAATAAAATTTCATTAAGATATGTTAAGAGCTTAAATAGAAACTCAAAATTAAAAAAAACCGTTAACATGTACCTTTAAAACTATTTTCTAAGAATACAGGCTTTAACCATCTGAAAGGGTTTTAGCACTACATTACTCATGTCAAATATCATCAAAATCTACAGCAGTTATCAAGACATAATAATTGGTATATGGCTATATTTTGAGACCTAAACTTCAAACTCCCTTCAAAAACTCCCTTTGTTAAATTTTTAGCGAATTCATCGTTCTTTTTGTTCCGTGAGAACAATAAGAAACTTGTTATAACTATAAAAACAAAAATTAAAACTTACATTTTGGGAGTATTTTTGGCTTTGTCGTTTCCGAATTCTTGAACGACAAAATTTGGCGTTTTTAAAGACGTTTTTGATTTAAAAACGACTATCGTAGTACAAAAAAATTCTCTATTACAACAAATGTCACTTATAAAATGTATTTCACAAAACAAAAAACGCCTAGTGTCGTTGAACGCCTTACGTAATGCAAAATCATTTTGTCGTGTTTTTGTATGGCGTTGAACCCCTATCGCAATAAGGGTGAATGTGTAGCCTATATCAAACGGGAATTGTAATTTTCTTAATTTGTTGAATGGCAGTTCAGACAAAGTATTTAGACAATTCACTATATAATATCCTACGTAATATCTATTAAAAAAATGTTTAGCTTTGCAGGTTTATGGTCAAATATATGATTTAACCTGTTTAGAGAATAACATAGGTAGGCATTAATCTGTTATTAGCTGATATATTTAAACCTAATTCTGCAAAGTAAGTTGACAGTTTCTTTCATTTCTTCAATGTAACAAGTGTTTTTTAATATCAGAAAATCAGATGGTAAGATAATGCATTTTTCTGTATTCCGGAACCATTCATACGATTATGAAACTTTTGTGAGTTATGCGATACATTACAGTATTAGGTGGTTTGATTAAAATCAGATGTTAAGAAATTGTTTTTTTCTGCATCACATGTAATATCTCTGAATCTGAAGTCAGGTTATGAATTTGTTAGTCAGGTCAGGTTAGGTATGCCAGCGCCAGATCTTGGAGTGAATCACGCCTTTAACCGAGAATTGGAACGTGAATATGAATTTATGATCCACCAATCAGTTCAAACAAATGTACCCCTATTGAACCACCAAACAGAAGAAAGTGAACAACGCACGCAAATGCAGTTGATGAAACGACATTGCGTTAACAATTGCTTTCTCTGGAACAGCGGCCACTTTGTAAAAAGGATGCCATATAGATCATTCAGCGTTGAAATTGACGTTATATCTTCAAACTACTGAATGGCATTGGAAGTACTTGACCGAACATGAGAGATCTGCGCAATGGCTCGAGATGTTTTGGAAGAGCAATGATTTTAATGTGTGGTGATTTCCGTCAAAAACTGCCAGTCATCCTAAGATCGACTCTTTCTGCTGAATATTTTTCTCAAGAATTGCTGACTATTAGGTAATGGCTGAATTCCACCAATCATATAGTCATTAGATGTGCCTAGGTTACCATCGTCCAATTTAAAACTAAAGGTTGGATCTGTAGTCATCATGCATCGAATTCTTAACCAACCAAAGCTATGAAAAGGACGCGTTTAGTGATTAGAAAATGAATGATCAAAGATGTGATTCACACGACAGTACTCCTTTGTTTTGAAAATCATGTTTCTTCTGCATGACCTGTTTTCTTACAAAATTCAATAACTTTTCGCCGTTTAAAATTTGAAGTATCTGAATTAAAACGACTATCAGATCTTTTATATTTTGATTCAGAATAAGTATTTAAGTGTCTATCTAGTCCAACAAAACCTTTAGGTGTTGTTTTTAAAAGCTTTGATCGTACCTGTTCATCGGCAAACCAGAAATAACCACTTCAATTTTATTAAAAAATAAATAAATTTAGTGGCACTCATAGCTCCAAAGAACCACGGCCTAGTGACTTACAACTCTCAACCAATCCTTTTGTGTGTGTTGTTAGTTCTCTGGGATTGGAGGGGACCTACGGTTTTACGTCAAATCCGAACGACTAAGGTGAGAAGCACTTTTCATGACAATGATACTCTTGGAGGATTTGTCACTTCCTCGAAAGAGGCAGTGAACCCGTAAAAAAAAACATTAGATTTTATCGAAGTTGGAAGCTGGGCTTGAACCCAGACCTACGGCGTGATGGTCCGACACACTAACCACTACGCCACAGGGCACTACAATTAAATTTGCATCACTCCAATTCGTCTCCAGCTTATCGATCATCACGAGTCTGTTGGTAGAATAGTCCACATACGAAACCGCCTGTTCGCAAGTATAATCCACCACAAAAAAGATCATGAAAGCGTTTAGTTGCTGCAAATTGCCTCGTCATGTCAGCCTTTCTTTTAAATCTTCCCAAGTTCGCATAATGGGTATGAGCGTGAGGCCCACTCACGCACGCCCTTGCAAATCCGTGAAAGCTGCATTTATTGTTTCGTAGTCTGACCACCAATTATGTTTTCGATGATAATCGATTTTCCTCGCACCACTTAGCTGCTGCAAACATTACGAATGACGGTTAGACGTTTCTATTCTAAGGCAGTCATCACACGTACATAATATTCTCTCACACGGCCATTCTGGCGAACAATGTGCTCTCACGTTACCCAACTTTATATCAATAATGTGTAAAAAACAATAGTATCACATTAAAAGATGTACGATTTGATGTCATACCAAACAAATAAACTTGTATTTTTTTTTTGTATTTAAAACTTTCGTATATATTCTAATCTTGCATATTTAGGTTTTTGACACACAATATTCTGTTAAATTAAGTTTAACAGCTATCATCAATCAATATCATAGTCAATCAGGAGTGAAAAAAAGAAATCAAATGCAGAGTGTAAAGACTTCCAATATCACATCATCAGTCATTAAAATAAAGCGTAAAGGCTTTCAATTTTCAAAGATTGTAATTTTGAAATGCAAAGCGTAACGACTTTCAACATAACAGTTTATTCATCTATTAACATTGTATTTGAAGTTGCACAAATATTAACTAGCTAGTGTAGTTCTGGATTAAATGAACTCTTTAAATTGTTCTCTCCTTTGTTTTGAAAAACATGTTTCTTCATCATGACCTGTTTTCTTACAAAAGGAACATTCAATAACTTTTCGACTTTGGAGTATCTGAATTAAAATGACTATCAAAAGATCTTTTAGATTTTGATTTAGAATAAGTATTTAAGTGTCTATCTAGTCCAACAAAATCTTTAGGTGTTGTTTTTAAAAGCTCTGATCGTACCTGTTCATCAGCAATACCAGAAATAACCACTTCAATTTTATTAAAAATTAAATAAAATTAGTGGCACTGAGAGCTCCGAAGAACCATGGCTTAGTGACTTACAACTCTCAACCAATCCTTTTGTGTGTGTTGTTCGTTCTACGGGATTGGAAGGGACCTACATTTTACGTCGAATCCGAACGACTAGATAAGAAGCACTTTTCATGACAATGATATTCTTTGAGGAATTGTCACTTCCTCGCAAGAGGCTGTGCCCCTAAAAAAAAAACATTAGATTTTATCGAAGTTGGAAGCTGGGCTTGAGCGTGATGGTCCGACACACTAACCACTACGAAACGGGGCACTACAATTTTATTTGCATCACTCCAATTCGTCTCCAGCTTATCGATCATCACGAGTTTGTTGGAAGAATAGTCTACAAACGAAACCGCCTGTTCGCTAGTATAATCCACCATGTCACGAAAAATATCAAGAAAACGTTTCGTTGCTGCAAATTGCCTCGTCAGCCTTTTTTTAAATCTTCCCAAGTTCGGCACGCACGCCCTTGCCAATGCGTGAAAGCTGCATTTCTTGTTTCGTAGTCTGACCACCAATTATGTTTTCGATGATAATCGATTTTCTTTGCACCACTTAGTGAATTGGCACTCAGGGTCAAATGCTGGAACAAAGATATTACTGGGTTTCATTTTCTTTATTTTAGCTCCTGACGTCGATTGCTCGTGCTGTTTTGCTTGAAGGGTGTGCATTATTTCTTGAACAAATGTTGTCCACATATCTTGAGTTACATCTCTTGGCAGTGATGCATTTTTTTGTTACTGTGTAGCGCCATCATTGGTGTTATTTAATTTCGTCACATTTAATTTAGACCCATTAGATATTTCGGGAAGTTGTTGATTCGATCCCACCGCAGCTGTTAGAGAATTATCCAGATCTGCTTCCATTTTATAAAGTATTTATTTATCAGCATGCAACGTATGACATGGGCAAAATATCTAGGACTGAACCGTAAAACATCAATCCTTCGATATTTGCAGTGCTGACAACATATTAGGCAGTGAAAACAAATATGCCAATCCAAACAACATGACGGTCACCAAGACGACCCAAACAACACCAGGGGGTCAATTCCCGATCTGTGAAACTGTGAAGTGATAAAAAAATTATCATTTTACACAGCGATTTTTCATTTTATCACTTCATGAACTCGCATAATGCGATTCTCGAACTTATTATGATAAACAGCTGTCAATGTGTGTACTAAAAAGTACTAAATGATACACCCAGAGCAAAAAACAACGTTCAATCACAGAAAACCACTTTGATTTAAGCCTATTTAAAAAAAAAAATTGCTTCGAATACGAATGTTTTAAAATCAAAGTTTGGGAAAAAAAATTGAGAACGAAGCATAATTAAATCAAATTTACTCGAGCTAAGGTACCATTATAAAACCTTTTTGTCTCTCAGTGTAAGATCTGTCAGCGCGTTTTCACTGCTCTTCACAGAACGATTTTACTGTGATAAGATATTTATCATTATGAAAGGTTTTGAAGTTTGTTTTCACAAATCGGGAATCGAATTTAACGCTAAGGCGTGAAAAAGTTTATCATTTCACATTTTCACAGATCGGGAATCGACCCCCAGGGTCTAAATAACATGACGCTCATATGACGGCCCAAACAACATGGATGTGACCATGAGGACCCAAACAACACGAATGTCCAAATAACATGACGATTAGACGTTGTTATTCTAAGGCAGTCATCATGTAATGATGTAAAGTTAAGAGAACATACATAAGAGAGTTAACATCTCTCTCGATATTATAGTCTTGTATTTATTACTATAAGTTAGTATAAGTTTTAGTCTTAAGTGAACTGAATAAAAGTGAAGACATGAATTAATGATCCGTGTTTTAAATTAAAATGTTACAATGGCGACGAGGAAAAGTGTTCGGTTAAATTTATTTTCACAATAAAAAAAAAAATAATAATAATAATAATTAAAAAAAAACTAAAAATTAAAATAATTAAAACAGAAAATAAAAGTGAAATAGTGCCTAGTGCGAATTCCAGCTATAGAATGGCTTTTATTGGATCAATAGAACATTTTACGCCAGGTGAAGATTTCGAAGATTGGAAAGAACGTCTTCAACATTTGTTGGCGATAAATAAAATTGAAGAAAATAAAACAAAAGTATCATATCTTATAACATTAATTGGGCCGGAATCATACAAAATTTTAAAGTCTCTAACTGATCCAGACAAACCCGATAAAAAATCTTTTGATGAATTAATTAAATTAACAGAAAAATACTTCAAACCAAAAGTGAATATAATCGCCGAAAGATTTAAGTTTTATAACAGAAAGCAAAAACCCCATGAAACAATCAGTGAATATATATTAGATCTTAAAACGTTAGCCCAATCATGCGAATTTAAAGCTTTTTTGGACGATGCCTTGCGGGACATGTTAGTTTGCGGTATTTACCAGGAAGGTATCCAACAAAAGCTTTTATATGAAGTTAACCTTACATTCGATAATGCAACAGAATTAACAAGAAATATGGAGTTGACAAATGTACAGTTGCGTTAGATGAGACCAGAGAGTTTTAACAGCATATCAGCTCAGAACGAACAATATCAGTTAAGACAGCAGCGAGGGAATAGTCAGCCAAGATCAAAATGGCAAAACAGATTCAATCACAACAGTGGACCGACAACATCAAAGCATGCAGATAACAACAACAATAAGTTTGACAGAAGTAATTCAACAAGAGACGTGGTGTGTTTTTATTGCGGACTAAGAGGTCATTATAGGAATGATTGTTGGAGGCGAAATAATAATAACAGTTTTATGAACAGATATAAAAATAATTTGCATGCTGTAGAACCTGTAAATAATGTAGAAAATGTAAGCGAGGAAATAAATAATTTGAATAAAGGATATATAAATTCTTTTATAAATAGTATAAATAATTTGGCCGAAACAGTAAAACTCTATGTAAACAATGTTGAAATTAACATGGAAGTTGACAGTGGTGCATGTTCATCGGTTGTAAGTATTGAGTTTTATAAAAAAAAAAATTGCATGCGTTAAGATAGAACCTGTATTGAAGCAATTGAATGTTGTTACGGGACATGTAGTAGAAATTGTGGGAAAGATATCTGTTTCTGTGCAAGATTTTCATATTGCAGCTAAGAAACATTTTTTGGATATGCTTGTAATTAACTCTAACCGTAATTTTACACCTCTTCTAGGTCGCGACTGGTTGGATATTTTAATGCCAAACTGGCGAAATAGTTTCAAAATAAATAATGTGAAAAGTATGTTGAGCTCTCAAATAAAAATCGAGGAGCTTCTATGTAAGTTTCCTAAAGTATTCTCAAAAAATATGCGAGATCCTATTGTCGGTTACTGTGTTCAATTAAAGCTTAAAGATAACATGGTTCCTAGTTTTTCAAAACCCTATACAGTACCATTTGGAATCCGAGAAAGAGTAGTTGAAGAAATCGATAAGTTAGTTTCAGAGAAAATATTGGTGCCAGTTAAATATTGTGAATGGGCATCACCAATGGTGATAGTTCCAAAAAAGAATGGGGATCTTAGGCTATGTCTGAATTGTAAAGTGGCTGTTAACAAAGCAATTGAAAGCAGGGTGTATCCTTTACCGGTAATGGAAGATTTATTTGCAAAATTTGTCAATTGTTCGGTATTTTGTGTATTAGATTTATCTGGCGCATATTTACAACTCGCTGTACATGAAAATTCACAAAACATTTTAGCTGTCAACACTATTAAAGGTTTATTCAAATTTACCAGACTACCGTTTGGAGTTTCAGTAGCTCCAGCAGAGTTTCAAAAGGTAATGGATGAGATTTTAAAAGATTTGAAAAGGGTGGGTTGTTATCTGGATGATTTATTGATTGGAGGTTCGGATAGAGACGAGTGTGAGAAAAAACTCCACCAAGTATTAGAGCGCTTAGAATTACATAATATACGAGTGAATTTTGAAAAATGCAAGTGGTTTCAGTCTGAAGTTGAATATTTAGGGCATGTGATTAGTGGCAGCGGCATCAAACCAAATGAGGAAAAAATAAGAGCCATTTTAGAGGCTCCAAGCCCAAACAATGTTACCCAACTAAAAAGTTTTTTGGTCTCTTGAATTTTTATAATCGATTCATTCCGAACTTGGCCACCAAACTCAGAAATTTGTATGATCTCTTAAAAAAGAATAGTAAGTTTGAGAGGAAAACTGAACACCAAAGAACACTTGATGATGCAAAGCAACTGATGGTAAATAGTAAGAGTTTGGAGTATTTTGATCCAAAAAAAACCGATTGTGGTTACCTGTGATGCTAGCCCTTACGGCGTGGGTGCGGTATTATCTCACATTGTTAATGGTGAAGAAAGACTAGTTAATTTTGCTTCCACTACCTTAAGTGAAGCAGAGAAAAATTATTAACAAACCCACAGGGATGCACTTGCTATTGTGTATGCGGTAAAAAAAATTCACAAATATTTGCATGGGCATAGATTCAAAATTATTACTGATCATCAAGCATTGAGAGAAATTTTTAATGAAAAAAAAGGTCATTTGGTTGTAGCGGCAGCAAGACTTCAAAGATGGGCTATCCAACTTTCGATGTATGACTTTGAGGTACAATATAAAAGGGGTTGCGACGTAGGACATGCAGATGCTCTATCAAAGTTACCTATTCAAGGTTCAACCGATATTCCTGAAGATTTTATAAATGTTTTGACATTTGGACCGGAAAATATAAAGCTTTTAAGATTAGAGGACATAAAAATTGAAACAGAGAACGATTTCGTATTGAAAAAAGTTTATGAAAGACTTATGGGGACGGGAAATGAGAAAAATGATTTGCATACGAAATATTATTTGGACCGTGTACAACAGTTTTCATGCAATACTGGCTGTGTATATAACGGTAACAGAGTGGTCATACCCGAAAGTTTAAAATATAAAGTATAGCAAATTTTACATGATACACATATAGGAATAACTAGAATGAAAATGCTGGCAAGGTCTTACGTGTGGTGGAAAAACTTGGACGCGGATATTGAAGAATACGTTAAATCATGTCACGTATGTAATCAAACACAGAATTTTACAAAATTAGTTGAAGAATCAAAGTGGATACCTTCAACTTATCCGTTTGAAAGGGTACATATAGATTTTTTTGATATAAATGGAATTAAGTTTTTGTTACTTGTAGATAGTTATTCCAAATGGATAGAGATTGCTGAAATGAAAATCTCTCGTGCTGAAAAGGTGATTGAAAAACTCCGTAATTGGTTTTCTGTTTTTGGGTTACCATTACAATTAGTTTCCGATAATGGACCTCCATTTTAGTCTTCTGAATTCATTAATTTTTGTGAAAGTAATGGTATTAAAGTTTTGAAAAGTCCACCATACCATCCACAGTCTAATGGACTTGCAGAGAGGGCAGTCCAAACTATGAAAAATGTTTTTAAAAAGTTCCTTATTGAAACTAAATCGATTAAAGCCATGAGTTATAAAATAGATAATTTTTTGTTAAAATACCGTAATACACCCACAGTTTCTACTAACACCTAACTACAGACACCCGATTATATGATTTTTAAATTCAAACCTATGACTTTCATGGATATTATGGTAGCAAAATCAAAACAAATAACTAAAACATCCGATGAGCATAAACTTAAAAATTGTGTTAAGCCTAATTTGATACAAGGCAAGAAAACTTGTGTTCTATTTAAAGCAAACGAAAATATTTATTATAAAAATTGTTTTAAATCTCATATAAAGTGGATCCCAGGATACGTTATTAACAAAAGGTCAAACTCTTTATATGAAATTAATGTAAATGGAGTGAAGAGTAGCCCATGTAAATCAAATGAAAAAGAGAATTTGTTCTGTTAGGTTAACCCAGTTACGAATTTAATTCGATCTGGAGATGAAATAATATCAAATATAAATGAACAAATGTAAATGAAGAAGAAAATGAAGAATTTCATAGTGTTGAAGAAGATTTTGAAACAGATAGACAGAAGCTAAAAGAACAATTTATTTGTGATCAAAGAAAATTTAATAAGGTACTTAAAATTACTAAATAGATAATCAAACATATCTACATTTTATGTATACAATTACACTAAAACCCTGTAATTATGTTAAAACAAAATATCTTTATTTTAATCTAAGAAAGGAGGAATTGATGTAAAGTTAAGAGAACATACATAAGAGAGTTAACATCTCTCTCGATATTATAGTCTTGTATTTATTACTATAAGTTAGTATAAGTTTTAGTCTTAAGTGAACTGAATAAAAGTGAAGACATGAATTAATGATCCGTGTTTTAAATTAAAATGTTACAACGTACATAATATTCTCTCACATATATTTATATATGTACCTATGTATATCTTAAATTTTATTTGCTTTCTTTTTCTCTTTTTCTTTAGTGTATTTGACGTTTAAAATCAAATATAAAATCGATTTTTTTTTCTATTTATTTACAATTTATTGTGGTCAATAGATAACAGATAAAAATCACAAAATTAATATCACTGACCACAAAATTTGTTCAATTTTAGTGATTTACGACTAAATAAAATATTTAACACAACGTATACGTTTGCTTTTAAGACACTCTCACATGATAATACAGGCAATCTGTGGTTGAACATGGGCAAAATTGATACAGAAGCTTTATTAATTGATTTTTAATCAGAATCCGTTTCTGAACAACATATCCAAAATCGGACAAAATCCGACCATTTGAAAATGCATTTCAAAGTTGCGGATTAAATCATATGGTACCTTTGATAATAGGTTTAAATTTTTATAACGCTGTGGTTTATGTGGTTTACTTATGTGTTTCTTTTGCCATGATTTCTGACTGACATGCTCTAAAAGCAAGCGATGTCCGATCGGGTTCAACTAAATATAAGTCGATAAACATTAAACAGACCTATACGCTGAGACTAATTTAGAATTTTGTTGTTGACTGAGAAAAAAGTTATAGGGTGTTAATCGGGATGCATCTGTTGAACGAACAGACCTATTAACTGCAGAGCGATGAACACAGATAAATACTTTTAATAAGAATCGCCAACTTCACAATGGTTTTTTGTACCTAACTATCTCTTCACTCGAAACCAAGCCGCTACTCAGATACTTTCTTAATAATAAAACTTAAATAACTTTGTAAACCTTTTATATTCAATAAAAGATATCGGCCCAGGCAACTGGTTTTATTAAGTTGTTAAGGAGAATAGTTTGTTTTTCCGCTTTAATTAATTGATTAAAACGAAGAAGTTTTTTTTATTTCTTGTATGAACGTGATTGGCAAAATGGTGGACGACAGAGTGAGCATTCTGAAATTAAAAAGTACAAATTGGCAAATATGGAAAATTAGCGGGGAATGTTTCCTCGCACGAGATTATTTGTCAAAGTATAGTGAAGAAGATATTCCTGCTACAGAGGATTTGAAGAATACTGCTTGGAAGACGGGCGATCGGAAGGCGAAAGGAACAATTATTCTCTTCTTGGGAGATAACCGGCTGTCCTTGGTGAAAAAATGCGTGCATGCGAAGCATGTGTGGGATGCCCTTCGTAATCACCACGAAAAAATTTCTCGATCAACTCGTGTTGCTGTTCTCAAATGGTTGTGGTCTGCTAAGCTGCAAGAGAATGGAAATGTTGAAAAACATCTTTCAGACAGCTGGCCATGTTGGATACGGACACACAAATTTGTATGATGTTACAAAGTCTGCCGGATTCCTTTGAGACATTGGTGTCGACCTTGGACAGTATTTCGGACAAGGATGTGACTGTCGATTTTATTAAACAGAAACTTATCGATGAATATCAGCGTCGAATCAATAGAATGGATTCATCAAAGCAGGAAAACGCCCTGAAAACAGATTCCAAACGATCTGTGATATTTATCATCGAAGAACAAGGGTCATTTTGAGTCTTTTGAAGAAATCAACGTGGCTTTTGTAGCTGGTGTGAAAAATCTGGAAAATGGTTGATTGACAGTGGATCCCGTTCACATATGTCGTGCAATAAAAGTTTCTTTACCTCCTCGACGCAATTTGACGACGCGCACTTCACTTTGGCTGATGGAAAACAAACCGCAACTGCTGGTCTAGGTGAAGGTGTTAATTGGAGCCTAGATGGAAACAAGAATCCAGTGAAAATTACACTTCACGATGTGCTACTTGTAACGGGATTGGAAGTTAATCTTATTTCTGTAAGTAGATTGGTAGACAAGGGTCTTGCTGTAAAATTAATTTGACCATACTGGATGTCGGATTTTGAATTCGGATGGAAAAGCTGTAGCATTAGGTAATCGAAGGGGAAATCTTTACCAATTACAAATCCGAGAAAAATGCTCGATAGCTTCGGAGAAACATCAAGAAATGTGAACATCAATGGAATAGGCGATTTGGGCACCGAGATCCAGCAGTACTCAAGCGCATCTAAAAATGCAAAAATGTGGTGCGAACAACATCTGCGAATGCTGCATGGAAGGAAAACTTAGTCGAAAGCCATTTTCTGAAGTTTTAGAGAAAAAATCAAAGAAAATTCTGGATATAGTTCATACTGTCTTGTGTGGCCCAATCAGTACACCAACTCCTTCTGGTAATCTATTTATTATGACGATGATAGAAGATTTTAGTAGGTACGCTGTAGTTTATCTATTGAAGCACAAGTCAGAGGCAGCGGAACGAATCGAGGAATATGTTCGTCAAGTACAAAACAGATTCGGAAAGAAGCTCACAGTTATTCACTCTGATGGAGGACGAGAGTATGATAACAAAAGGTTACCTGATTTTTACCGTTCACAAGGCTAATGCCTTGGCGCAGTTTACAACTCCATACTCGCCTCAGCAAAATGGTGTTGCTAAACGCAAAAAAAATCTCTTATTGAGATGGTCACCTGTATGCTCCTGGATGCTGGTTTGCAGAAACGCTATTGGGGTGAAGCTGGACTAACAGCAACTTACGTACAAAATCGAATGCCATCGAAATCTATTTCAAAGACTCCATACGAGTTATGGAATAACACCAAACTACCAATGCAACATCTATCACGTCTTTGGATGTGAAACGTATGTGTACGTCCTTGATGTCAAACGTAAAAAGATAGTAAATCAAAGAAGCTGAAGTTCGTCGGGTACTCTGATGAGCATAAAGGGTATCGTTTTTTAAATTGTGAAACTGACAAGATAACGATAAGTCGTGATGCTCTTTTTTTGGAACTGAAGGAGAAGATTAATGTCAGAGTTCCAAGTACAGAAGCTAAACAATTATTTGACGAAGTGCTAGTAAGTTAGGTAGGTAAAATGGCTGTTCTTAGAAAACACCTGTTTTAGAAGAACACAATTAGCGCTAAAATGATGCGCCATTTTGATACCATAACTCATTTGACCTAATTTTAGTTGATTTGGGGTTGATGTTAATAATAATTCATAATTCATTGCTTTGATGCTTCCGCCCATAGTAGAATAAGTGTTTGTCCGAAAAAACTATCTACGATATTGTTGATTGGTATGTGAAATGCTATAATTATGGTTTTATAACCTAAAACTAAAGAGGCTGACAATGGTCCACCGTTGGATGCGGGCGTCCATAGCGATACAGTCCAGGACCTACTATCTGCTAATTTCGATAGACCATATGTCAGTTCCATAAGGAAGTTACAAAAAACTTCGAAAATAAGAGCATTGTATATACATTTCTATAGTATTTTCATGCTGAATAATCACCGCCTGGCCATCTTAAGAAACTTGTGATAAACACATTTTTAGGTTCGTGCATTTACTAGTTGTCTATTCTGTTACCCTGACAACAGTCGTAAACACATATGATTTTTGTTTTGTTTACGACTCTTGTCAAGGAAATATGGATTTTAGAGGCAATAAAATACATTATATATTATTAATTTGTTTTGTTGACGACTATTGTTAGGGTAACAGAATAAACACTTAGTAAATGTAAGAACCTTCAAATGTGCGATTCACAACTTTCTTATGATGGCGCTGCTCCATGATTGTACTATAGAAATGTATATACAATGGTAAGAGTTAAAAGAGCGGGACATATATTGTTTGGTTTGTTAGAGCCAATTGGTGCTGTTGAGAAAAGAGATAAAATCCTTTATCTTTTTGTTTGGCAGCACATTTAGGCTATCAAGAAACCGGTTTCCGAATGCCAGAAGGCAAGACCTGGCCAGGGCTGGGCAATAGCAAAGAAAATGCTCAATGTTTTCTTTCTCTAATGGATTCTAACAGCTACGGCAGCAGCTATTGAAGGGTATGCGAAGTTTAACCGCATGTTCTCCTATTGGCCAGTGGCCAGTACTGATTGCAACGATCCTGGCTGTGTCTACTCTGTTTCGATTTATTAAATAATTTGATCTGTTTTTGTCATAGGTTTGCCATATCTTCCTAGATATTTTAAAGTTTGAGAGACCTTGCCACCTTTTTATTGATTCTGATAGGAAATGGTCATATATTCTGCCCTTCACGAAACCCAGCGGAAGATCTACTGATTCCGCCTGAGACGAGAAAGGCTGATCCCAACCTTGCAAGCTCATCTGCTCGCTCGTTTCCTTGAATGCCGCTATGGCCTGGGATCCATATGAGGGATATTTGTGTACTATCACTGAAGCCTGAGAGCACTGCTCTGCATTGATTAACTAATTTAGAGGTCATTAGGCAACTAACATTTGCTTTAATGGCCACCTGGCTGTCTATACAGATGGCTACATTGTGAATATTTTGGTTAGATATTGTTTTTTGTTTAAGTATCCTACAGGCTTCCTTAATGGCAAGTAGCGCAGCTTGAAATAAGCTGGCAGCATATTGCAGACGGAAGGATTGATTGATGTTGAGTATTTCCGAGAAAACACTAGCCTCAACTCCATCAACCATTTTTGAACCATCAGTAAAAATTGTGGTGTCTTAAACCATTGTCACCGTACCATTTTTCCATTCGTATCTTGTGGGGAAAAATATGTTGAAACATTTTTAAAGTTAAGAGAGGGGGAGTGGTAGTCAGTCTGGATTGAAGGCAGATCTCTTAGCAGCAGTTCAAATATTTTAATGTGCCCGTAAGGTTTTTCTGGCCAGCAACTTGCCTCTTTAAGCCTGGTTGCACTATAGGATACCATGAATTTGATATGGAGATCTATCTATCTAAAGGAAGAAGATTCAGAATAACGTTTAAGGCATCGGTTGCCCCTTTGGAGCCTATGGAGCCTATGCTAGCTGTTCTTTGAATCTTTTTTAGTTTGCCTACATTGTATTTTTTACTTAGAGCTGGCCACCATACGATTGATCCGTATGTTAAAATAGGACGAACCACAGCAGTGTATGTCTATAATAGTATCTTACGCTTGAAACCCGAGTGCTAGTAAGCATTGCTCCTGTTTCAATCAAACCTGATGAAAACCAACCAACTGAAGTTCGCGTTAATGATAGCTCCAGTGATGATGAGTTCTTTGGGTTTGACGAGCCCATTTGTGAAAATCAGGAGGAGCAATTTCCAACGAGACGTTCTGCGCGCAACACGCAATGTAGGCTCCCCACGCATCTTAATGGTTATGTTGTAGATATGGCATCACTTGCTTTGGATGAACCGAAAGACTACATTAAAGCTGCGAAGATTCCGGAATGGAAAAAGTCTATTTACGAGGAGATGGCAGCCCACCTTCATAACGAATCTTGGACGCTTACGACTTTGCCCGCAACTAGAACTAAACTAAACGAAAATAATGAGATATCAAGACACAAGGCCTGCATCGTTGCGCAAGGATACACACAGAAATACGGTGTTGATTATGATGAGGTGTTTGCTCCAGTCACGAGAATCACATATATAAGGACGTTTTTGGCTGAAGCTGCAAAACAAAAAATGTATGTTAAACATTTTGATGCCAAGACGGCATATTTAAATGGTATTGTTGAAGAGGAAATCTTCATGAAGCTACCGCCTGGCTACGAAGTTCATGGAAAAGAAAATTTGGTGTGCCATCTGAACAAAAGCATTAAAACAATCTGCACGTTGCTGGAACCAGACATTGGATGAGTGTTTACGAAAATTGAATTTTGAAGTATCAACCGCGGATTTATGTTTGTACATGAAGAAATTTGGGAATCAGATTTTATATCTTCTCGTATATGTTGATGACCTCTTGGCTGGATGTGTCGATGAAGTTAAGATAGACCAATTTTATTCTGATATAAAAACACACTTCCAGATAACTTGTTTCGGAAATGTTCGTCATTTTCTTGGGATGGAAATTGAACGATCAGATACTTCATTTTCTGTCTCGTTGAAGAACTATAGCAACAAAATAATAACGAAATTTGGAATGAACTGCGCTTATTCCTCAAAGACGCCAATGGACTCCGGTTATTTGAAGATAGATGATAACAACGCATCATTTTCCGATCCAACATTGTATCAAAGTCTTGTTGGAGCCTTACTTTATTTGGCAATTAATACCAGGCCGGACATTGCATTTAGCACTGCTATTTTAGGCAGAAAATTAAAAAATACTTCGGAAGCAGATTGGATAGCTGCGAAAAGAGTTTTGGTTTACCTTAAAGGCACTATCGAATATAATTTAAATATAAATATATATTCTTGGCGAAGCCTGTGAGTGGAAACTTCTTGAATACTCAGATGCAGACTGGGCAGGAGACCAAGAAAGCCGAAAGTCAACATCCGGCAACGTTTTTAATTTCGGAGGGACTATTGCATGGATGAGCCGACGACAAGATTGCGTTTCTCTTTCATCGATGGAGGCCGAGTATGTGACACTCAGCGAAGCTTGTCAAGAGGTTGTACGGCTGCGACGTCTACTGAAGGAGTTTGGTGAAACTCAACATGAAGCCACACTAATGAATGTGGATAATCAAAGCTGCAATCCTCCGTTAAAACCGAACGACTGAGTCGAAGATCAAAGCATATTGAAACGAGAGAGCGCTATGTTCGAGATCTATGTCACAATAATGAAGTTTATCTGCAATACTGCCCTACGGATTCAACGCTAGCAGATATTTTTATTATTATATGATGGTTCATCGAGGAGGAGTGTTGAACGAACAGACCTATGAACTGCAGAGCGATGAACACAGCTAAATACTTTTACCAAGAATCGCCAACTTCGCAATAGTTTTTTGTATCTAACTGTCTCTTCACTCGAAACCAGATTATCTAATAAAGATAAAAATCTATCTTTACGTCCGTCCCTCCGTTTACCCAATTTTTACATTTTTTGCATTTCGCGTCTGGGAATACGTGAAGTTGGTGACGTGGACCAATAACCAATCGAGGTTGATTTTGTTGTTTTGACAGTTCAATTTTTTTCTTTTGTGATTTTAGTAAATTTCATTTGTCTTTTTGTAATATTTAGCAACAAAATAATAATAATACATGCTATCAATATTTGAAATAATATTTTTAAAAATATGTCTGAATTGTTTTTATTAATAAATTTCCCTCAAAACAACAAAATGATTTTCCTCAGAAATCAAAAGGAATCGCTACGCTTTATGCCACTCGAAAAGATTAATTTTAAACATTAAATTTATCCATATTTGCTGTATTATTTTTATTTTCATAAATGTTTCTGGATGTTTTTTAAATGTCTTTCAAATATTAAAGATTGCTTTTCAATAAACAACACGGCAATTATAGTTCATGATTTTTTTTTACGTTTCCCCTTAAAATCATGAGCTGTGGTGGATTTCGATCATGAATGAGTAGGATTCTCCCGAATAAGGGTGTGTTCATAAATGTACGCTAAGCTAAGATCACACTTGTATTTTCAGCTGGTACTATTTTAGCCTGCATATCTCGTAATAGAAGCAAAATAGCACCTTGTATTTTTATTTCGTTTTTTTTTAATTTTTATTTTTATTTTCAATATCGGATATCCTTATACTTTATTTACGTATCTAGACTTTTTAAGACACGACACAAGTGCAAGATCAGATACAGCTTTGAGCATTCGTGCACTATAGCTAGGTTATAGCTTTGAGTTTATAAACATAGAGGAATCAAGATGGTTTCAAACTTACCGAAGTAGATGTCGCTAAATGATCATTTCGAGTAATTATTATTGCAATAATTCCATGTAACGAAAATACTTCTATGTTATAAACTATGTTAGCTCCTCTGTGCTCTAAACCAAGCCGCCAACCATTTCGCTACTCAGTACTTTCTTAATAATATAACTTAAATTACTTTGCAAACCTTTCATATTCAAGAAATGATGGCAAAAGAAACACATAAATAAACCACATAAACCACTGCTTTATAAAAATTACAACCATTATCAAAGGCACCATATGATTTAATCCGCAATTTTGAAATGCATTTTTCAAGGTGTTCCCATGGCCCGATTTTGTCCGATTTTGGATATGTTATTCAGAATTGAATACTGATTGAAAATCAATTTAAAAAGCTTCTTTATCAATTTTGCTCATGTTTAAAGTATTTTTTTTGTAGTTTTCCTGGACTATGATGAGATCTTGACATGTTTATCCTGACTTTTCTGACTTTTCTTCTCTTTATGTCGGGAAAAGTGGAATTATCCTACTATAATAACCTTGCTAGTGCTTTTTTGGCTTCAAACTTTCAAACTCTGAACAACCATTCAATCAAAATGTCAATAAAAACAAATACAAACCTGAAGATGTTTGGTCTGCATGAAAGTATTAAATAGAGGATTTATTATATATTTATTTTTTTATTATAATTTCCACTTTAGAAATCGTGAATTAAGCGTAGTTTATATATCTATGCGATGGAAAATATTCAAACAAATATAATAAAAATACAATCTACTATAATAGTGATATTTTCGTTATATTTTTTCACGGTGAATTAACCGATATGGATTAACATTTCAATTTGTATTGATGTATAAACTAGACTTCATAAGAAATTTAAATTTCACTTACCTGAATCAAAAGTTGCCCACTCTTACTGTGCGGATTACGATATGCGTATATAATCCAAACAAGTAATGTCAGAATTAAGCAAATTGGTACAGTTAATCCTAAAAGAACACCCATGCTATGAACGCCACCACCATTTGACGTAGAAAAATCAGTTGAAGCTACGTTAAGTGGAAAAGCTGATTTAGAACTGTATGAAGTTTCGGTGTTCTCGTTGTTGAATTTAACTGGTAGATAGTCGTCACTACTACTATTAGTACTGTAATCGACAATGTTTTTATTTGCAATCTTGGAAACATTGTTACCCTTTTGGCCCATGGCAGGGCATAAATTTATAACATTTATGGGACCTCTATCACAACCTGAAAATAGAATAACAGTGAATGTGTTTTACATTTATTTTCTTTCATTATTATTATTTAAAGGAGTTTTGTATTCACATATGTTACGCTACAATCAATTTATAACTACATCTTCAAATGTCATAAATAATAATTCTCAAATCAAGAAAGCTATCAAAATAAATAATAATATAAACCCCTCTCGCGGACCAATATCTTATATTCTTATCTATGGTACAAATTCAGACTCCAATCTTAATGTGGTGCCTGATAACAAGTGGCTGTATTTGTCAAGCAAGCTTTTCAAATAATACTGAACCAAATGCAATTATTGAATATGTTTCCAATACAACTAAAATCCCTTCCCAATGATTTAAATGTATTAAACTAATGTTTATTCCATCTTCAAAAAACATAAAACAACAAGAGGCAATACCAGCAACATAAATTATATAGAAATTAACTCTATTTAAAGTACCTACACCTCTCCCTGTTTATTCACCATCATGTAAAAATTCTCAATTTTTAATTTTCTACCACAACGTTAGTGGATTGCGAACTAAAATGAATGATATTCTTCTCTTCTCATCTTCACACCAATTCGATATTATCGCACGAACTGAAACTTGGCTCTCTGAGAAATATTTAATTCAGAAATGTTTAACAATCATCTGTTCAATGTTTATAGAAATGAACGCTCTTATGCAACTTGACTTGTTCGATATACTTTGATTGGCACAATGCTAAATTCCCATCTTTGTCCCTTGTAACTTCCATTCCCAGATAATGGTTAATTTTTCCGAGATCATGCTTTTCAAATTTGGATACCAGTATTGCTTCCATTATTATTAATTAATTTTAATTGAAAAACTAAAAATGTACGGAGTCAGAAATACGGAAGCTAAATGGTTTAAATCATATTTTAATGATAGAACTCAAAAAACCAAATTAAATGAAGTTATTTCAAACTCTGTCTCGGTACTTCATGGTGTCCCCCAAGGATCATTACTTGGCGTTTTATTGTTCCTGGTATATATCAATGACATGGAGATGGCTGTTCGTTTTTCAAAAATTGTGCTGTTTGCTGATGATGCTTTATTGCTTATATCTGGTAGTAATGTTGATGAATGTATTGAAAAAATTAATTTAGATCTACAAAGTTTACAAGAATGGTTTAATAGTAACATGTTAAAATTAAATGTAAATAAAACTAAAGCCATGATATTAAATGGTAGTACTAATAGAACCCTGAACATAAACAATCAAAATATTGAAATGGTTAAAGAAATCAAGTACTTAGGTGTTATTATTGACGATAAATTAAATCTTAATTCACATGTAAATTATTTATGTAAAAAGATATCAAAAAAAACTTTACTTTTTTGGAAGAATAAGGAAAAAAATGTCAACTAATACGTCAATCAAAGTATATAATACAATGATAAAACCTCACTTTGAGTACTGTTCTAGCATTTTGTTTATGTGTAATAATCAAATGATAAATTGACTACAAAAACTTCAGAATAGAGCCTTAAGAACTATTTTATTGTGCAATGCCCTTACTCCAATAAGAGAAATGTTGTTTAAATTGTCCTTTATGAGTGTGAACCAAAGAATAATGTTTAATGCTATTATATTTGTGTTTAAAATAAAATTCAATATATTACCAAATTATTTAAATGAATATATAACTTATGTAAGAGATATTCAACCTTTTCAGTTACGTAATGCTAATGATTTTAGGTTGCCAATGTATCGTAATTCTAAAACACAAAATATGGTACTTCATAGAGGATTAAATATTTATAATAGTTTACCTAATGAATTGAAATTAGAGCACAATTTACAAAAATTCAAAAAACTTTTAATCGATTATGTTAAAAATAGATTTATTTAATTTATAAAATGTACAAATTTTTGTAATGAATTTCTTAAATGGCAAACCTTGCCAAATAAAAAAAAAAAAAAAAAAAAAAAAAAAAAATTTTGACTTGTTCTCTGTTTTTGTAAGCGACTACGAAGTCATAAACATAAATCAGTACGTAACATAAATCAGTACGTAATCTTCAATTCTTTTTGAATATAAACATGGATCTGCTCTGCTTTGCCTTGGATAAATCCCCCGTCAATCAAAGTTTAAATCCTGGTGCCTGTTTCATGTAGATTGTCTCTTCCAAAGTTGTGTTGAGTTTTAGCGTCAAGATGACGAACAACTGGTGCGAAAACTTCATTAAAACTAATTCAAATTTCTTGCGAAAGTCCTTGGGCTACAAGACGTGCTTTATATCGCTGTGTGTTACCATTTGCATCTCTTTTTATTTTATACACCCATTTGCATCCGTTGCTTCCCTTTTTTATGGTAGATCAGTTATTTCCAAAGCTTTGTTTTTTGCCAGTGATTCCATTTCTTCTTTCATCGCTGCTATTCACATATTTTTCTCTGGACATCGCTTCTTCAAAGTTTTTGGGCTCGTAAGATTCTTCTCTCGTCAAATTTATTTCCTCGATCAATCTTACAGGTCGTTTCCTTTTAGTTGATCTTGTAGAGACTGTAAGTGGTATTGGTTTCTGGTTCACTTGCATTTCCTCTTCTTCTATTTCAACTGATTATTCTACCGGTATGTCTTTTTTCTGGGTTTGTTCCGTAGGTTCTGTCTGTTTTATATCGGCATCTTTTCTTTTTGTTGATTGTTAATCGACATCTATTTCTGAGAATCTTTTAACTTCTTGGGGAAATCGACGACTAATTTCAACTTTGCGTTTTGTTAAATTGTAACATCTGAATGCTTTTGATTCGCTGGCTGTCATACCCCAAAAAGATCATTTCTTGTGTGGCAACACTGGTGCTAAAGTGACAAATTGTGAAAAAGATTGCTCCCAGTTAATATTTTAATTTTGAGTAAATAAAAACAAGAATAAATTTATAAAGTTTCTCTAAAAATTCACTGAAACGCAGAAATAACTTCGAAACAAGATAATTAATTAGGTTATTTTTTCTTCAAACAAACACCGCCAAAGAAAGTAAAGAAAAGTAAACTGCGTTTGTACACAAGGAAAATTCAGGCGCCTTAGTTCACAAGGAATGCAAAAACGACAAGCTTTCAGAACTTTCACAGATTTAAATTTATCAAACGAGTCAAAAATACTACACCCGATAAGGTCAAAGCTTCTGGTTTGACCGTTGAGCAATTGGGGTTTATGTTTGAATTTAAAAATCAAAAAAGATCTTGCTAAAAAAACTGATATTGATGAATTACGCGGGGACTTAGGAGCACTTAGAAGAGAAAATTATGATTTGAAGTGTCAAGTATAATCACTTCAATCTAAAGTTAATTGTTTAGAGGCGGAAATAGAAAACATTCATAAGTTAAATACTGATAAAATCTATTCGAAGCAAACGATGAAATTGAACAAAAACAACAAGTCGCAGAGATATGTACAAGTCTCTCAAATGACAATATCGAAGAAATAAAACACGACGCTATTAGAGAAATCAGATCTTTCAATCCGAAATTCAAAAATTTTATTATTAAATTTAGAAACAAAGAAGAAATTTATTCTATATTAAAAAACACAAATATTTCAATACAGAAAGATTTTCCTCCAAGTGTCAGACGACGAAGATCATTTATTGAGTCTTTAAATTATGGTTTTTTAATTGAAATCTGGGAAATAATACGGTAACATATTTTTTTTTAAATAACTGAGTTGAAAATTATTAGGGGGCTTATAATGTATGGCACTCACAAGTTTTTAATGAAATAAATGCCAACATGGCTCTAAATAAAAATTACTTATCGACGCGCAGGATCGATTTTGTTCCATAAATGGTTGTCTTACTCTTGCACAGGGCAAAGAGTTTATACATTTGCTGTGACGTTATGTGGTTTTTTTTTTACATATATACAAACTAAAAGCACCTTAAAAACTAACACTACATTAATAACAATAAAATTTTACATATAATATTTACATGGATTTGTTTGGTGGGCTAAATCGCATCGTCCCCTCCACGCGGTGCCCGCTGGATAGCTGAAAGGTGAACTTACGACGAGCGTTGGATCCATTGGATCCAGTTGTAGATACCTGAGTTACCTTTTCAGGAACAAGGAGCAGGAGAAAAGATACGCTCTGAAGATCCAACCCCAACACTATCTACACGTCATGCACAGGCCTCACAAGCCGGTCATAAAAGGGAAGCGCCCATGCCCCTACAGAAGAGAAAGACGACGATACCAAAGAAAGTTTTTACGAGCTCCTCGCAAAAACCTACGAGCAATGCCCCAAACATGACGTTAAAATCCTAGTGGGAGACTAACGCCAAAATTGGGAGGGAGGACATCTTTGGTATGACGATCGGAAAGGAAAGTCTGCACGACACCACCTCCAATAACGTACTCAGGCTCATCAATTTTGTAGCGGGGAAAAGCATGTTGCTGAGCAGCACACGATTCCCACGTCCGACATCCACAAGGGCACATGGCGATCTCCATATGGTCGAACCTGCAACCAAATCGACCATGTTGCGATTGACGGAAAACACTCCTTCAGCATTCTGAATGTCCGTACATTCCGAGCAGCAAAAATCGACTCAGACCACTACCTACGCTGAGGAAATTCAATGTTGGACGTCTTCAATCAGAAGAGACTGCCGCTGCCTATGCCGACCACGTATCTCTTGATCTTGCGAGAAACCATTCGACTGTTAATATGAACCCGGAAGACTAATGGCAGCTGTGTCAACAAGCCATAAGATATGCTCCTTCAGAGGTATTGGGCTTTTTACAGCCTCCTCCTAGGAACCCCTGGTCTGACTCCGAATGTGCTCAGGCAAACAAAGCTAAAATGGTGGCATACAGATATTTATTTATTTTATTCATTATTCAGAGATCATAACAAGATTATTAATACTTAGATAATTCACAATAAGAGATCAAGAATAAGTAGTGATAAATTATATTTACAAGTAAATAGTGTTATAATCACTTCAGAAATTATATGTAATTCTTAAGACAATAATTGGATATAAGTTCAAAATTTTATGAGTTTTATGAGTTGTGGGGTGAACACATTATTACATTATTCTTTATTTTATGGTTTACATTTTGTATTGAATTTAAAATAAAAAGAGAAGCACAGTTAACGATATTATACTAAAATAATTTTACTTGAAAGCATAATAATATAGTTAAGTTACATAAGGAAGCAGAGTTTCAATTTCATTGTGGTCAAAAGCAAGAAGCCATTGCTTGATTTTTTTTAAGTATAGATTAAGGATTCTTATAACACGAAATTCAAAAGGCAGTCTATTGAAAAATTTACAGGCTACTACAGTGTAAAAGTTTCTGAAATGAGTAGTTCGGAAAGAAGGAATAGAAACAGTGAAAGAAGAATTACTGCGCAGGTAATGCCTTTCATTAATAGGGCTTTCAATGAAACCACTTCTTCTTCTTCTTCTTCTCCTTTTTCCGACGATGCTATATACGATCTCGAATGGGATCATATATTTCCCACTTCTCCACTTCACCTACTGATCTGTGTGTGGGGTTCGTCGGGTTGACCTCAGAAAATGTCGGCAAGCTTCCCGGTTATGGATTGTTCCATGTCTGAGGCCAACTGAATGCTGATGTCGCTGCATTTGTTTTTTCCAGGAATTTTTCGGCCTGCCTCTCTTCCGCGATTGTACTGGAATGTTGTATGAAAGTGCCTTTTGAACGGGATTCTCAGCGTCTCTTCTAAGTACGTGCCAGTACCAGCTGAGTTTGTCGTGCTGTATTTTATCGACGATGGTATCCTTAACGTGAAGACTTCTTCGGATCCTTTTACTTCGGATTCGATCTAGCTTTGTTACTCCTGCTGTCATGCGGAGCATCTTCATCTCAGTTGCCGTCAATTTGCTCTCATACTTTTTGTACATTGTCCAACATTGTGAACCATATGTAAGCGCTGGACGGACTGCTGATGTGTAGAGTTTTCCTTTTAGCTTAGGGGGCATTTTTCGGTCACAGAAGATGGCAGAGTTCTCACGCCACTTCATCCACCCTACGCTTATGCGATGGTTGATGTCGTCATCACAGGATGCTTCGTTGTTGATCATAAATCCAAGATATTTAAACTTTTCGCACTTGGGAAGCACTGTTCCGTTCAAATAAATGTCCGGAATGGCCATGGTTGGATCAGAAAATGGACAGCATAGGTATTCTGTCTTTTTGGCGCTTATGCGGTATCCATTCCCCTCCAAAGCGTCCACCCACACATCGAGTGCTCGTTGCAAGGAAGAAGCATTTTCACTTATGATGGCTCCATCATCAGCAAAGAATAACTGAGTCACTTTAGGGTCTCTCACCTTATCTTCGAGTAGATAATCAAGGACTGTTATAAAGAGCAAAGGACTCAGAACGCTTCCTTGGTGTACACCAACTTCTATTCTGAAATTCTCGGTTACTCCTGCAGTGCATCTGACCTTTGTTTTGACATGCTCGTACATATCCATGATGATCCGCACTTAGATTTCTGGAACTCCCCGTTGTCTAAGGGCCACCCATATCAGATCTCGTGGTTGTCGATCGAATGCTTTTTCAAAATCTACGAACACAGCATGCAAGTTACTTGAGGAATCGCGGTGTTTTTCCATTCTGATTCTTACACTCTGGATTGCATCTGTGGTTGATTTGCCCGAGACAAATCCACACTGGTCATTGGAAAGCCTTATTATTTTTCGCAAGCGGCCATCCAGTACACGCTCAACGATCTTCATAGTTTGTGACATCAGCTTGATTGAACGGTAATTATCGCAGTTTCGCGTATCACCCTTCCCCTTGTAAATTGGTAGAAGGTAACTTTCCCTCCATTGATTTGGCATTTGGCTACCGCTGATAAGTTTGGAGATGAGAACCGTGAGCCATCTTAGCCCGATGTTTCCCATCTTTTTCCAGAAATCAGACGGTAAACCGTCTGGCCCAATTGCTTTTCCCTTTTTGGAGTTTTTCACGGCCGCACTCACTTCTTCGACAGTGATGTCGGGCACTTCTTCGTAGTTTGGTTCGGCTGTTGGAAAGTATCGTCTGGGAAACTGTTCATTTAAAAGTCCTTCGCAGTACTCTCGCCATCTGTGAAGAATTTTATCATCATTCACAAGAAGTTGGCCTTGAGCATCGTTTATGAACTTTGGTGAGCAAATCTCCTGGGCATTTCTCCTTCTTTGTGCAGCAATTTCAATGAAACCACTCTTCATAAAAAATACTTTAGTTACTTTATAGTAATATAAATGTTTTACTGGGAGAATACTCAACTTTCTAAAAAGGAGTATAGAATGATCTAGACGATTTGCACCAGAAATTTTTCTTACAGCACATTTTTGCAACACATTGAGTGGGTGGAGCTTTGAATGGTATGCACCACCCCAACAGGAAATACCGTACTGTAATCTTGAATGAAAGATTGCAAAATATACAGTTCTAAGGGTTTTGTTATCTGTTAGTTTTTCAAGGCGGTAAAAGCTACGAAGACCGATTCTGAGATGTTGTTTCAAATAAGAAATATGATCAAGCCAGCTCATATTTTTATCGATCAGCACACCCAAGTATTTAAAATTGCTAACAGTTTCTATCTTGAAGCACTTAGACGAGCAGTTTCCGAAAAAGTTAAAATTATTATTCATATTCAAATTACAAGAACAGAATGAGCTAAGTTTCTGGCACTCAAATGAGTGAAAAATGAAGTCTAAATCGGAGCTTCTTTCGTTATTCAAACTAAAAAACATTAACTTTGTTTTGTTTCTTATAACAAGTCTATGAGCAGCAAACCAAGATCCTAATAAACTTACATCATTGTTAATATCAGCAGCGAGATCAAGTGGGTTATTAGAGTTATAGGCAATACCTAAGTCATCAGAAAAAGCTGTAACATGTTCTCTGAACTTTAACGCAAATATGGAATTAATATATACTAAGAAAAAAAGTGGGCCAAGGACAGAACCTTGCGGTACACCCAAGTTATTTAGTTCAGTATTACTCAAGCATCCAATAACTTTAACTTGTTGAGGTCTATCTTTAAGGTATGAAACAAACCAGCTCAGCATTGGACCTCGAAAACCAGCAGAAAACAGCTTATTTAACAATATCTTGTGGTTCAATATGTCAAAAGCCTTGGTTATGCCAACAAAAAGACCCGCACAACATTTTTTATCATCTAACCCTTTATTGATGAACGAGCAAAAAGAGAGAAGAGCATCTTCAGTTGAAAGCCCTTCCATAAAACCAAACTGAGCGGAATTGAAGAATTTTTTTTTAATAAGGTACTTTAGCATTCTATTTTTTACTGCTTTCTCAAATACTTTCGAAATAGTTGGCAAAATGGAGATTGGTCTGTAATTATTAATATCCTTTCGCATCCCTTTTTTGAAAAGCGGCAATACATAAGCATATTTTAGTTTTTCAGGGAAAATTCCTTTAGTTATACTTAGATTAAAAATATAAACAAGTACATCAACCAAATACAAAGCTATTTTTTTTTTATTGTTGAATTGGAAATTCCATCATAACCGCACGAAAAAGAATTCTTTAGGGAGTTAATTATTCCCAGAAGTTCAGAACCAGTAATAGGCTCAAAAAAGAAGCTTCCACTTGAGGGTGTATTTTGGGTTATGTATTTGTTTGCACAGTTATCACAATAATTGATATCGTTAGGAAAATTATTAACACCAACAGATATAAAATGTTTGTTAAAAACGTTAGCTACTTTCTTAGGATTATCAATTTCAACGCTATCGTTGATAATAGTAAGATGATTAATAGGATCGCGTACTTTCCTGTTTGTTATTTCATTAATAACTTTCCACTATTTTCTCGAATTGCCGCGTGAACTTTGAAATTTATTAAAATAATACCTTTCGCGACATACTTTTACTTGTTTATTTACTTTTTTGCACAATGTTTTTAAACGGTTCATAAGTCTCGTATTTGATGGGTGCCGGTTACTTTTACGTTTCAATTTGTTTTTGAGTTTAATCTGCTTGAGAATAGTATGATTTATCAAAGGTTTCAATTTTTTTTTTCTTTCGGTAGGTGGAAATCTTCAAAAGACACTTGATAATATTCGGTATCAAGTAGTGTGGGACTTCTACCGCACTTAAACCACCTAGAATCATGACCAATCTATAAAAGATCGACAAATGATTTTAGTTTCTCAATTTTTAGTTCACATTTTGGGAAGTTTGATGATTTAATACTTTCCCATCGCTTTTAGACCATCAGCTCATGAGGCTTGGTTCTTCTTAGTCTCCGAACATTGGTACGTACATTTAAGACTGTCTTCATTTCGGAGTTAGTGTGACTAAGCAGTCGCTGATTGTGTGATACAGCGTGTTTTCTAATTACTTCTGTAACCATTTCTACTTGAAGGTCACGATGTAAATCGCTGTTTCTTATATACCAAGGGGCGTTTACTATTCCACGAAGGACTTTGTTTTGGAATGTTTGGATGGTTTCCGCATTTGTTTTCTTTGTACAACCCCAAAGTTGGATGCCATACGTCCAAACAGGTTTTAATACCTGCTTATACAACATTAATTTGTTTTCAATTGATAGGGCAGAGGTTTTTCCCAGTAACCAGTACATTTTTCTATATTTTAAGTTAAGTTCTTCCCTTTTTTTCTTGATGTGCTCTTTCCATTTTAGCTTCGCATCCAAAGTCATCCCAAGGTATTTGGCCGTATTGGAGTAAGGTACTACTTTACTATTAATAAAAAGTGGAACACTATTGCGTCCATTCTCTTATCTTGTCGACTGCATATTGCAGTTTTTCTGTTGCCTTTACAACGCATTTATCTGACACTAATATCGCAGTATCATCTGCAAAAGTGGCCATGATCGCATTGTTGTCCACTGGAATATCCCTTGTATACAACAAATACAGGGTTGGTCCTAAGACACTTCCTTGTGGTACGCCGGCTTCGATTTTCTTAAGTTCCGAATACTCTTGCTCGTACCGTACTCTAAAAAGTCGGTCGGTAATATATGATTTGAGTATTTCATAGAACTGCCTGGGAAGGTCCCTGTGCAGTTCGTACTCGAGCCCCAAATGCCAAACCTTGTCAAAGGCTTGAGCAACATCTAGAAATAGAGCGGAACATACTTGTTTTTCTTCAAGTGCTTTTTCAACAACATCCGTAATTCGATGTACTTGGTCTATCGTGGAATGTTTGTTTCTAAATCCAAACTGATGATTTGGTATTAGTTTTCGTTCTTCTATTATTTTGCTTAGTCTATTTAAAAGCAGTTTTTCGAAAACTTTTGCCATAATTGGTATAAGCGATATTGATCTGTAAGATGTAACTTCGGTTGGTGGCTTACCTTGCTTTGGTATAACAATGACTTCTGCAATTTTCCAATGATGTGGAACATAACGGAGCTTAAGGCATGCATTTATTATGTATTGGAATTTTTTGAAGGCTATTGTTGGCATTTCTTTCAAGACCTGAGCCGTAATTAGATCATACCCGGGTGATTTTTTATTTGATAACTTGTGATGGCACATGCTTTTTACTTCTTTGAGCCTTACTAAGGGAATTTCTAAGTCATCATTTTTAATAACAAATTGTAAGTTATTTGCCCCTGCACTTTGTGGAAACGGCTTAAAGACATTCGAGAGATGATCTGCGAAGAGGTCAGCTTTTTGTTTCGGATTTGCAGTCCATTTTCCGTCTTGTGCTTTGATGGGCGGATTTTGTTGTTGCGGTCTATTCAGACGTTTGGTAGCTTTCCACAGTGAGTAATCAGTAGAAGCATCCGTCGTCAAACTTTCAAGAAAACTGCTAAGTGAATCATTTTTGAATTCATAGATTCTTTTTTTCAATTCGTTATTTAGTCGATTAAATACTCTCTTATCGCCCGGAAATCTCGAAGTTTGCCATTTTCTTCGAGCCCTTCTTTTTTCCAATATTAACTCTGTTATTTCTACAGGGTATTTTATTTCTGTTTCTCTTCTGTTCAAAATAGTTGGCGTGCTTTCTTCTGCAGCCTGTTGCACATCAGCAATAAATTGTTCAACTTCGTGGTCAATTTGTTCACTAGTTTCCATTGGGGATCTAAGGTCAATAAAACTTTCCAGTTTTACTTTAAATTCCTCCCAATTTGTTCTTTTATTCACGAGCTTTGGATTACTTTTTTCTTTTATTTCTACTTCACTCAGTGATAAAATAGCTGGAGTATGATCTGATGAAAGATCGTAACTACCTACAACACTTACATGATTTCGCTTTATACCTTTGGCCACGAAAAAGTCTATAAGGTCTGGTATTTTGTTAGGATCAGATGGCCAATAAGTTGGCGTTCCAGAGGAAAAGAATTCACATTTGTGTTTGCGACCTGATAGATAAAGTCGTTTACCTTTTGTATTTATGAGCCTAGATCCCCATTGGGTATGTTTAGCATTGAAGTCACCACCAACAATAAAGTTATTTCCCAGCGAATTAAGGAGTTCTTTATATTCTTCTTCTGTTGGAGAGCGCCTTGGTGGAAAGTATATTGCAGCTATTTTAAACTCTTTCTTTTTCATGCCTATACTGATTGTTGCCACTTGCATATTTTTATTTATTAACCCGGCTTCCTCATGATGTACCAAGCACTTTTTTATTAGTATTGCCGATCCTCCTCTAACTTTGTCAGCTGGATGCGGAGCGTGATAGCATGGCATTTTGTTCTCAAAACTTTGTCCAGTGGCAAAGTGTGTTTCAGACACGAGACAAATGTCTACATTCTCTACGTCTAAAATGATGTTTAATTCGGATGCATGTTGCAAAAGGCCGTTTGCATTCCAAGTAGCAATTTTAAGTGTTCTGTCCATCATTGTTTTTTAAGAGCGACTTCTTCGCTTAGCTGTTTGATGGTTAAATCCTGTTGGTCGATCCTTTTGAGAATAAGTTGCAGCATTTCTTTTACGGAAGTTTCTTCATTTTTCCGTGCATTTTTTACTATAGTCGAGTATGTTTTTTCAACAGTTCTGCTTTGGGTAACTTCCTTAGAGGGCTCTCTCTTAGTTTTATTTTCCACAGCTATTTTTACTTTTTCTGCGTTCCTAAGTTTTTTTTCCAGCAGACGTGTTTTTTCTTAAATTACTGCCTTTATATTCTTGGAATTTTTTAGCAACAGGACATCCTCTATAACTAGCAGGGTGATTACCTTGGCAGTTCACACATTTTGCTTTAACTTCTTTGCTCACTGTACAGCTTTTCGTTGCATGTTTTCCTCCACACTTTACACAAGCAAACTCATGGTTGCAGTATTTTTGAGTGTGACCAAACGCCTGGCAACGTTTGCATTGTGGAACAATCTTCGGCTTTCGCAAAGGTTCAATTTTAACAATTATGCCCATAATCGATCTAATATTATAGATCTTTTCGAGACTTTCTTTGTTGTCAAAAGTGAGCATGAATAAAGAAAGAGATCTTTTTCTTGTCTTGGTTTCCCCAGAGGAGTCTTTCGTTGTTTCATTCTTAAAAAGATTGACTGCATCAACTGCTTGAAAGCCTTTTTGAACAAGGTCCTCAATTATTTCTTCAGCACAGCATGAAGAATGGAGGCCTCTGGCCACTACTTTTACGGCTCTTGTAGCTTTGTTCTCGTACGAGTGCCACTGAAATTTGTGCTTGCTTAGTTCTTCAGTGACAGATCTATACTCATCGGCGTCTTCGACAGTGACTTTCCAATTGTTTTTATTGTAAGATGTGTATTTACACTCTTTTTTTGTTACATTCTCAATTATTTTCTTCAAATTTCCAAATATTGGCAATCCAGAGATCATAATTGGAGGTGGCAATGCTTTTCTATTGCCTCTAGAGTTAGATTCTGCTCGCACATTAGCTGGCACATCTTTTACTTTTTGTTTTAATGTACTCAATTGTTTTTTATTTTCGGTTGGAGAACTTTTGTGATTAATGGGATCAATCTCAGGGCTACCTTCCGCTTTTCTTTTTTTAGCATTACGCCTCTTTCTTTTACTTTCGGTTTCAATCAAAAGTTCTTCTTCATCAGTTTGATATACAGTTGCAGATTTGTTTGCATTTGTCTGTATTGTAGACTCCGACTTTTCCTCGTCTAGCAAGGAAATTTTCTCTTCGAGTTTTTTGACCTGTTGTTGAAGATTCTGAACTAAAACTTCAAGTTTTTTTCTAGCTTTTATTTCTATTTGCCATTCATCAAAGTAGTGTTTGGATTCAACTTGGCACTTTTCTCTAGAACTCTCTTGATCTATATCGTCGATTTTGTCGATCTTTTCATAGTCATTGGTTCCATTTTCGTTAATGATTATTACATCATTTGTAGTTGTCTGAGTTAAAGGTGAATTAACCCTTAGCGTTTTTAGCGGAGTTTTCGGTGTTCTTGTACTCCTATCAAATTTTATATGCAATAATTGGTCCTCCCCAGAATCCGTAGGACCGATCTCATTAGAGAGTGGATTTTCCAGTTTTGCTGGAGTGCCACCTGGGGTATTTAATCTGTTTGTTTTGTTCATTGCCATAAATACATGTTTAACTTTGCTTTTTGCTATAAATAGTTCAGTTAATTCTATTCACAGTTTTATATTCAGCCGTCCCTCTGGGATCAGACGCTGACCAGTGTGCCGCACAATTTGTGTCAGACGCTCTTGGATTTAATGTTGAGCTGGTACATTCAGAGTGATATTTTTCTCCTAGTTCCTGAAAAGATAACTCAGGTGACACAGCTCTGGATCCAGTGGATCCACGTTCGTCGTTGGTTCACTTTTCGGCTATCCAATTTAACATCTTTTTTTTTATATACCTTACTTTTGGTGCACTTAAGTAAATATTTTTGCAATTTATCAACAAAGGAATTGTAAGCAGAATTAGGATTTTCATCATCAAATACATTAAACCAGTCTTCACTAAGGAGAGCGTTATACAGCAAATCAAATCTTATCTTGCTAATATTTATGCCGTATTTAAAACGTTTTACATTATTTAAATTACACAATAAAATGCCGCTTATGCAATGGTCAGTGATACCTAGATCTAAAATAACACCGTAACAGAGCTCTGACGATATTTTTGAAAATCTTCCAAACACATGGTCAAGACAAGAACCTGAAGTAGGTCTAGTGGATTCATTTATAAATTTATTAAAGCCATGTTCAGCTAGAAACGCTAGATAAGATTCAGACGAAGAATTCAAGTTTAAAATATCTATATTGAAATCGCCAACCAAAATAAAGTTAGAACCCTTTTCCTTTCTTAAAAAAATTGAAAATTCTTCCAGAAAAACATGAGTTTCAAAAGATTGAAGTCTATAGAAACAAGCAAAATTAAAAGTCTCATTGTTTACTTTACACATAATTTTGATTACATCCGCACTCTTCATATCAATGGAATAAACTTCATATTCCAAATCCTCACGAACAAAAACTCCCACACCTCCTGCCGAGTATGATTCATTTGTATTACAACTAAAATTGTACCCAGGAATAAAATACTCGTCATTTTCATTTTCGAAAATCCAGATTTCTGAAACAAATATAATATCTGGCAAGTAAACAAAAGCTACTAGATTGCACACTAACGAATCAAAATTCTGCCGTAAACTACGTACATTTTGATGGATAATAAACAAAGAGTTGCTTTTTTTTTGAATGAAAATTAAAAAAAATTGCGCTTCTTATAGTTTTAATAGATAGGTCATTGCTAAACAGATCGGGGCTTATGTTAAAATTATTCATATTGAAGAATAAAGAAGATAAGCAAAAGACAATTACTTGCCTTCTAGCGCCCTTAAATCATCAAATGATCGTAAAGCAATTACCTTCCCATTATCTATTTTACGAACTAAAACTTTAGAGTTTCGGAACCATAAATATTTATAATTAAAATCGTTTTTGAATTTTTTAGCTTCCATAAATAATTTGCGAGTATAGCTTGTGAAGGAATCATTTATGTAAATATTACTTTTGCCATTATCAACAAAAAGAGAGGAGTTTAGATTTTTTCTCAAGGTTCTCTTACTCTTCATTACTTTCTGCTTTGCTTCTTGAGAAGAGAAGTGAATGCAAATGATCCCAGGGCCAACACTCCTATTTTTGCCATTGTTGACTAAAGGGACAGAGTTAGTACTATTTCTCAGCGATGTTGGTTTGATGTAGCACTTCTTAATATCATCAGTTGAAAAAGTAATATTTAAAGCAGTACTAAATATCGTTTGCGCACTCTCCAATACATTTTCTTCACTATATCCAGAGAGATACTAGAGCAAGAAGAAATCTCTACGTTGAGCGGAGGAAGAATGAGAAACGCTTGCTCAGGAGAAAGAAAAAAGATCACCAACAACGTGAAATCGAGGAGATGCAGAGATGCTTTTGCAGGAAAGAGGTACGAAACTTTTATGGAAGAGTAAAAAAGTCAACATCAGGTTTCACTAGTCGCCCTGGAGCCTGCAAAGATGAGGATGGGAACACCATAGTAGAAACGCAGGCGATGTTAGCCATCTGGAAAGACTATTTTAACCAGTTGCTAAATGGCAATGACAGCCAAGATACCGCCCAAGATCGACTTCTTCCAGTTAATCTAGATGACGTCCATGAGCTGCATCCGCCCGTCCAACATTAAATCAAAGTAGCCATCACTGAACAAAGCAGCTGGGTCCGATGGTCTACAAGCGGAACTTTTTGAACATGTTGGCGATGACTTGGATAGGAGCATACACCAACTCATCTGCAAAATATGGTCGGAGGAAAGTATGCCCGATGAGTGGAATCTCAGCACCATCTCCCAGATCCATAAAAAGGAGATCTCAGCACCAACTATAGAGGCATAAGCCTTTTTAACATCGCCTATAAGATCCTGTCCAGCGTTTTATGTGAACGACTAAAACATCTACGACCGACCAAATCTTCACATTGCGCCAGATCCTGAAGAAAACCCAAGAATTTAACATCGATACCCACCACCTGTTCGTCGATTTTAAAGCAGCTTACGACACTGTTGATAGAGTTGAACTATACCGGTGCCATGTCCACCTTTAGAATTCCTGCTAAACTGATACGCCTTATCAGGATGACGTTGGAAAAAGGTCGCTGTTCCGTCAAAAATGGTAGGGACTCTAATGAAACCTTCGACACCACCAGAAGGTTAAGACAAGGTGAAGCTCTGTCCTGCAGCTGTTTTAACATTGTGCTTGAAAATATACTTCGGAACACCCATGCCAGTACATCGGGCATCATCTTTAATAAAACGACACAACTACTTGGGTTTGCGGATGACATTGACGTTATAGGAAGAACAAAGCGAGCAGTAACCGGTGGTTTCACGACTATGGAGTCAGCAGCAAGCAAAATGGGACTGAAAATAAACGAGGACAAGACGAAGTATATGCTTTCATCAACAAAAGCCCACCGACTTGGTCAGAACGTGATCATTGATGGGCATAACTTCGAGGTAGTCAATGAAACAGGCAACAACATAGCGCTGAAATCAAACGAAGAATAACGCTTGCTAATCGCTGTTGGCTGAATAAGCAATCGAGGAATAAAGCCCTATCGAGAAGAAGCAAGGAGACCTTGTATAAAACACTCATTATCCCGGTCCTGCTATATGTGCTATATGGTGTAGAAAAGACACTTGGAATTTTCGAGAGTAAAGTTCTGCGTACGATTTACGGTCCTGTCTGCGTTAACAGAGAAAACAACATTTGGCGAAGAAGATACTATACGTGCTGTAGAGCGACATGGACAACAACGCTCCAGCTTGTAAAGTCTTCAACGCCAAACCAGAGGGAGTCAGACTACGACTACGGAGTGCGAGATTGGAGACGGCAGGCTGGAGATCGAGCCGGTTGGAGGCACATATTGAGTAAGTCCTAGGAGCAACACACTCTAGTTGAGTCAACATAAGTAAGTAAGTTAGGATTCTGTTGAAGTATATGCAATGCATATGTTTTATGTTTTTAACACTAATAAAATGGGATGTTTTAATAGTTTGAAAGAGCGAGAGCGCAATAGAACTATAAGTTAAAAGTTTATAATGTTATTAATCATTATGATTTACTGAAATTTCGAATGAAATATTATATATTACATTAAAATATTAAAACGATAAAATGAAACTATCACAGTACACTTTAAGATACTTGAACATCTTATATGTATGAAGACAAATACACTGGCGCACGCTTGATGTGGCCGTTTTCCTGGGCGAGCACTGTCGTCATGGTGCTTTACTGTTAACACTGCTGTCTGTTGTACCGTTGGGTACCTATCAGTAAAATATTAGCTGGGCGGGAAGACTGCATTCATGCTATTGCTGTTGCTATGTGGAGCGCTGCTGTACATCAATCCAAAAATATTGCTTCCTGGCTCCGTTTTGTTAACTTTTGTTAACCAAGTTGCTGGGTAGTTAAAACCCTTGTGTTTGTTAGTTTCCTAACGTTGAGATGATGGCTTGGCGGGAGGTCACCGTCCTGGCCATTGCTGTTGCTCGGAAAGCTGTTATACACCAATCCCAAAATTTAGCTTCCTGGCTCCATATAATGTTTTTTAATAACATTTTTATTACTGTGTTGTTGTCGTCAAACTAAAAACGTTAATTGCTGTTTTTATTAGCAGCCCGAATTGCTGGGGAATTTTTTCCTACTTTTATCAGTTACATGATGAATTATGATTTAATATTTCTTTTTGAAACATATATTTTGGAAGACAAATGTGAAGGCTTTGAAAAATTATTTAGTACCTATAATTGCACTTGGATACCTGCTAAAAAAATGCAAAATGGGGAAAAGGAAGCGGAGGAACACTAATTGCTATTAAAAACAGTTTAAGCTCGAATTATAAAATCAACAAATTTAATGATTATTATTTTCATATTGAAAGCAAAGAAAACACAATTGGAAAAATGTTTATTTTACCATTTTACATTGATTGTACAAAATGAACTCGGGATTATAATAAATTTTATGATTTGTTATGCACGCTAAAAACACACAACTTCCTGATAATTGGTTATTTAAATGCCAGGACCGGAGATTTGGAACCTTTTGTTAACAACGCAACTCAGCAACGAAAATCAAAAGACCCCAAAGTTAATACTGTAAGAAATTTCTATCATGGAACTTTGCAACGATTTTGGTTTAAATATTATAAATGGTTGTTATTTTGGAGATTTGGAAGGCAAATTAACATTCATTGGGAAACAGGGTAGTTCTACAATAGATTATTGCCTTGTTGGGGGTGATTGGAACTCCATCATAAAGGACTTTCGAATAGGAAACATTAATTTATCTGATCATCTTCCAATTTTAACAGAAATTAGTTTTAAGCCGTGTGCGAACAGCGTTAAAATTGTATCCTCTGGCTAATTTTTGACGTTTGAGTTGAGGTGAATAAATGTTTAGCTTTTTGGTGTGCGAACTAGATTAAAAGGGATTTTTTGACACATGCTTTTTTTAAATTTCCCCACAAGAATTAAAAAAATTCCCTTTCTTATTACTTTGCTACGGAGAAATGAATAGGTAAGATTGTTTTGAGGTCAATTTATAAAAAAAAGTCTGCAACTCAAACAATCGGCGCGCGTTTAAATTTTTGATATGTTGTATAGGATGTTTGGCTGATGTAAAAATACAATTTCCACAACCACAACCTCTCCGCCCCTTCGCTATTAGGAAACCTGCAAAAAAACGTCACTTATATGTATATCATATTTCTCACACTTAAAAAGTTTATTTGTAAGAAATATGATTCAACCAAAATCCAAATGAAGTGGCTCTATTTGTTTTGCGTTTAGTAATTAGTTTTTTTTTCGATAAAATGTACCAGAAATAAGTTATAGTCGGAATTAGCCGATTTTGTGCAGTTTTTTCCTGATAGCAAAGGGGGCTGAGGGGGTGTAGTGTGGAAATTGTTTTTTTTATCACCAAACATCCTATGCAACATTAAAAATTTAGAACTACCCGACCTTTTGTAGGTTAAATTCTCTTTATTTGCTGTTCTATAAAAGTCCCTACAAAAAAAAAATTAAAAACGCAAATTTGAAATTTCAAAAACCAATTTATTAAAGATTTTCAATTTAATAATTGTGCCTATTCTAAATTGTGTTTTGTTAAATAAATATAATAGAACTGCTCTATAATTAAAATTATGGGAAGTTTTAACGCGGTACAGAACACTGGTTTGGCAGCTGAACTTCAAAAAAAGAAAAAACAACATATTTGTTTCACAATAAATAAAAATGTAAAAAAAAGTATTATCGGTTAATTTAAGTAATTGTTCGTTCATAACACAGTTTAATTGAGCGGAATTCACAAAAACACAGGGGGGATATTTGACGTCAACATAAAAACAAACGAAAATAAATACAAATGAAATGAAACCAACAAAACACACGTCACACTGGTTTTTGGCAGCTGAACTTTCAAAAGAAAAATAAAAAAATCTGTTTCACAGAAAAGAATAGTAAAAAATCGGTTAATTATTATTAGTTCGCTATAAATTAGAGTTATATAAAACACATTTCACCAAAACACAAACGAAAAATTCGATAATAGTCGAACAAACAGAATTAAATGCTAATGAAAGCAATGCAACAATCAAAACAAACACATTACGCCGACTGTCTCTCTCAATCCTTCATAAGCATAGAAAATTATCCACTGGCTAAAATTTTAGCCTGCTCCAGAGCAGGCTAAATTTTTGAAGTTTATATTCACCACACTAGTGTCATAATTTAGCCAATGGATACAATTTTAACGCTGTTCGCACACGGCCTTAATATCGTCGAAAAATCACCAAGGGTGATAAACAACAACGATCGAATTTTAAAATGGAACAACAAATACATAAAAGAAATTCAATTCAGAACAGATGAATTGTTAACAAAAAAGGAATCCTTGTAAAGAATAAATTTTTTTCCATTACAGGAACTAGAAAGTATTATTATGGATGCAGCATGTAAAAAAATAACGTTTGGTATGATTTCACTAGGAAAACTACGAAAAAAATCCATGGCCCTGTTGAATTTGGTACGAAAGTATAATACATTAAGCTTCAAATTGGCTTATGTGGATGCTTATAAGGTGTATAAACGACATTTTAAAGACAAAAAACGACTTTTCGATGAACATTTGGCCAAATCTCTAAGTCAATGTAAAGAATCCAAGGAATATTGGGCCCTCACAAAAAAAAAAATTAATGGCAATGCAACTTTGTAACAAGATACTCTACCTAGCCTGGAAGCTCTAAGAACACACTTTAAAAACATTTTGAGCTCACCTACGGAAGAGAATTGCAATTTCAAAAACGATCGTCCCCTACGGCAGAATAATCTATTAGGTGCAGAAATAAAAATTGAAGAACTTGAGCTAGTCTTGAAGTCTATGAAACATAATAGAGAGGCAGGATCAAATAACATCACTGTGGAATATTTCAAATACAACTCCACTGCCTACAAGGAAAAATTAGCAAAAGCTTTAAATCTTATTTTTAATGTTGGTATTCTGTCAGATCATTTTTATGAAGCGCTTATTTGGTCTAAACTTAAAAAGGGAGAACCTACTGATCCCACAAACTACAGAGGAATATCCTTTCTAAATGCTCCACTTAAAATATATACTTCGCTCTTATGCAAAAGGCTTACTAACTGGGTAAAATCCAATAAAGTATCAAGTGAATTTCATTCTGGATTTCTCCGAGGTTTCTCAACGGTAGCCAATATTTTTATTTTAAGTAGTCTGGCAAGAACAAAACTAAGCAACTGCCAAAAACTTTTTGCATTTTTCGTCGATTTTAGGGCCGTGTTGTGCCCCGCATTCGGGTCACTTGGCTCAACCTGCGTTGAACTTACTCAAGCCATTGCACTGTGTCGAAACTATATTGCTGGCTTATGCAAAAGCACACGCAGCAATGTTGGTTCACCTTTGCAATTGGCACAAGAGGTAAACAACCAGGAAGTGCTAAGTGTGCATTTAGCAGTGGATGACCCAAGTGAGTTTGGATTAAAGAGGTTGACTGGTGAGTCTGAAGTGGAAAGTAAAAGTGAACGGTCGTTTATTTTTAAATCGAGAATTTACGTATAACGTATAACATTTCGGCGCAGCCGATACTTGCCAAAAATATTATTTACGACAAAATAAAAAAAACAGATCAATTAGTGTGTGGCAAGTCAAAAAAAAAAAAAAAATATAAAATAAATAACAATTTGTGAAACCTGATTATAATATCAATCGAGAAGTTATTACACCCGAATAAATTGAAAATTAATCAAAGAGTGAAAAATAAAAAGTCTTATCAAAGGAATTGAATAGGTAAGTATATTTTCTTCATTTAACTTTTATGAATATTTTTTTTTGTTATTGGTTGTTTCCTAGTAATTCTTAAAGTTTTTGTTTTGTTTCTCTCTTTGCGGTTTTAACCTGGCCATTTAATTACTAATTAGTTGGGAAAGGTTTAGACTTTGTTTTAAGTTATTTGGGGTCAAATCGTTTTTTTTCTGTTGAGTTAATTGCCAAAAGTCAACTCGAGGCCCAACTTAACGACCTCAGTTGCCATTTAATATGTCTTTTTAAAATATTAGCAAGGTTGTTTCGAGGCTGGTCCCCATTTTCTCTGGAGAGCGTAACCATGAGCTCCCACGCAGAGTTTATGAGTTTCTCAATGCCTGTGATCTGGCATTGAAAACCGTTAAGCCGGGGAGGAGGGGATATTAGTTTATTTAATATCTACGCGTTTAGTGTGAGATGCTTTTGAGCTATTACGCTCAAACTCCGCCAATACAATTGAAGATCTGTCAAAACTCTTCAAAGATTTCTATTTAGTGCCAAAAACACTGGATAGCGTAATGAACGAGTTAAGGCAATCACATCAATTGATTGGAGAGGATATAAAAGCATTTGCCAGGCGCTTGAGAAGGTTTCAGGCCACAGCGGCGGAGATAATTAACGCGATCTACACAAAAGAAGAATCGGGTGGACTCAAAAGGGAGGTTGCTAACACCGTCATTACAACCTTTAAGACAGGACTAGTCGATCTGGCTCTTCGGCAGTTCATGTTGACCAGTACGAGTACTGATCTGAATGAAATGGCAGAACAAGCTAGGAAAACTTCACTCCTGTTTCAACCCAATCCAAGGGGCTACATGGGAGGTGGTCAAAATACCCCGACCCTACTAGGCGCTGCCATGTATCAACTACCCTACCAGTATACATAGCCCACAATACCTACCAGCTACTCAAGTAATTTTACATCTCCACCTCAACAAATATCTATGGGTTACTCTGGTTCACAGGTATCTCACCTACTCCAAAATGCACCCAACATTCCTTTGTATAATCACCAAGTCTTAAATACAGAACCTGTTCCTTATGCTTACACCCCTTTTGCCAATGTGTCAATTGCAGAAAATGACAACCAGCACTTTTATCACTCTCAGTCTCCCCCAGATCCAAATCTGGGTAAACAACAAAGGCGAATGCGGCAAGACTTCAACATTAAATTCGGGTTCTGTGGTAAGCAAAATCACACTTACGCAGAATGCCGTCAAAGAAAAAACACACCTTATTGGGAAGCGTGTGCATCTTACGGTCACACATTAGATGTGTGTCCAAAGTCTAGAGTCTTCGCCGTGTAAACCCCCTCGAACCAAATTAAATGTCTTTAGTGCGCTCGAATTGGCCATTCAGAGGATGAGTGTCCTTACAAGCGTTATTATAATAAGAAAAAGCAGGGAAACTCAAGAGGGCGCAGCCAAAATTAGTAGACTGTGCCCTTCAAACCTCGGATAAGTCAACTCGAGCAGAGATAATACGAAGCACAAACTCTTCAGTCTTATACATGGGTATTATATTTAACTTCTTTAGCTTATTATATGCAACAACAATAAAAATGTTAGCATCCGCATTGAAGTCAGAATTCAGTTTTGTTGACCTTCACATAATCGGCTAAACTAGTTTAAAAGTCACTAAATTGGCCAAAAATATTATCAAGGTAATAACTGTGAAGCTGAGTCACTTAATTAAATATAATAACCCAACAAGGCATAGTCTTATGCATATGCGTAAAAGAAAAAGTCATGATGTGTTCGTTAATCTGCCATTAACCGAGACAAAATTCGGTTCCATAACAATGCTGGTGGACACTGGTGCAGACATCAGTTTAATGAAAAGAACAGCACTCGCACATACCGAACAGATTCAGACAAATGAAAGCAAAGAATTAGGGGGTGCATGTGGAGGGGTTATATCGACATTAGGGACCTTTCAACAGATTTCCCTTTGTCCGAAGATGTTAAAGTCAAGGCAAAATTGCACGTGATACGTGATTCAAAAGACATACCTGCCGACGGTATTTTATGGAATCGCTCCATTATTGACACGGTGGCAAAACGCCTTAGATTCTTTAGATACTATTATCTCTGAATGCTGTTAAGAACTGGTCCCAGGTTAATAAAAATACTATTATGAATATCCAAGCACGAACCCAAAAATTGGTTAAACTTCACTTGAAAACAAGCCTGCGGGAGGTATTAGTAGAGTCCCAGGAGTTAAAACCGGGAGTTTATCTTGCAAATACTATTGCTACGGTTAGAAATGGTCACGTTGTTGTTCCCATTCTGAACAGTACAAGTGAGCCATACACCGTAGAACCCAATTTTGTGCCTAAATTCAAGAACAGCAACCAATTTAAAATCTTAACTGATACAATGAAGTCAGTCCACAAGTGAGGTAGAACCTCAGAAAAGGATTGCCAAGTTATTAAGTGCTATAAACTTTGGCAACAACCTCAATAACGAGGAAAGAGCTTGTATCGAACAAATATGCATCCAGTATAACGATATTTTTCATTTGGATTGTGACAAGTTAAGCCATACAGATGTTCTTTAACACAAAATACCGGTGAAAGTGGACCAAGGACCAATAAATCAAAAGCAATACAGGTTACCTAAAATTGCTAGAGACGAAATTAACTCCCAAGTCCAGAAGATGCTTCAGGATGGAGTTATTTCTCCTAGTAAATCGCCTTTTAAATTCTCCTCTTTTGGCCGTCCCAAAAAAGCAGGGGCTGATGGACAAAAAAGATGGAGAGTCGTGGTTGATTTTCGAAAACTAAACGAAGTATCTGTAAAAGATGTTTTTCCTCTGCCAACAATATAAGATATTCTTGACCAGCTAGGAAATAGTCGATATTTTACGACGCTTGATTTGGCCAATGGATACCACCAAGTTCTAATAGACAAAATGGACCGTCAAAAAACAGCGTTCAGCACAGGTCTAGGTCATTATGAATTTAACCGGATGCCTTTCGGACTTTCGGGAGCACCAGCCACATTTCAAAGAATAATGAACCATATTTTGACGGGACTCCATGGTATCGACTGTTTTGTGTACCTCGATGACATAGTCATTTATTCGAAGAACTTGAAAGAACATAGCCAAAAGTTTCTCAATGTTTTTGATAAACTTAGAACTAACCGCTTAAAACTGAACACTGGAAAATGTAAATTTCTGTGCAGAGAAGTAGTATACCTGGGTCATATCTGTTCTGAAGACGGGCCCGCCCTGATCCATCTAAGACTAGTTGCGTTACAAATTTCCCATCTCCCAAAAATACCAAAGAAGTTCAGTCCTTTTTAGGGTTTGTAAGTTATTACCGGGTAAGTTATACCTGGGTCATATCTGTTCTGAAGACGGGCCCGCCCTGATCCATCTAAGACTAGTTGCGTTACAAATTTCCCATCTCCCAAAAATACCAAAGAAGTTCAGTTTTTTTAGGGTTTGTAAGTTATAACCGTTAGTTTGTACCAAATTTTGCAGCTATAGCTTCTCCTATAAACAACCTCTTGCGAAAGAATACACTATTCAAATGAACGAACGATTGCCAACGGGCTTTTGAAGATCTCAAAAGAGCGGTAACATCACCCGTTCTTATTTATCCTGATTTTACTAAAACATTCATTCTTACAACCGATGCTAGCGGTGAAGCTTTGGGTGCGGTTTTATCACAGGGAAAAGTGGGAGAAGATAGACCGATCGCTTATGCCAGTAGATCTTTAAGTCCGGCTGAGAAGAGATATTCGACCATAGAAAGAGAGCTTTTAGCTTTTGTATGGGCTACTAGAAATTTTCGAACTTATTTACAATTTAAAAATAAACGGCCGCATTTGACACAATTGCTAGAAATGCTTTGTTTTACAAGTTATATAACTTGGGAGTGTCAAGTAAATGTGTAAAGGCCTTGGAAAAACTTTACCAACAATCATTTACTCAAGTGTTTAACGGGAAAGAGAAATCGGAAAAATTGCAAATGAAACGAGGACTAAGGCAGGGTTGCAATTTAAGTCCCTTGCATTTTTCGCTTTATTAAGACGACTTGGTGGAATGGTTACCATGTGGAGTCAGAATGGGCAATGCAACAATTAAAGTAATAATGTATGCAGATGATATTGTTATGTTAGCAGAGTCAGCAACTTCACTTCAACTAGTGATAAACAAGTTGACAGAGTTTTGCAAACTATTGAGCTTGGAAGTCAACATAGATAAGTCGAAGATTATGATATTTCAGATTGGAAGTGGAAGAGTATCAAAAGATGAAAAATGGAAATTTAATGAAAACGTTCTCGAAATAGTAAAATAGTACATATATTTAGGAATGCAGTTCACATATAATCTTGATATGAAGTCACATCTTAATTTGAAAGCAAACAAGGCAAAAACAGCAATATGTACTAACTGGAAAAAGAATTTTTTTTAACAAAGACATATCTTTGGATGCTAAATACAGGGTTTTTAACGCGACTGCTCAATCCATTCTATTCTATGGAGCACAAGTTTGGGGAACATATAAATTTGATGAAGTTGAAAACTAACGTTGTTTTTTTATAAGCTCAACTGACCATTTTGTGAGCACTTGATGGAACATAAACATGATTAAAATTGTTGTAATACAATGAAATCAAACACTTGTAAATGTTCCACAATAAATAGTTTTTATTCAAAAAATTAGTAAAGCCGACGCGTTTCGTCTGGTTAGAAAATTATCAAGGTACTATACACACTAAATCACATCAGTTCAAACGATTATACAAAAGAAAAGAAAAAGCAAACTAAAAGTACAGTAAGCATATGAACAGTTAACTTTGATTTTAAGATTAAGGAATATGTAAAAATTAAAATTAAGGGTACAAAATAATAAAGTAGCAATATTGTATAAATTTACATATTATATAGTTATTTTAAAGGGGGCTATTGTTGAAAAGATCTAATTGGCAATTTAAAATATTTTGATTTCAGTAAAATATTCCAGCAGATAAAGGGTGTAATAATTTTATGTCATCTAAGGGACAATCATGTCCATTAATTTGTATGTGTTTATAAAGGCCAGATGTTGGATCGGAGAGCATTGATGATCTTTGGTGTTCAATAAATCGCGTCTGTAGGGTCCTTGCTGTTTTTCCAATATAGACACCCATTGCACTTAATTTTATAAACACCATTTTTTACTTGCGATTATAGGTACTATAAAGCAAGTTATGGATTCGTGAAAAAAAAGTTTTGAGATAACAATCAAACATGACATTACGATGATAACGAAGACGAAAAAAAAGGGTCTGGAAATTCTGTCTGTGTGTCTGTTTGTCAGTCTGTCATTCGCACCTGCAGCTTAAACGGTTGGGCCGATATCCTTCAAACTTGGTGTGTAGGTTTTTTATTGTGACCGTCAGGGGGGTTTTTCAATTTTTTTTCTAGCCTCAAATGGCAGGTACCCATATAACGGTAATGAAAAAAATAGTTTTTTCTCGAAAACGGCTCTAACGATTTTGATAAAATTTGACATGAGTGTTACTGCATGAAAGGCTTTTTAGACTATTGAAACCGTTATTCTTCAAAAACAGTTTTAATGCTACCTGTCATATAACGTTTTTTTTTTAATTTTTACTTTCTCGTTAACGACTCAACGGATCTTATCCAAGTTTTATTTTAAGAAATGCCTAGATAGCCGAATGATAATGGCGTACTTAATTTTTTCATAGCTTTTCGAAAAAAAATTATATTAATTAAACAATTTTTTTTTTTTTGAAAATTTAATATTTAAAAACCAATTGATGAATTTTTTTTTAATTTTTTCGAATAGAATTTATTTATTTTTTAAAATTGACATACTCAATATTTTTAAAAAGTTATTTGAAAAAAAAAACGTTTTTTTTTTCAAAAACTGGTAGTTTGATTTTCGTAAAAAAAACTCTAAAATAGATTTTATTATTTAACTGGCATACCACGATTTTCTGAGAAAACTCTGTTTTGTTATAAGTTATTTTCTAAAGTATTTTTTTTTAATTATTGCGTTTTAAATTTATTGAAAGAATTTAAAAAAATATTTCATATACAAAAATTCAGAGACTACAACATGCAAGAGAAGAACGCGAGACCCATTTATGCCTTTATACTGTTAAGTCCTAGCTTACCTGCCACAAGAACAAGTTTGTGCGACCCAGTCGTGCCTTTTATTTTAATTGTGTCTGTTTTTTGTTTTAATTTGTTATTGCACAAACCTTTTCTTAAAATGTGTTCACTAAAAAAGGCTGGTTTAATAGAGATGGTATCAACTTCTCAGATACGTCGGAAATGTATGGTGTTTTCCGCCAATTTTGATCACTATTCGAAATATTTGTTGGGAATGCAGACTGGATGGCACAACGATGACTTTTCCTACGGAGAATATCAAAAACTACCTGTTTTTTTTGTAACCATTGTTTTTGCGATATGAAGTATGGTGGTGAGCTCCTTATGGAAGTTATCTTTACTCAATGGCACTTTTAATAATCTATCTACCATGGAATGAAAAGTCGCAACTTTAGTTTAGTTTTAGTTCATGTATGAGTCCATGAACAAGGAATACAAATATCCGTACTAGAACCTTTAAAAATATCAAATTTCAATCTGCATTTGTCAATGGAAATTTTCAAATCGAGGAAGTTGAGTTTATCAGGACCATGTTCAGTCTTAAACTGAATGTCATCTTCGATTTTATTTAAGACCTCGTTCTGAAATGTGATAAGATTGCGATGAGTTCCTGTCCAAATGCAAAAGATGTCATCAACATAACAAACCCATAAAAATATATGTTTTGATAGAGGATTTTTTAATTCAAATAATCATCGTTCAAAATTATCTATATAAAACTCCGCGCCAAAGGGTGAAAAAGACGATCCCATGGCTAAACCCGATGATTGTGAGTAAAATTTGCCATTAAACTCGAAGTAATTTTGGTCGATGCATAATGTAAATAGCCTCTCAATTTGCTTGCAATGTTCCTTGTCTATAACATTAGTTGAAATTGCATGTTTAACGTTAAGTTTGAGTTTATCTGCATGAATAGATGAAAATAAGCTTATTACATCGAAAAAAAAAAACAAGTTTAGCATTAGCTGGTAACAACAGAGTCTTAGTTTTGGCTATCAAACTCATTGCTTTCTTAATTGAGTATTTAAGCCTTAATTCTAAAATGGCAGAAAGCTTTTTGCCTAACTTCTGTAAAGGAGCATTAAACGATGATGAAACTGCAATATCGATATTGAATTACCTTTGTCTGCTTTAGATAAAATCAAATCGTTGTCATTAATTTAACATTTAACAGAATTTATACTTTTTTGGATATCTAATTGTTTTAAGCTAATCGAAAAACTTTCCTTCTCTTTGTTGATGATTTTCGGACAGTCTATCCTACCTTCAGTGTTATCATCAGGTAATGCAGCATCGGTGTACACAGCAAGCTTAGTTAGGTCACATGACTTTCGATTAGATACATACGCAAAATTTAAGCCAAGACCAGGAAGTTCTAGCTCATCCGAAGAGAATCGGACTTTGGACATGTTAGTCACTCGCGATTGAAAAGAGAATGTGTTAGCACCATTGTTGTCGGTAGCTTTATTTTGGTTGTCAACTTGCTTGGAACAAAGTCTTTCAATTTTTAATTTTTGACGAGTGTGTTGCTTGTGTGAGATATTATTGGCGTTTGTATGAGCTTCCTCTTGCAGAACAGAAAATTGAATAAAATGCAAACCAAAAGCTAATTCAGAGTGAATAACTAAAATAATATTATCTCTTTTAAGGTAAAACATTTTTAACTCTTCTGCGAACCATATCTTTTTGGGCTCTAAACAAAGCTGTTCTACTTACTCTGGAGACAGATTTTGTTTTAATAGTGACGTAGTTCGGGAAGATATTAATCTTTTTACAAATTGTGTTAAACCATATGTGATTGCATGTTGATTTAAATTGTATAATAAGTCGTTTATAAAACACAACTAGTTTGTGAGTATCAGAACTTTGTATAAGCTCAACTGAGCATTTTGTGGGCACTTGATGGAACATAAACATGATTAAAATTGTTGTAATACAATGAAATAAAACACTTGTGATTGTTCCACAATAAATAGTTTTTATTAAAAAAAAAAAATAGTAAGTCGACGCGTTTTGTCTGCTTAGGACATTGTCAAGGCACTATACAAACTAAATAAATTGGCAATTTAAAATTTTGTTTTTTTTTTTATTAGGAAGCTGTTCTCACTCCTACTATGTATTCTGAAATAAATGTATTAATTGGAAAGCAGACTTTCAATGCTCTTAATTCCAACGCTTAAGCTGAGTGCCGATTATCTGATTAGGATAGTAAATATGGAAGATACGAGGTTATCGCAAGTACTCTGGCTGAATTCAGTACAATTTAAGAAATGTTGGTATCAAGATTGGACAAAACTAGCAGCGAATTGTGGTGTCACTCTTACACAAGCTGGAATAAATCCTTTGCAATTAAAGAAGTCGCTCTACGAAATAATAAAACTAACTGATTAGAATGAAAGGTCATCAACAGAAAGGACATTTTATTCAAAAGTCAACTATAACCTCAACGAACTGAATTACTTTACAACTAGTCTCTCAGTTAAAGACATCAGCATCATTTTTAAAGTAAGAGGGGAGATGTTGCAGCTCAATTGCATAACGTATCGCAGTGATTTGCCAGTAATTTGCAGCCTCTGCAATTTTAACGCTAAGGAAGATATTGGCCACCCCCTATGAGTTGACCTTGTCGTGGTGGGGGTGCTTACGTGCGGTTCTGAATAAAAAGCGATCGGAGATATCCGTTCAAAAGTCGATAGGTGTCGCGACTGCCGGCGATTGCTTGACCTCGAAAGAGGATAAGTCGCCAGTGACAAAAAGTTATAAAAACATGACAATTCCATGTTTACAAAAATTGTTAAAAAAAAGCGGGAGGACTTGTGAGACGACCACTGTACTCAAAAAGGTGGAAATACCTTCTGGGGAGTGTAGAGCGTCCCAAAGTCTAGACGCTACTACCAGCAGGGAAGGTGAAAACCCACCTACTGGCAATAGTCTTCCGTATACGGTGGAATTAGCCGAAGTAAGTAAAGGTGAGGTTAGCAATAACCCTCCTTCTACAAGCCTAGGCAATCTTCCGCCGAATACGGTGGACTAAATCCACTTCAGTGGAGTTGCAAACAGTAGCTCTATTTCAAACGAGGAGATGAAAATTCCCTCCAAAAGAGATCAAAGGAACGCTAAGAAGATAGTGGAGAAGATCGGTGGTAAGCCGGCTTCCGAACTTGATGCTAAGCAAAGTGTAAAACTTGAATGTTTTGAAGGACAAAAACAACTTAAAGGTCTCTAGCCCAAATCCAGACCAGCGATGACTTAACGTCAAAGCGACACAGGCCTTTCGAGGGAACCATCCCGGAACCCAAAAGGTCCAAGGTGCATAGTACCGGCACTCCCTCCTTTACAAGGAAAGATCTATCATTCAGTGATGTAATGAAGTATAAAATCATACTCGCAGTCATTGACAGAAGTAATGCAGATGGCACGATCTCTCATGATCAATGGGTAAAGGTATTGAACAAACTCCAGGCCTCCTATTAGACCCTTATAATGGAAAATACAGGGGAGCCTGCAACCTTTGAGGATGCAGGCTCGCATCAGGGTCGTGTTAGGCTCGTTGCATTTGATGGTGAAATCGTGCGATCTGTATAAGCTTGTTGTCAGCAGGCTAGAAGGCCTATGGCCTGGTGCAAAGCTCGAGGTTGCAGCAAAGGAAGATATACCATGCCACAGTACACATATTAAAGGTATTATACTGCGCAGGTTGTCAAAAATCTGACTGACATATGAAAAAAAAAAAACATTTGGTGACCTAAGTCTTGAATCTACTTATAAAAACTCTACGACACAAATGTCATTTTTTACATAGGTACACCCAATTTTATTGATATATAATTTGTTAAGAACGCTTTAGAACAACTCAATTTCTATTTGTATTTTAAAGATTCAACTGAATAAAATTGTTTATTTATAAAATTGTATGTTTTATCCTTATTAATATTGCATGTTTTTACTAAGGGCAAGTGTGAAGGGAATCTTCCGGTGGCTGTATAGCAACACCGACGCGCGTGCTAACAAGCTTTTCAATAACCATTGCATTTGAGTTTCTGGAATCGGATTCATATAATTTTTTATATGCCAGCCAGTGGTCTCCAGTCACGTAATCCAATTTATTCGCACTCTTGTAAACCATTGAATAATTGGTAGAGAATTGCTTGTTATTATTTTTAACACACTGATTTTATATTTAACTATGTCAGAGAAAATTGTTTTTGTTTTGTTTTTCACACACAGATTCTCTATTATTGATTAATAATAGGTACAAACAATCAGAAGAAATTATGTTGGTTTACTTCTTACATCCCAATTGTTTAATAACAAAAACTTTAACATCTTGATTTTTCAGCTGAATTGTGACAGCGCATCCCCAGTGACAGGGGGTCTCCATTTTTGACACATGCGCGAACCTGAAGAAAATGGAAACTCGAAGTATATTACCTTGTTATGTGTACTGTGATCCCATGCAGGCCAAGGACTGGAAAGTTGCGAAACTGGAGGATTCAGATGGTTCTTATAGATCGAGATGTGACTACAGTACGTCTACGTACTGAAAACTGAACTTAATGGGTTACTTCAGCTTATCTCGGCCATGACCAGCTCGGCCCTCTCCCTAGCGACATGCTTAAAAATCTCATCGAAGATGCAAAAAGACAGAAGATATGCCTCATTATTGGGTGCGATGCGATCGACCATCACACAGTATGGGGGAGTACAGACATAAACGATAGAGGTGAGTCTCTTTTTGATTATATCCTCAGTACTAACCTTATTCTAAGTAATATTGGCAATGAACCTACCTTAATTACCAAAAACCACCAAGTAGTATTAGATATCACTCTTGTCACCGATTCGAGTCATCATAAGATAATGAATTGGAAAGTATCTAGGGAACATTCATTTTCTGATCATAGATACATCCAAATCAGTCTAAATGATATAACTAGAAAACAACCAGCCTTCCGTAATTATCGGAAGACCAACTGGCAGCTATATAGGGAAACTCTAGGAAATTTAATCAAACCTTCACTTTTGAGTATTCCCTCAAATAAAAATGATCTCGATGACAAAGTCAAGGATCTGACCCTAGCCCTTAAAAAATCAATGACCATTTCCTGCCCTCTTATTCAGGTAAGAGGTAAACAAAAACCACATTGGTCGAATTCAGGGCTAGAACCGCTCAGGAAAAACTGCAGGAAACTTTTTAACCGAGCTAAATATTCTAAAGATAACTTAGACTAGGAATCACATACAAAATCCCTCAAAATTTATAAAAAAGAATTGAGAAAAAGTAAAAGAACCTCCTTTAGAAACATCTGTGGCAAAATAGAAGGAACTTCATAAGCTTCTCGGCTAAGAAAAATTCTATCTAAAAATCCTACAATGCCTAGCTCCATTAAACGCTCTTAGACCAACTCGGACGAAGAATCGCTCACCTTGCTACTAGACACCCACTTCCCTGGAATCTCACAAAATAAAAATAGCATTGATTCTCTAGTTTCAAGCAACTCAAAAACAAATCAACTCGGTCTGTTTTCTCAGGAACAAATTAAAAGGGTCTACAAACACCTTCGATCCTTATAAGTCTCCAGGACCCGATGGCATAATACCTGCCGAACTTCAATTCACCTCGGATATCATTATACCTGCCCTTGAGGTTCTTAATGGATGCATTGTATATACATTTCTATAGTATTTTCATGCTGAATAATCACCGCCTGGCCATCTTGAGAAACGTGTGATAAACACATTTTTAGGTTCGTGCATTTAATAGTTGTCTATTCTGTAACCCTGACAACAGTCGTAAACATATATTATTTTTGTTTTGTTTACGACTCTTGTCAAGGAAATATGGATTTTAGAGCCAATAAAATACATTATATATAATTAATTTGTTTCGTAGGCGACTATTGTTAGGGTAACAGAATAGACACTTAATAAATGTAAGAACCTCCAAATGTGAAGTTAACAACTTTCTTTAGATGGCGCTGCTCCATGGTTGTACTATAGAAATTTATATACAATGATGGATGTATGAATCTGACATACATACCCTTTTTATTTTTTTTTATTTTTTTTTACACTATCAGATCTATTTTCAAATGGAGTTTAAAGCAAGCATCAACATATGAAAGAAAGATTTGCCAACACATATAATGTGTCCCACTGGCTCATCACTTAGTGCAGGTGTTAGTTGTTAGTAAGCACAATGGTACAAAAACAAAAACACATGCACATAAATACAACATAAATACAGTATTGCAATACAACACAGAAATAATTATGATCGTGGAGCCCTGGTTCTAAAGAGAGTTTTAACATTATTTTTATTTAAATTAAAGTCTATAAGGCTCTCATTCAAGTTATAAAACTTACTCATCCGTGTGAGAGGCTCATGCATGCCATAATTAGTTCTGTGGAGTTCAATATTCAAAAGTTCAGATCTTCGTAGGTGGTAAGACCCTCCGCGGTAGTTTAAGCCAATAGAAGCTAACAGGTCCGAAGCATCAATTTGTCCGCTGATAAGTTGATGAAGAAAAATTAAATCATTATTTACCCTTCGTTTGTGTAAAGATTGAATCTGCAAAAGCAGTATCCGATGTTCATAAGGTGGCAGATTATAAGGATCGGCCCAAGGAAGGCCTTTAAGAGCAAAGCGAATAAACTTATGCTGCACTGATTCAATACGGTTCTTATGGATTTCATAAAAAGGAGTCCATACTTGTGAGGCATATTCAAGATGAGGCCTAACGTAGCAGTTGTACAATGAGAGAGTGACGTACGGATCGTTAAATTCTTTTGCCCACCGTTTTAGATTAGCACTAAAATTTACACCTAAGTCTTTGAAACTAACCACCCGACTGATTTTATTTTGAGATATACAATATTCAAAGAAACTTGAGGATCTTTTCTTTGAGAAGGTCATTGTTTGGCATTTTTTAGGGTTAAGAGACCCGTTTTTATAATACCATACACTGAAACTATTGACATCAGCCTGCAGAAGATTGTGGTCATTAGGAGATTTGATTGTTTTAAAAATTTTCATATCATCTGCAAATATGAGAATCTCACTAAAGCGGATACAAGATGAAACGTCATTTATAGCAAGAATGAATAAGAATGGGCCCAAATGACTTCCCTGGGGTACGCCTGAATGGGCAAGGAAAGTATTTGAAAGGGAGTTTCTAAATTTGACCTGGTAAGATCTATTTTCAAGGTACGATTTGATCCACGAAATAAAAAGAGTAGGGAAACCGTACGCTTGGAGTTTAAAAACAATAATGTCATGGCTGAGTTGGTCAAATGCTTTAGAAAAATCTGTGTATATGCAATCAACTTCATTACCTTTTTCTAATGCATTTGAACAATTATGCAAGAAGGTAAGAAGGTTTGTAACAATAGACCTTTTCTGCACAAAGCCATGTTGCTGTTTACAAATAATGTTTTTACCAAAAAATGAAAGGCTTTCACATACAACCTGTTCAAAAAGCTTCGGAACACATGACAATTTAGAAATGGGTCTAGAGTTATGTCAAATATTATATGTCAAATTTATCACCCTTTTTAAAAACAGGAGTGAGAAATGATTTCTTCCAGAAGGACGGATATTTTTCAGCTTTTAGAGAAAGCTCAAACAAAAATTGCAAGGGTTGCACTAATACATCACTACATTTTTTCAGAACAATTGGGGGTAAACCGTCAGGGCCATAAGAGTAATCGTCATTTAAGGATGACAAAAAATGCAAAACTCTATCTTGTTTCACAGGAATATTGTTAAAATTAACTTGCGGGAAGCTGTTCACGTCTTTAAAAAAATCTATATCAACACTTCTATGAGTATCAACAAATGAGTTACGAAAATTATTTGCAAACGCGTTGCAAATATCACTGGGATTTTGTACGGAAGTGTTCTCATATAAAAAACTTGCTGGGAAGCCATCCGAATTTTTTTTCGAGTTAACAAAATGCCAAAAACTTTTAGGGTCCTGTTTTAAAGAAGCCCCCATTTCGTTAACGTAATTGGTGTACAACAATTTTGAAAGATTTTTAAATTCTTCAAATAAGGCAATATATTGTTCGAAAATTGTTGGAGAGAGGGTTTTTATATAAGCTTTCCATACTTTATTTCTCTTGTTTCGAAGAGATTTTAGCTCTTGTGTACCAAGGGTGACAAAAATTAGTGTTTTTAGATATTTTTGTAGGTACACAATTATTTATACAGCTACTGATTATATTATAGAACTCAGTTACTGCATCGTTAATATTTGTAGAATCGTATATATTTCTAATATTCGATCTATTTATAATATCGGAAAGCAACTGAAAATTTGACTTTCGAAAGTCAAAAACAAATGAACAATCTTGAGAATTACAATTTTCGAGAGGATGGTTGCCGAAGCATCAATTTGTCCGCTGATAAGTTGATGAAGAAAAATTAAATCATTATTTACCCTTCGTTTGTGTAAAGATTGAATCTGCAAAAGCAGTATCCGATGTGCATAAGGTGGCAGATTATAAGGATCGGCCCAAGGAACCCTTTAAGAGCAAAGCGAATAAACTTATGCTGCACTGATTCAATACGGTTCTTATGGATTTCATAAAAAGGAGTCCATACTTGTGAGGCATATTCAAGATGAGGCCTAACGTAGCAGTTGTACAATGAGAGAGTGACGTACGGATCGTTAAATTCTTTTGCCCACCGTTTAAGAATCCAAGCATAGAGTTCGCTTTATTTACAATAAAATTAATATGTTCAGAAATTTCTAGATTAGCACTAAAATTTACACCTAAGTCTTTGAAACTAACCACCCGACTGATTTTATTTTGAGATATACAATATTCAAAGAAACTTGAGGATCTTTTCTTTGAGGTCATTGTTTGGCATTTTTTAGGGTTAAGAGTTAACCCGTTTTTATAATACCATACACTGAAACTATTGACATCAGCCTGCAGAAGATTGTGGTCATTAGGAGATTTGATTGTTTTAAAAATTTTCATATCATCTGCAAATATGAGAATCTCACTAAAGCGGATACAAGATGAAACGTCATTTATAGCAAGAATGAATAAAAATGGGCCCAAATGACTTCCCTGGGGTACGCCTGAATGGGCAAGGAAAGTATTTGAAAGGTAGTTTCTAAATTTGACCTGGTAAGATCTATTTTCAAGGTACGATTTGATCCACGAAATAAAAAGAGTAGGGAAACCGTACGCTTGGAGTTTAAAAACAATAATGTCATGGCTGAGTTGGTCAAATGCTTTAGAAAAATCTGTGTATATGCAATCAACTTCATTACCTTTTTCTAATGCATTTGAACAATTATGCAAGAAGGTAAGAAGGTTTGTAACAGTAGACCTTTTCTGCACAAAGCCATGTTGCTGTTTACAAATAATGTTTTTACCAAAAAATTAAAGGCTTTCACATACAACCTGTTCAAAAAGCTTCGGAACACTTGACAATTTAGAAATGGGTCTAGAGTTATGTCAAATATTATATGTCAAATTTATCACCATTTTTAAAAACAGGAGTGAGAAATGATTTCTTCCAGAAGGACGGAAATTTTCCAGCTTTTAGAGAAAGCTCAAACAAAAATTGCAAGGGTTGCACTAATACATCACTACATTTTTTCAGAACAATTGGGGGTAAACCGTCAGGGCCATAAGAGTAATCGTCATTTAAGGATGACAAATAATGCAAAACTCTATCTTGTTTCACAGGAATATTGTTAAAATTAACTTGCGGGTAGCTGTTCACGTCTTTAAAAAAAATCTATATCAACACTTCTATGAGTATCAACAAATGAGTTACGAAAATTATTTGCAAACGCGTTGCAAATATCACTGGGATTTTGTACGGAAGTGTTCTCATATAAAAAACTTGCTGGGAAGCCATCCGAATTTTTTTTTCGAGATAACAAAATGCCAAAAACTTTAAGGGTCCTGTTTTAAAGAAGCCCCCATTTCGTTAACGTAATTGGTGTACAACAATTTTGAAAGAGTTTTAAATTCTTCAAATAAGGCAATATATTGTTCGAAAATTGTTGGAGAGAGGGTTTTTATATAAGCTTTCCATACTTTATTTCTCTTGTTTCGAAGAGATTTTAGCTCTTGTGTGTACCAAGGGTGACAAAAATTAGTGTTTTTAGATATTTTTGTAGGTACACAATTATTTATACAGCTACTGATTATATTATAGAACTCAGTTACTGCATCGTCAATATTTGTAGAATCGTATATATTTATAATATTCGATCTACTTATAACATCGGAAAGCAACTGAAAATTTGACTTTCGAAAGTCAAAAACAAATGAACAATCTTGAGAATTACAATTTTCGAGAGGATGGTTGCTCAAATCAAAAAATATATCCAAGGGTGGATGGTAATTGTCTATATTAGTAATTCCAGAACTAGATTCCTGAACAACAGTACTAATAGCGTCAGAAGAAAATATCAAATCGAGTACTCGATTCTTAGAGTTTTTAATACAGTTAACTTGCTGTAAGTCAGTAGAATTAATACCATCTAGAGAGAGAAGCTCTGTTTGTGAAGATATTAATGAGGCTTCTTGAAATGATCCATCATCCGAAGGAACCCATTCTATATGGGGTAAATTGAAATCCCCGAGAAGTAGAATATTGCTGTTGGAGCAAGACAAATCAATGATAAAGTCTAAGGCCAAAACAAGTTCATTATACAACAAACTTGAACTTCTTGGAGGAATATATACATTTATAATATATACATACTTAGACTCTATGTTTAATTTGATGCAAACCAAGTCAATAGAAAGATCGAAGGGGAAAGAAATACGGGTAGATACAAAATTATTACGAACAGCAATCAACACACCACCGCCTAATTCTTTTGGTTTATCAACATGACGATCTTTTCTAAAAACTAAGAACTCTTAATTAAAAAGTTCTGTGTCTAAATAGTTTGAATTCAGCCAAGTTTCCGTCAAAACAAAGATGTCATGTGAAAAAGCTTGAGATATTTGCAGTTTTGCTGCGAAGCCCTCTGACGTTTTAATAAAAGAGGGTAATCCTTTTTAGTTTTTTGGCGAAGATTTCTTAGGAATAACGCACTTACTTTTTACTTCTCACGGTAGCAAACTCTTTTATAAGCGCTTCAGAAGGCCAATTTTTAGTATTAATGATAGATTCGAAAAATGCCGGGTGAGCAACAATTTTGAAGGATAAGACAAAACTATTTACCTTACTAATTTTGGTACATTTAACTGATGCATTGTTCGGAATGCATTTGTTAGAGACCAAATGGGAAACAAGATCATGAACACTTATATCTGGACTAAGGCGAGAAATAAAAATTGATTTGGGCTTAGGGACAGCCTCAATAGGACGAGGACAAGGTTCTGTTATTACAATATGATTTGTTCAGCAAGAATATCAAACTCCTTAATGACCGCAAACATTAGAAAAAATAAAACAAAACAAAAACAAAAACGATTTTTCTTTTATAATATTTTTTACATTTTATTTGAATGCATTTCAAACCAACTGTGGTTCATCATCAGCAATACACTAATTTGACAAAGAAAAAGAAAAAGGAAGTACAAAAGTAAAGAAGAAGAAGAACATTGAAAAAAGCTTTACATATAACAATTAGAGTAAAAGAGAACATTTTAGATTAAGTTAAACAAAGGTGATATAATATTGCCATTATCACTGTTCATGACATTGTTGTTGTTGTTGATAAAAAGACTTTCATATGCATCAAGTCGACCGCGACGGTTGTTGGTAACGTGTTTTATCAGCTTTACATCTTCTAATCTCACATTGAAATGGTTGTTGGCGAGGTCGTGTGCAGCGACGGAGGATTTTTCGGGTCTATTGTACTTGATGTGATTCGAGTGTTCGTTGAATCGAACACCAATACTTCGCTTTGTCTGGCCGATGTAAACAGCGTTGCAGTCTCCACATTTAATTTGATATATTCCCGATTTGTTTACAACTGTGGATTTGTCTTTGGTTGAGCCAAGAATGTTTTTTATTTTGCCATTGCTGGAGTAGACGCATTCTATATTTTGTTGTTTTAATTTTGTGTGCATTTTGTTTGTGATGGGTGGGAAATACGTCATCGATGCTCTTTCTGTGTTGTTGTTGTCGTGAAGTTGTTTATTTTGTTTATATAGAGTTGTTAATTCTGATTTTCTAAGTTTTTTGTTGTGTTTATTTATCAATTGATCGATAATAAAAGGATTGTATCCATTGATGGCAGCAATATCTTTTAATAGGTTGTACTCGGTGGCATAGTTTGCAATTGAAAGTGGTAGTTTACATAGGCGATGGACCATCGAATGAAAGGCAGCGAGTTTATGTTGAATCGGGGTGTATGAGTCGTTAGTTAACACCACTACCGGGAATGATTCGCGAGTCCAAATCGTTAATAAAAGAAATAAATTCGGTTTTCGAAATTCCAAAATGGCGATTAAATATATCCAATCCAGAAGTACCGAAGCTGTATGCGCTACCAAAAGTCCATAAACCGGGAAATAAAATGCGACACATTGTGTCAAATATAAATTCACCCTCCGTTAAAATATCTAAATGGCTTGTAAGTGATATGAAAAAATATCCATTGCAAAGTTTTTCAGTAAAGAATACTTTCGATTTCGTGGAAAAAACTAAGAACATCTTAATTGAAGAAGACGAAATTATGATTTCATTCGATGTCGAAGCCCTGTTCCCAAGTATTCCTACCCCTGAAGCCATAACTGCCCTTCAAAAACATCTTGAAAAGTTTGAGATAGACGGAAACAAAAAACATACATATTTAAAAACAGCTAAAGTATGTATGTCTCAAAACTATTTTCAATTTAGAAACATTTTTTACATAATTGAAGCTGGAACAAGTATGGGAAACCCGTTGTCCCCACTAATAGCGGAAGTTTTTATGTCGTCTTTCGAAACAAATTTGAACGAAAGAGGATTGCTCCCTAGAATTTGGTTTCGTTATGTTGATGATATTTTTGCGGTGATAAAAAGAGGTGAAATTGATTTGGTATTAAATACCCTAAATTCAGAGTTCGATTCCATAAACTTCACCTATGAATCTGAAGAAAACCAAAAGCTAAATTTCTTAGATTTAACCCTGTCAAGAAAAAACGGACGAATTGAATTTGCCATATACAGGAAACCAACAACAACAAACAGATACATCACTAACGACTCATACACCCCGATTCAACATAAACTCGCTGCCTTTCATTCGATGGTCCATCGCCTATGTAAACTACCACTTTCAATTGCAAACTATGCCACCGAGTACAACCTATTAAAAGATATTGCTGCCATCAATGGATACAATCCTTTTATTATCGATCAATTGATAAATAAACACAACAAAAAACTTAGAAAATCAGAATTAACAACTCTATATAAACAAAATAAACAACTTCACGACAACAACAACACAGAAAGAGCATCGATGACGTATTTCCCACCCATCACAAACAAAATGCACACAAAATTAAAACAATAAAATAAAGAATGCGTCTACTCCAGCAATGGCAAAATAAAAAACATTCTTGGCTCAACCAAAGACAAATCCACAGTTGTAAACAAATCGGGAATATATCAAATTAAATGTGGAGACTGCAACGCTGTTTACATCGGCCAGACAAAGCGAAGTATTGGTGTTCGATTCAACGAACACTCGAATCACATCAAGTACAATAGACCCGAAAAATCCTCCGTCGCTGCACACGCCCTCGCCAACAACCATTTCAATGTGAGATTAGAAGATGTAAAGCTGATAAAACACGTTACCAACAACCGTCGCGGTCGACTTGATGCATATGAAAGTCTTTTTATCAACAACAACAACAATGTCATGAACAGTGATAATGGCAATATTATATCACCTTTGTTTAACTTAATCTAAAATGTTCTCTTTTACTCTAATTGTTATATGTAAAGCTTTTTTCAATGTTCTTCTTCTTCTTTGCTTTTGTACTTCCTTTTTCTTTTTCTTTGTCAAATTAGTGTATTGCTGATGATGAACCACAGTTGGTTTGAAATGCATTCAAATAAAATGTAAAAAATATTATAAAAGAAAAATCGTTTTTGTTTTTGTTTTGTTTTATTTTTTCTAATGTTTGCGGTCATTAAGGAGTTTGATATTCTTGCTGAACAAATTAACGCGACTGAAATAAAAGTTCATTTTCTTTAAGAACATTGTTGGTTTTTTCCATTAAATTACAAGTGTTCCTTAAAGACTCTAATTAAAACAATATGATTTGATATAGTTTCACAATCATTGTCAGCCACCGTATTAACAGCAATCGTTAAAGTCGGACTGACATGAGATTATGGAGAGAATTAAAAGTTGTGTTTATACCCAAAGCGGGTAAATATTACCAAGTCAACCCGAAAGACTTCAACCGTGAGCGGGGGAGTACTTGGGGGGTAAGCTCCTCAAAATCTGGTAGGGTGTAGATGTGAAGGTAACGTACTTATTCTACGAACAGCGGAATAGGGAAAATTTAAGTAGGAGAACTATAGTGGGGTGTGTTAAAAGACATTTAGAAGGTTATGCGGGAAACGTGAAAAGACATTTCAAGGAGAAAGTGCGGGATATTAGTGTTCTTGAATAATAAGTTTTTTTTAATATATAGTGTTGGCATAGACGGCAAAACAAAAAGAGAGAAAAAAAATTTAGTGAATTCTTTTAATATTAAAACTAAATAAGGGTTAGTGCGATTGGCGGTTCGGCAAGGCAGAAGTCGGAACCGCCATATTTTTTTTGAGTGCTTGGTGCTAGTGAGCTACTGCCAAATAATCCAAATTAGCAAAATACGGAAGAAGAACCCACGTGATTTCACCAACGCTCTCGTACAAGAGATTCCCGCAAGTATATCCTTGTTATTAAAATTTTATATATTAAAAGCCATACGATTTTGGGCTATTAAATATAAACCCAATTGCTCGAAAATATAAACTGAGCAAAACGGCCCTGCCGCCAGAGATAGGTGTCTCGGGTTAAAATTAGCTCTACCCTACCTACTCAAAGAGCAAAACATTTATTTAGCGCTGACAACAACCCGCTGGCAAACCCTACAAATGCAAATTTGGTTATTCTGTCGAACTTCGAACTAGTGCGAGTCGAAACCAACTCGGAAACTTGGGAATCCACTGCACCCACCAATTCATCTTTATAGTATGGTTTTAGCTGCTCCCGTGGTGATTTTATCGTAATTTTTTTTTATGGCAGTTAATTTAAATTAGGTTAAGTTTATAACTAATATATTTTATGTGAAATGAAATTGAAAGTAGCCAGTCTTACGACTTTTTGTTGAATAGATTAGTTGAAGTTATACTTACTTTTCGGTCACTGTCTTGAATTTCCCCCCAGAGGTAAGGCGATAAAACCTATGATATTTTTTTGTGGGATATACATACCTAAAGCCATCTCCTTTTAGGTAGGTGTTACGCGATAAAGTTAAGTAAGATAAACCTTTGTGGAAGGCCTATCAATTACTTTTCCAATAGGCTATGTGTGTTCAGGGTTGATGGAATGATTGGTTTGGATAAAAACAAAAAAAAAAAAAAATAATTATATATAAATATACCCCTAAATAAATTTTCATGGTAGCTACATTCAAATTCATTTAGTAGTATGTCATAATTTGTTTTCTGTAAAATTGTGATAATAAGTTTTTTTGTAGGTAATAAATTAAAGCCCATCATAGAAAATAGGCCTCCTATTTTTGTTGAAGATTTTTTATTATGTTAGTTCGTACTGATGTTCGTATTTATGTCATTTAATTGGACAGAATTAAATTTATTATTTTCTTTGATGTTGGTGAGACTTGATTAATATCTGACCTCACTTTAGAGTACCTAAACATTTCGCTACGGTTATTTATTTCAACTTCAAAAAATTAAAGTTTCAAATCGGGTGAAAATTTGTGATATTATGCTAGTTTACGGGTGATATATTTTTGTTGGTACGTTATAATTTCTTTCATTGTTGTCTAAATATATATACCCGGCTTAAATTCATTATATGGAATATCTGATTTTAGGTTTTAATTGTTCTGTTAGGGACTATTTAATTGAATATGCTTTCATGCGATTTCCATTCCGATTGTAAAATTAACGTAGTCTATATTATTTTTTTGTTTTAAATAAAAATTGTATGCCATCAGTTCAAGAAGTTTTATTTTGAGCCCAAATGAGCTCGAAGATGGTTCACTAAAGCAATAATTTTTCAGCGGATGCGGGAAGGCGGACGACGAAGATGAGGTAAGGTGTGACGTAGCAGCGACAGAAAGTCCGTTTAAGGGGGATTAGAACATAATGGCCAGACTAATCCCAGGAGTGGAGTGGGGAGGCCTGGCTGCAACTCCATCAGCAGCGTTCCAAAGTGTGGTAGCCAATAATAGTGTTGAGAATTGAGAGTTGATCGCTGAATTGGCATGATATTTATTTTTGTGACCTGGTGAGGTATAGTGAAGGGGCAAGATCACCACCCCTATTTCCGGCGAGCTTAGCCGTGCTCCGCCAGCATGCCACTGCCCCTCTTCACTATACATTCTTTCTTTTTTTTATAGTAGTACCCCTTTAAGTTCCTTCTTCTGGTTTTTTTTTCTTGTTTTATTAAATTTTCCTCTTCGGTAACTTTCGGTTGCCAACATATCTCAACCCCTCCTCCCCCTAAATCCCTTCCAGTTGCCCGGTTACAAATGGCGCCCAACGTGGGGCCCGAACCCACGACCCTGAGATTAAGAGTCTCATGCTCTACCGACTGACCTAGCCGGGCAAAGGGTCCCTTCAAACCTCTACCAGTCCGGTACGATCAACCGTGAGCGGGGGAGAACTTGGGGGGTAAGCTCCTCAAAATCTGGTAGGGTGTAGATGTGAAGGTAACGTACTTATTCTACGAACAGCGGAATAGGGAAAATTTAAGTAGGAGAACTATAGCGGGGTGTGTTAAAAGACATTTAGAAGGTTATGCGGGAAACGTGAAAAGACATTTCAAGGAGAAAGTGCGGGATATTAGTGTTCTTGAACAATAAGTTTTATTTTAATATATAGTGTTGGCATAGACGGCAAAACAAAAAGAGAGAAAAAAAATCTAGTGAATTCTTTTAATATTAAAACTAAATAAGGGTTAGTGCGATTGTCGGAACCGCCATATTTTTTTTTGAGTGCTTGGTGCTAGTGAGCTACTGCCAAATAATCCAAAATAGCAAAATACGGAAGAAGAACCCACGTGATTTCACCAACGCTCTCGTACAAGAGATTCCCGCAAGTATATCCTTGTTATTAAAATTTTATATATTAAAAGCCATACGATTTTGGGCTATTAACTATAAACCCAATTGCTCGAAAATATAAACTGAGCAAAACGGCCCTGCCGCCAGAGATAGGTGTCTCGGGTTAAAATTAGCTCTACCATACCTACTCAAAGAGCAAAACATTTATTTAGCGCTGACAACAACCCGCTGGCAAACCCTACAAATGCAAATTTGGTTATTCTGTCGAACTTCGAACTAGTGCGAGTCGAAACCAACTCGGAAACTTGGGAATCCACTGCACCCACCAATTCATCTTTATAGTATGGTTTTAGCTGCTCCCGTGGTGATTTTATCGTAGTTTTTTTTATGGCAGTTAATTTAAATTAGGTTAAGTTTATAACTAATATATTTTATGTGAAATGAAATTGAAAGTAGCCAGTCTTACGACTTTTTGTTGAATAGATTAGTTGAAGTTATACTTACTTTTCGGTCACTATCTTGAATTTCCCCCCAGAGGTAAAGCGATAAAACCTATGATATTTTTTTGTGGGATAGACATACCTAAAGCCAGCTCCTTTTAGGTAGGTGTTACGCGATAAAGTTAAGTAAGATAAACTTTTGTGGAAGGCCTATCAATTACTTTCCCAATAGGCTATGGGTGTTCAGGGTTGATGGAATGATTGGTTTGGATAAAAACAAAAAAAAAATAATTATATATAAATATACCCTTAAATAAATTTTCATGGTAGCTACATTCAAATTCATTTAGTAGTATGTCATAATTTGTTTTCTGTAAAATTGTAATAATAAGTTTTTTTTGTAGGTAATAAATTAAAGCCCATCATAGAAAATAGGCCTCCTATTTTTGTTGAAGAGTTTTTATTATGTTACTTCATACTGATGTTCGTATTTATGTCATTTAATTGGACAGAATTAAATTTATTATTTTCTTTGATGTTGGTGAGACTTGATTAATATCTGACCTCACTTTAGAGTACCTAAACATTTCGCTACGGTTATTTATTTCAACTTCAAAAAATTAAAGTTTCAAATCGGGTGAAAATTTGTGATATTAGGCTAGTTTACGGGTGATATATTTTTGTTGGTACGTTATAATTTCTTTCATTGTTGTCTAAATACATATACCCGGCTTAAATTCATTATATGGAATATCTGATTTTAGGTTTTAATTGTTCTTTTAGGGACTATTTAATTGAATATGCTTTCATGCGATTTCCATTCCGATTGTAAAATTAACGTAGTCTATATTATTTTTTTTGTTTTAAATAAAAATTGTATGCCATCAGTTCAAGAAGTTTTATTTTGAGCCCAAATGAGCTCGAAGATGGTTCACTAAAGCAATAATTTTTCAGGGGATGCGGGAAGGCGGACGACGAAGATGAGGTAAGGTGTGACGTAGCAGCGATAGAAAGTCCGTTTAAGGGGGATTAGAACATAATGGCCAGACTAATCCCAGGAGTGGAGTGGGGTGGCCTGGCTGCAACTCCATCAGCAGCGTTCCAAAGTGTGGTATCCAATAATAGTGAGTGTGTTGAGAATTGAGAGTTGATCGCTGAATTGGCATGATATTTATTTTTGTGACCTGGTGAGGTATAGTGAAGGGGCAAGATCACCACCCCTTTTTCCGGCGAGCTTAGCCGTGCTCCGCCAGCATGCCACTGCCCCTCCCCACTATACATTCTTTCTTTTTTTTATAGTAGTACCCCTTTAAGTTCCTTCTTCTGGTTTTTTTTTCTTGTTTTATTAAATTTTCCTCTTCGGTAACTTTCGGTTGCCAACATATCTCAACCCCTCCTCCCCCTAAATCCCTTCCAGTTGCCCGGTTACATCCTATTTTAGATTTACATTTTTTTGTTTTTATACGAATGCATAATTTACCTACATTATATAATCACAAGTAAAAAGTGCAGAGAAAGAAAAGTATTTATCGATAGTATAACAGTTTTCGGATGTCAATTATGACAGTCAATTATGACAATCCATTCTATTTGTTTTTTTGTTTTTTTTTTTGTTGATTGATTTCTGTCGTGATCGTGCTTCTAATAAAAGAGTTTATTTTATTTATTTATTTTAAAATGGAGAGCGAACTAAAAAGAAAAAGGTGTAGTAATTGGACGCAGGATATGAAGGAGTAAAATTAGTAAAACCCACTGTGGAGGTTATAGACAGCAAAATCAACAACATGAAAATGATCAAAAAAAGCAAAGAATGGGAGAAGATTCGTGAAGCGTTACAAGCTAACGGGCACACGGTTTCCACTAAACAAATAAGAGACTATTGGAACCGGTGCAAACAGATACCAAGAGACAAATTTTCACCTACAAGAATGCACAAAGGCAAACTGGTGGTTGAACTCCTCCGAAAGAGCCAGTAAATGGTCTACGAGATACAAGAGATCGCGGCCGTAGACTTTGAAAACGATTTTTGTTGTATGACTGCGATGCTCTGGATACAAAAGAAGAAATGTAAGTATACATTTGCTTGAATTGTAAATTAATGCTTTATAGTTTTGCTTAGAATTTCAGTGAAAACGAATCACCGAACGCAAAATATATCGAAATAGCATCTGAAATATCACCACGTCCACCACCAGTTCACCAGACCAATAAAAAACAAGATCAAGAAACAGCAAAGGGACCCGTTTCAACAAAAAAAGGGTTTTTCCCAATCTATATTAAATAATAAACTATCGTTACCACTTGAATTCATTTTTATTTAATTAATTTATTTTATTTTTTAGCATAAAATAGAAGCAGATACGTTTGTCATATTTTTGACAGCAACTTTGATAGAAATTGTAGTAGATTCAAGGAAAGAGTGGAGATTTGTTAGTGAAATGGTAAAATTGTTTATTGGTAAGGTTCTGATTAAGCTCCACACTTTATTCTAATCTTGACGCTTACTAATAGTCGACATTTGTATCTGATTATTAGTAAGGCCCACTGTTAAATATACATTATCTTATCTAATCTAAAATTTTATCTAATAATTTCTTGTAATGTTTGATCAAGTTTCCTTCTTTTCTCTGTGGGCACGTGGACAAAGCATTTTCATCCAAAAGAATGCAATTTTTTTAGCGATACACTGGTTGCCTTGTCATTTTTCCTTTGGCATTTCGCATAGCTCCTTAATTCCGCATTCCACGGCTTTGATTCCGTCTACAAGTTCTTTTGCTGCCATCTTTCGGATTGCTTCGGGGTCTCGATGTCTTAATACTTTATGCTATATTTGCTCCTTTGGTTCACAGAGAAAACAAAATCATTACTCTTTGAACTTATTGTATGAACCTTATCCGTATTTTTTTCTTCTTCTTAGAAAGCCATTTTTTGCACTTTTGGCTTTTTACAGAAAAAACATGAGATTCTTCGATTTCTGGCATTCTTAGCCACTTTTAACATTGTTTCTAAAGTGGAACAGCCTTCCGCATGAATACGGCGCTCATACTCTGCTGTTAACTTCTGCTGCACAAATCCGAAAGTTAGTTCTTCTTGGTTTCTGCCTTCAAGTGCAATTATGAGAGTGTCGTAACACTTAAGTAAACTGCTGAGCAACATCCCAACACTGCAAGGCTCTGTTACATCTTCACTGCTTATGTCCTTCAGCTTTACAAACAAATTGCGCATTTCGTTTACGTGATCTGTCAGCCGACCATTTTCTGCCATCTTTAGTAAACAAGTCATTCGTATCAAATGAACTTCATTGATAATTTTTGGTTTTTCGTGACATTGCTTTGGTCATTTTCCTATCAAAGAAAACGCTTGTTTATTGGTTCGATCCCACTCCTCCCGCATGTCTTGTCTATCTTCTATTGCCTTCGCTTCAAATGTCTTATTTATTGGTGTCCACAAGAGATCCTTCTTCAACAATAATTCCATCTTGAATTTCCTGTTCATGTAATTCGAATTATTCAACTTCTCAAATTTTCCCTTAAAATCTGACATGCTGTTTTTTCTGTTCTGTTTCTTTTTTACTTTTAAAGATTTTGTCTTCTTTACTTTTAAGGATTTTTTTTGTCGTTAACGAAAAGTATATTTCTCAACAAAAACTGAGTTAGGATATATGTGGCGGAAAGTTCTGGATGTTCTGGCAACTCTTCACATTAACCAACGCCAGTCAAGAGTCGATAGAAGCTGCCTGCAATCAACCAACCAACGAAGGCTATAAAACCATCATCCAAAACGGTACAAAAAACAGCAAAAACGATTGGAATAAAAAGCACATAAAGACAAAGTTGTTTTGGTATCGCTGCCGACATCAAGTCATATCGGTACCGTTTAAACTTTTTATAATTATTACTATATATTTTTTTCTAATAAATCTATTGCTTAGTATTTACATTTCGTTTCCTCTTTTCTTTCGACACATTTTCCAGCGACTAAAGTGGTGAAACCGACGTGATGTCCACCGAAGAAGAAAAAAATGCAGGCGCTTCCACATCCACGCCTGTTGGCGAACGACGTGCAGACAGAGAAGTAGCCGCAAATTATTACGCTCGTCTTACAATGCCTGTTTTTGCTGAGACAGATGTGGATATATTTTTTTTTTTTTTACAAAATTTTTACTTTCGGGCATCGGGCATCCATCATATCGTATGTGCGCAACTACCGCTCACAAGGATAACTGAACTACGATAAATAATTGACGCAGCTCCAGATCCCGAAAAGTATGAATATATTCGTACTGAACTCACCAACTATTTTGCGGACAGCCAGCAAAAACGACTACGTAGGGTACTTCATGATATGCAACTCGGCGACAAAAAACCAAGTCAGCTCTACTATGAGATGGTTCAAGCGGCGAAGGGCTCGTTATATGAAGACGTGTTGCTTGATTCAGCTTAACACCAATGGTCAGTGAACATCATGCTCACACGGATACTACGTCATCTTCATCTGAAGTCGCTCATTTAGCTGGGGAATTTTCCAAACTGTTGGCACAGGGACATCAACAACGTCCGTCATGACAACACAATCGCACACCAACACAACCAGGTAAGCCCCGAATTTCCAGCCAGCGACAACGGGAGCAGTCTATTAACTCGAAGATTGTTGGTTTCACCGCACATATGGCAAGAAAGCAACCAAATGCCGTCAATCTTGTCGATTTGGCCGAACGTTAACAACGAGCTCAAAACCCTCGGAATCTGCACCAGAAGATGAACGAACCTCATTTTCAGTCAATCGATTATGTGTACGTGAACAGGATACTAACCTACCTTTTCTCATAGACACGGGTGCCGAAAATTACTGCATTCCACCATCTTCATCAAACAAAAAGCTTTGACCAACTACGATGCAACTGTTCGCTGTCAACAGCTCGGCCATAAAGGTTTATGGAGAAGTCAATCATGAGCTTAATCTTGGCCTTCGTCGTCAATTCGTTTGGACAATCATCGTCGCTGACGTCACCTCCCCAATCATTGGAGCTGACTTTCTTCAGCACCACGACTTAATGGTAGAAGTAAAAAGGGCTCGTCTTATCGACTCACGCACTAACTCGCTTTCAAAATCGCTTTTCGCTATAACCAGCAATCAACAGTCGCTGTAGCTCTTAGATCGAAAATAGCCGTTCGCCGACATAATAATGGCCTTCCCAAACATAACCCGTCTCGCACCGGAGCATCGACCAATTCCGAAGCATTGCACTTCATTGAGACAAGTGGCCTACCATGCTCAGCCCGAGCACGTCGTTTACCACCAGACAAGTTGGATGCAGCGAAGAAGGAATTTGAGTTGTTAATGCGTGCTGGGATATGTCGACCCTCGAAATCTAATTGGTCAAGTCCGCTTCACATGGTTCGTAAAGCAGATGGCTCGTGGCGACCCTGTGGAGACTACAGGAGTCTCAATTCAATTACAATACCTGATCGATATCCCCTACCGTACCTGCATTATTTCGCCAATATACTCCGAGGTAAGAACATCTTTTCAAAAATAGATTTGCAGAAAGCCTTTCACCAAGTCCCAATTAACCCAGCTGACATTCCTAAAACCACCATCACCACGCCTTTTGGGCTGTATGAATTTACCCACATGACATTCGGGTTACGCAAGGCAGCCCAAACTCTTCAGCGGCTATTCACGAGGTACTACGAGGAGTTGAATTTGCATTCCCATATATGGACGACATCTGCATCGCATCATCAAATTTCAGCGAAAACCGACGACACCTTGGTGAAGTATTCAAAAGGTTAGCCAATCACAACTTGGCAATAAACGTAGCTAAGTGCGTCTTTGGCCAGACAGAGCTCGAATTTCTGGGGCACCTAATCACAAAGCAAGGATTATCGCCCCTTCCCTCACGAATTGAAGCTATTTTACGTCTTGAACCCACAGAAACAGTTAAACAGCTTAAAGGGTTTATTACGACTGCCAACTTCTACCGTAAGTTCATGCCACACGCTGCTGAAGTTCAAATCCCTCTTTTGGCAGTGACCCCTGGAAATCGGAAAAACGATAAATCACATTTGAACTGGTCGCACCATACAAATGAAGCATTCCAAAAATGCTGCCAGCTCCTCGCCCAAGCAGTTCAATTATCGCACCCGATACCAGACGCAGAGTTCAGCTTGGTCTCAGATGCATCGAACATAGCAGCAGGCGCTGTTGTAAATTCCACATCCAAACGGACCACAAACCCTTAATTTTCGCCTTCCAGCAAAAGCCAGACAAATCATCGCAACGGCAACCTAATTATTTGTCATTCATCAGTGAAATCACGTCCGATGTCCGCTACATTAAAGGAGAAAATAACCATGCAGCAGACCTACTGTCGCGAAGCAGATCAAAACAACGAATCTCAACCATCTAATATAGCCACACCGATCAACCCAGAACCGCCACCACGTACAAGAGCTCAGACTTACCACACCCAAAGAGGTCGCCGTGTACAAAGGCCGGAGCGCTACCTCTAACGTGCGTAAGTCTTTTGGGGGGCCACTGTGGCGGAAAGTTCTGGATGTTCTGGCAACTCTTCACATTACCCAACGCCAGTCTAGAGTCGATAGAAGCGTCCTGCAAACCAACAAACCAACGAAGGCTATAAAAGTACCGATAGACCATCATCCAAAACGGTACAAAAAACAGCAAAAACGATTGGAATAAAAAGCACATAAAGACAAAGTTGTTTTGGTATCGCTGCCGACATAAAGTCATATCGCTACCGTTTGAACTTGTTATAATTATTACTAATTATTATTTTCTAATAAATCTATTGCTTAGTATTTACATTTCGTTTCCTCTTTTCTTTCGACACATTTTCCAGAAACTAAATATATTTAAGAATTAAATGTTCCATCGAAAAAAAAAATATTTTCAACACAGGGTGTTACAAAAAAATAATACAATAAATTTTATAAAAATAGTCATATCTTCGGTGCTTCACTACTGATATGGATAAAACTGAGTTAGGATATATTTAAAATAATGCTCCGTTGAAAAAAATCTTTTCAATACAGGGCGTTATAAGAAAATAATACAATCAATTTTATATAATTGTTTTTTGTGGGCTATAGGTCGATTGTAATAAAAAGATAATATTTATTCAAATCTTATTTTTTGTGTTTAGTGTTTTATCTGCGAAAGCCCTATGAAGTTTTATTCAAATTGGTTGATGAACACGAAAAATATGACGATTTTATTATTTTTTTCATAAAACAGTGATCATTTTTTAAATCAACCTGTATTGAAATCATATTTTTTGTGTTAAGTGTTTTATCTGCAATAGCCCTACGAAGTTTTATACGAATGCGATGATAAACACGAATGATAAAACGTTTTTATTATTTTTTTTTCTCAAAACTGTAAACTTTTTTTAAAGTCACCCTGTATTGAAATCACATTTTTTGTGTTTAGTGGTTCAGTATTTAATCTGCGATAGCCCTACAGGATAGCCCTGTCATCAAATCATATTTTTTGAGTTGTTTGTTTTATCTGCAACAGCCCTAGTAAGTTTTATTCAAATTGGATGATAAATATGACAAATTTATTATTTGTTTCCCAAAACAACTTTTTTTCAAATCACCCTGTATTGAAACATATTTTTTATGATGTGTTTTAACAATAGTTAACTACCTATACTCGTAGGATGTTTTACTGAAATTGAATCGGTAACATTATATATACTGTTACGAAAACTTAAAAGATACTTTGTAAAAATCTACTTTGTTATTTAGTTTCCATTTTAATTCTTAGATTTTTGTTCCAAATGTTTTTATGATTATTGAATTTTTAAATCATTATTAAAAATAATATTGAAGAGCAAAGCTGGATTTTTCATTTAATAGTTATCCATAAAAAAAAACAGATATTATTTAACACTGGTGTCAGAAGTAAAATGGTCAAATGCCAACAATTAAAAGTAGACCAACTGAAAAAGGAGTTGGCCAAATTGGGGGAGCCTATAATTGGGAACAAGGCGGAATTACAAACTCGTTTAAAATCCGATCTGACTAACCAAGGGATTGACCTAGAGGACATGGAGTTTGCAGATGAAAATTCAGTTCAACCAGATTCCCAAGAAAAAGAATTGAAAGAAGTTTTGAAGATGAACATTAAGACAGGATGTAAAAGTTTGCGAAGACAAAATATCCGAACTGGAAAAGAAAACAGAAGAGACAATTGTCCATCTAGCAAATAGAACGGAGCATGAATTTTGTGAAATAAAGGCAGAAATCTGTCAACTAAGAGCCACACCTTTAAGAGCATCTTCATCTTCATTTAAGGCACCAGTATATGAAGGATCTTCAAATTTTACTGTTTTTAAGCTGCAGTTTGAAACCGCTGCCCAAAAAAATCTTTGGAATGAAGGGTGTTGTAGGACGCGGGAAGTCTCTGAGTGGCGTCAACATGGCGATGTCCAGTGATGTAACGAATACTACACACCAATCGTGCTTATTTTACCTCATAGTGGTAACCATCGGGTACTATTCTCGTCCATCCGAACTTGGCTTGCTAAACTGATAAGTGCGAGTGTTGAGCAAAAGACAACAATAACAACACTATAATGCTCTTTTGGAAATGACTGGCTGAATAAGTCGGCTGAAGTCTTAGTTAGACGAGCCCATCAGAAGGATGGTGTGCGGCGGAAGAATTCATTTGAATCAACGGTGCCACCAACAGTTTTTTGAACGACAGAGACCTTACGTCAGCTACTCTGGTATATTTAGAGCTGAGGTCAGTAAGGAGGGGGGAGGAGTGTTTCCACTAAGGCACTTTCTCCTTTCATCAAGACGGCAGCGGAGGAATTCCCCAGATGGAATCAACGGTGGCGTCTTCAGTTCCAGTAGACATATTCGTAGCTCAGGCTTTTAAGGAGCGGTTTATCCGGCTCCCCGCTCTTGGAGCTATCTAAAAGTCTGGTCTTCCAGGATGGGGGTTGTGCGTCGGGGTAACTTCCCTACCACGGAAAAATTTTTGCGGTTCCGAAAAACCAACAAGCCTCGGATACGGATGATTTTAATGTTGACGACCCCAGCAAACGAAACAACGACAACGAATTTCGGATCTGTACGTGGAATGTACTGTCGTTGTACAGACCACGTGCAGCCTATTAACTAGTGGAGACCCTGGATAGGCTAATGGCTGATATAGCTATCTAGGAGGTGCGATGGGATATAGAGTGAATACGAAGGATGACATCGTGTGACATCTACCACGGACCGTGCTATAAGGAACAGGGTCAGCGCCTATTTGGATGCGGTTTTGTGATACGAGGAAGACTTAGGCAAGAAGTCTTAGGCTTTCGCAGTTTCAGCGAGCGATTAGTCACAATCCGCATCAAAGATAAATTTAAAAACATAACACTGATCTGTGTCTACGCCCCCCACGAAAAGAAGGATGAACCAACCAAGGACGAGTTTTACGACCTCCTAGAGCACGTACGATATGTGCTCGAAGTACGACGTCAAAATCATGCTGGATGAATTTAATGCCAAATTCGGAAAGGAGGGCACTTTTGGTTCAACCCTCGGAGGACACAGCCTACACGATGACACTTCCGTTAACGGATACAGGATGGTAGACTTCGCGGTGGGGCGAAACGTAAGGCAGCCCAAACTCTTCAGCGGCTAATTCACGAGGTACTACGAGGAGTTGAATTTGCATTCCCATATATGGACGACATCTGCATCGCATCATCAAATTTCAGCGAACACCGACGACACCTTGGTGAAGTATTCAAAAGGTTAGCCAATCACAACTTGGCAATAAACGTAGCTAAGTGCGTCTTTGTCCAGACAGAGCTCGAATTTCTGGGGCACCTAATCACAAAGCAAGGATTATCGCCCCTTCCCTCACGAATTGAAGCTATTTTACGTGTTGAACCCCCAGAAACAGTTCAACAGCTTAAAGGGTTTATTACGACTGCCAACTTCTACCGTAAGTTCATGCCACACGCTGCTGAAGTTCAAATCCCTCTTTTGGCAGTGACCCCTGGAAATCGGAAAAACGATAAATCACATTTGAACTGGTCGCACCATACAAATGAAGCATTCCAAAAATGCCGCCATCTCCTCGCCCAAGCAGTTCAATTATCGCACCCGATACCAGACGCAGAGTTCAGCTTGGTCTCAGATGCATCAAACATAGCAGCAGGCGCTGTTGTAAATTCCACATCCAAACGGACCACAAACCCTTAATTTTCGCCTTCCAGCAAAAGCCAGACAAATCATCGCAACGGCAACCGAATTATTTGTCATTCATCAGTGAAATCACGTCCGATGTCCGCTACATTAAAGGAGAAAATAACCATGCAGCAGACCTACTGTCGCGAAGCAGATCAAAACAACGAATCTCAACCATCTAATATAGCCACACCGATCAACCCAGAACCGCCACCACGTACAAGAGCTCAGACTTACCACACCCAAAGAGGTCGCCGTGTACAAAGGCCGGAGCGCTACCTCTAACGTGCGTAAGTCTTTTGGGGGGCCACTGTGGCGGAAAGTTCTGGATGTTCTGGCAACTCTTCACATTACCCAACGCCAGTCTAGAGTCGATAGAAGCGTCCTGCAAACCAACAAACCAACGAAGGCTATAAAAGTACCGATAGACCATCATCCAAAACGGTACAAAAAACAGCAAAAACGATTGGAATAAAAAGCACATAAAGACAAAGTTGTTTTGGTATCGCTGCCGACATCAAGTCATATCGCTACCGTTTGAACTTGTTATAATTATTACTAATTATTATTTTCTAATAAATCTATTGCTTAGTATTTACATTTCGTTTCCTCTTTTCTTTCGACACATTTTCCAGCAACTAAATATATTTAAGAATTAAATGTTCCATCGAAAAAAAAAATATTTTCAACAGGGTGTTACAAAAAAATAATACAATAAATTTTATAAAAATAGTCATATCTTCGGTGCTTCACTACTGATATGGATAAAACTGAGTTAGGATATATTTAAAATAATGCACCGTTGAAAAAAATCTTTTCAATACAGGGCGTTATAAGAAAATAATACAATCAATTTTATATAATTGTTTTTTGTGGGCTATAGGTCGATTGTAATAAAAAGATAATATTTATTCAAATCTTATTTTTTGTGTTTAGTGTTTTATCTGCGAAAGCCCTATGAAGTTTTATTCAAATTGGTTGATGAACACGAAAAATATGACGATTTTATTATTTTTTTCATCAAACAGTGATCATTTTTTAAATCAACCTGTATTGAAATCACATTTTTTGTGCTTAGTGGTTCAGTATTTAATCTGCGATAGCCCTACAGGATAGCCCTGTCATCAAATCATATTTTTTGAGTTGTTTGTTTTATCTGCAACAGCCCTAGTAAGTTTTATTCAAATTGAATGATAAATATGACAAATTTATTATTTGTTTCCCAAAACAACTTTTTTTCAAATCACCCTGTATTGAAACATATTTTTTATGATGTGTTTTAACAATAGTTAACTACCTATACTCGTAGGATGTTTGACTGAAATTGAATCGGTAACATTATATATACTGTTACGAAAACTTAAAAGATACTTTGTAAAAATCTACTTTGTTATTTAGTTTCCATTTTAATTCTTAGATTTTTGTTCCAAATGTTTTTATGATTATTGAATTTTTAAATCATTATTAAAAATAATATTGAAGAGCAAAGCTGGATTTTTCATTTAATAGTTATCCATAAAAAAAACAGATATTATTTAACACTGGTGTCAGAAGTAAAATGGTCAAATACCAACAATTAAAAGTAGACCAACTAAAAAAGGAGTTGGCCAAATTGGGGGAGCCTATAATTGGGAACAAGGCGGAATTACAAACTCGTTTAAAATCCGATCTGACTAACCAAGGGATTGACCTAGAGGACATGGAGTTTGCAGATGAAAATTCAGTTCAACCAGATTCCCAAGAACAAGAATTGAAAGAAGTTTTGAAGATGAACATCAAGACAGGATGTAAAAGTTTGCGAAGAAAAAATATCCGAACTGGAAAAGAAAACAGAAGAGACAATTGTCCATCTAGCAAATAGAACGGAGCATGAATTTTGTGAAATAAAGGCAGAAATCTGTCAACTAAGAGCCACACCTTTTAGAGCATCTTCATCTTCATTTAAGGCACCAGTATATGAAAGGATCTTCAAATTTTACTGTTTTTAAGCTGCAGTTTGAAACCGCTGCCCAAAAAAATCGTTGGAATGAAGAAGACCGATCATCTGCCCTGATGGTTGGGTGTTGTAGGACGCGGGAAGTCTCTGAGTGGCGTCAACATGGCGATGTCCAGTGATGTAACGAATACTACACACCAATCGTGCTTATTTTACCTCATAGTGGTAACCATCGGGTACTGGTCTCGTCCATCCGAACTTGGCTTGCTAAACTGATAAGTGCGAGTGTTGAGCAAAAGACAACAATAACAACACTATAATGCTCTTTTGGAAATGACTGGCTGAATAAGTCGGCTGAAGTCTTAGTTAGACGAGCCCATCAGAAGGATGGTGTGCGGCGGAGGAATTCATCTGAATCAACGGTGCCACCAACAGTTTTTTGAACGACAGAGACCTTACGTCAGCTACTCTGGTATATTTAGAGCTGAGGTCAGTAAGGAGGGGGGAGGAGTGTTTCCACTAAGGCACTTTCTCCTTTCATCAAGACGGCAGCGGAGGAATTCCCCAGATGGAATCAACGGTGGCGTCTTCAGTTCCAGTCGACATATTCGTAGCTCAGGCTTTTAAGGAGCGGTTTATCCGGCTCCCCGCTCTTGGAGATATCTAAGAGTCTGGTCTTCCAGGATGGGGGTTGTGCGTCGGGGTAACTTCCCTACCACGGAAAAATTTTAGCGGTTCCGAAAAACCAACAAGCCTCGGATACGGATTATTTTAATGTTGACGACCCCAGCAAACGAAACAAAGACAATGAATTTCGGATCTGTACGTGGAATGTACTGTCGTTGTACAGACCAAGTGCAGCCTATTAACTAGTGAAGACCCTGGATAGGCTAATGGCTGATATAGCTATCCAGGAGGTGCGATGGGATATAGAGGGAATACGAAGGATGACATCGTGTGACATCTACCACGAACCGTGCTATAAGGAACAGGGTCAGCGCCTATTTGGATGCGGTTTTGTGATACGAGGAAGACTTAGGCAAGAAGTCTTAGGCTTTCGCAGTTTCAGTGAGCGATTAGTCACAATCCGCATCAAAGCTAAATTTAAAAACATAACACTGATCTGTGTCTACGCCTTCCACGAAAAGAAGGATGAACCAACCAAGGACGAGTTCTACGACCTCCTAGAGCACGTACGATATGTGCCCGAAGTACGACGTCAAAATCATGCTGGAGGACTTTAATGCCAAACTCGGAAAGGAGGGCACTTTTGGTTCAACCCTCGGAGGACACAGCCTACACGATGACACTTCCGTTAACGGGTACAGGATGGTAGACTTCGCGGTGGGGCGAAACGTCATCATATCGAGCACCCATTTCCCGCACCTCGATATACACAAAGAAACTTGGCGAAGCAGTGATCAAAAGACTATCAACCAAACTGATCACATCGCGATAGACGCCAGACATGCTTCCAGTATCCTGGATGTTCCAACATTCCGTGGGGCAAACATAGACTCTGACCACTACTTGGTAGTATCTCGAGTACGAATGCGGATATTCATGGCACCGCACTTCTCAGGAAGAAAAAGAGAGAGAGAGCAAGAGAAGCGAGCGGTCGAGTCTATCGCGGGTTGTACCGGCAGGAGTGATGTAAGAAAATTTTACCAAAGGGTAAAAAGATCTACCCAAAGATTTAAGACCAGAACAGAAGCCTTTCGAGACGAGAGGGGGAATATGGTAGCAGATACACAGTCAGTGCTGAGGATCTGGAAAGACAATTTTTCTAGACTGCTAAACGGCGAAGATAGCCAACAATCCACTGCAAGGCTACTTATTCCATCTAACACGGACGATGATGGCCAACATTTTCATCCACCTGACCTGAATGAAATGCGGCTAGCGATTGAAAAACTTAAATCAAATAAAGCTGCTGGTGAAGACGGCTTACCAGCTGAATTGTTCAAAGCAGCAGTAGATGTATTGGTAGGGAGCATGCATCAACTCTTCTGTAAAACTTGGTCGGAAGAAAGTATGCCCTATGATTGGAACCTTGGCTTAGTGTGCCCCATCCACAAAAAAGGAGACGCTTTGAACTGCATCAACTACAGAGGAATAAGTCTCCTAAACGTCGCTTATAAAATCTTTCCGGCTATCCTGTGTGATCGCTGAAAACCCCTTGTAAATGATCTGATTGGCCCCTATCAGTGTGGTTTTAGGCCAGGCTAGTTAACCGTTGATCAAATGTTCACACTTCGACAGATTTTGGAAAAAACCAGAAATTCCAGATCGATACACACTTCCTCTTTATTGATTAAGTCGCGTATGATAGCTTGGATAGAGACGAACTGTACAGAGCCATGTCGTATCTTGGCATCCCTGCCAAACTCGTCCGCTTGTGCAGGATGACGATGAACAAATCTCGGTGCTCTGTCAAAGTCGGTAAGAACACCACCGAACTGTTTGATGTTGAGAAAGGTCTAAGACAAGGCGGCGTACGAAAATCGCAAGTCAACACCACTCGTACAATTTATCAAAAGTCCGTTCAACTACTCGCGTATGCAGATGACATAGACATAATCGGCCGAAATAAGCGAGCTGTGACTGGTGCATTTACCAGTAGTGAATCGGAGGCGGCAAAGATGGGATTAGCTGTTAATGAAGACAAAACGAAATATATGCTATCAACGAAAAAGGAATCTCAACATCGTCGACTCGGGCAAAACATTACGATGGATAGATATAATTTTGAAGTAGTCAACCTTGTCTACCTGGGATCAACTATAACAACGCAAAACGATATCAGTGCAGAGATCAAACGAAGAATTACTCTTGCCAATCGCTGTTCTTCGGGCTGAGAAAAAATTTAAGTAGTTAGGCCCTCTCTCATAGAACCAAGGAGAAGCTGTACAAGACCTTGATCATCCCAGTTCTGCTGTATGGGGCGGAAGCATGGGCTTTATGATGAGAAGTTACTTGGGTGCTTTGAGAGAAAGATTCTTCGAGTGATTTTCGGTCCTCTGTGTATCGAAGGAGTATGGATAAGAAGATTCAATGACGAGCTATACGGACTATACACCGATATTAACCTGGTAAAGAAGCTGGATCACGTGGAGCGTATGGATACCAACGCACCAGCCCGACGAGTCATCGAGTCCAAACCGGATGGTGTACGCAGCATTGGAAGACCCTCCAATAGATGGCGCACACAAGTGGAAAACGACCTTAGCCAACTTGCGGTGCAAAATGGAAGCGGCTAGCTAGGAACAGAGCTGGCTGGAGAGACATGTTGGTTGAGGCCGTAGTTCATCCTGGACTGTAAGCGCCATCTTAAGTAAGAACATCGGCGATATATATATGACCATATGCGTCAAGTCTACCGCTTGGAGCTTAAAGCTCGAACTCAACAAAAATGTGAATCCCTTTAAACATTTGCAGCAGAAATTGAGCGTTTAGCACAATTGGCGTTTGCTAATGCTATTCCAGATTTTATTGAAAGGAGTAAAATTGAGACTTTCGTCGACGGCATTCGTGACTTGGAGACTAAACGAACCGCAGTGTCTCTGCCGAAAACAACATTTGCAGAAACTCTTAGTTTGGCACTATCGCACGAGCAGCAGCTATAGTGTGCAGGCCAAACTATAATGCAAGGCAAATTCAAGTAGAAGATTCATCAACATTGGATATAGTTTGCCAAGCTGTGAGGTCTGTAATTGGCAATAGAAAAGATGAGCAACTTTTCAGAGGTGAATGCTTCAGTTGCGGAAAGAGAGGACATATGGCCCGTCACTGTAAATCTCGAAACCAGCAAAAAGATGGAGTTAAGGAAAACGTTTCACAGCCATTTTTAAACTAAAGCGTACCAATTTTAAAGACAAACATTGGTTTCGTCAGTTATTATTTCAAGAATTGCTCCTACCGCTCAAAGCTTAACACTTAAGGGTATCCTAGGAAAAACAAGTGGTCATCACTCTCGACACGGGAGCATCACATTATATCATAAGAAAACCCCTAGCACTTTAATGCAATGAAGATGACCACGGTAACAGGCGATAGTGCACCAATATTGGGAAAAAACATGTGAAATCATTTGTTTAGGAACGATTACGGTCGAACATAAACTCATTGTTGCAGAAATATTAGATGAAGTTATTCTTGGCTTAGACATTATGTGGGAACATGGATTTAAGATAGACGTAGAACGTGGTGTGTTAAAGTATCGAAACACTGAAATCTTGTTGCAGACAGGAAATGTACATGCACCTCAATCTAAAAAAATCATGATAAGTGAAAACGAATATCAAAAACCTAACTGCACTGGAAACAATGAATAAACCATTGAATTTTTGCTTAAAGACGTTTCGGACCTCTGAACTCAAGAAAAGAAGTTGGCACGAGCATTGTTAGACGAGTCCATCAACATCTTTGCATCTGGATCGAACATGGGATGTTGCACATCCAAAATTAAACATCGCATAAATACTGGCAACCTACAACCACTTCGTCAAAATACTCGGCGAATGCCTCTAGCAAGAAGAGAAGAGGTTCAAAAGTTAATAGAACAAATGCAAAAAGATCAAGTAATTGAACCATCAGAAAGTCCATGGTCTTCTCCAGTAGTTTTAGTACAGAAAAAGGATGGTAGCAAACGTTTCTGTGTTGACTATCGTAAGCTTAATGATGTTACGAAAAAGGACAGCTTTCCTCTCCCAAGAATTGATGATACCCTGGATACCTTGGCCGAAGCGAAATGGTTTTCTACGTTGGATCCTAAAAGTGGCTATTGGCAAGTAGAAATAGCTGAAGAGGACAAAGAAAAGACGGCATTCACTAATGACAACGGTTAGGTCAGCTCCGGGTCATACCGTTTGGTCTATGTAATGCCCCAGCTACTTTCGAACGTTTAATGGAACAAGTTTTAGCTGGACTTCATTGAAAAGCTTGCCTTGTGTATTTGGACGACATCATTGTTATAGGTAAGGATTTTGAAAGCCATCTTAAGAATCTAGAACAGGTGTTTCAAAGAATGAAAACTGCGGGGTTGAAATTGAATCCGAAGAAATGTGCACTTTTAAGGGAAGAAGTCAATTACATGGGTCATAGAATTACTTCTGAAGGAGTCTATACGGATGAAAATAAAATAAAAGCCGTCTCCAAATTGCCAAGACCTAAGAATCTTCACGAGTTGCGGAGTTTTCTGGGATTGTGTACGTACTACAGACGATTTGTTCCAAACTTCGCAAGTGTGGCACTAAGCTTGCATGAACTCACTCGCAAGAATCGAAAATTCGAATGGACAACATAACAGGAGAATGCGTTCTTAAATGTCTCATGTTTCAGCTATAGTCTTGGCATATCCGGTTCCTGGTAGGGCATTCATACTGGATACTGATGCAAGCAATTCTGGAATAGGAAGGGTTCTATTACAAGAAGTTAATAGAAACGAAAAAGTTGTTGGTTACTTTAGCACAACATTGGGTAAGGCAGAACGTAACTATTGCGTGACAAAAAAATAATTTTTGGCCGTGGTGCAGTGCGTAAAACATTTTCACAAATACTTATATGGACAAGAGTTTTGGATCCGCACAGATCATGCTGCACTAAGGTGGTTGCTACAATTCAAAAATCCAGAAGGACAAATCGCGAGATAAATTGAGAGACTTCAAACCTACTATTTTACCATTAAGCATTGCAAAGGTTGTAGTCATGGCAATGCAAATGCCCTGTCTCGAAGTCCTTGCAGGCTCGAATGCAAGCATTGTACAAGAGCTGAGCAGAAAGAAGGTTTCGTAGAAGTTAATCAACTGAGAATTCAGTCAGATGGATTGTAGACAATGGATGAAATACGCCCATTACAAGAATCCGATCCAGATATAGGTTAAGTCATACAAGCCAAAAAAAAATTAAACGAAACCGAGCAGAGAATCCTTTTCTGGAGAAAGTCAGATATCGAAAGCCTACTTGGCACAATGGGATAGCTTGGAACTAATTAACGGCTGCCTGCATCGAATTTGGGAAAGCGAGGATGCAAAACTAAACGGAAACTATTGGTAGTACCAAAAGCAAAAATTGACGAAATTTTACAAGAGTTGCATAGTGGCACCACTGGAGGACATTTATGGCATTACCAAAACTGTTGAGAAAATCAAGACATTTCTATTGGGTAGGATGCCAACAAACAGTTGCTGATTGGATTGCCAAATGTAAAACGTGTGCAACCGCAAAAAGACCAAAAACACGAAGTCGTGGACCTATGCAATCATATACCGTTGGTGCACCTTTTGAGCGAATAGCTATGGATATTGCAGGCCCATTTCCATAGAGTAATAAAGGTAATCGCTACATTTTGGTCGTAATCAATTATTTTACTAAGTGGCCGGAAGTTTACTCAATACCGAACCAAAAGGCAAGAAGCTGTGAGAATGCATTTTTCAACGAATGGATATGCAGATATGGGGTACCTCTTGAACTACATTCCGACTAAGGCCGGAATCTCGAATCAGCCGTTTTCAAGGATTTATGCGACATCTTAGGAATAAAAAGACAAGAACAACACCACTTCATCCGCAGACAGATGGAATGGTAGAGCTGTTCAATAGAATTCTCGAACAACATCTGAGGAAAGTCGTCGATGAAAAACAAAGAGACCAAAGAGACCAACACATCCAAAAAATTCTCATGGCATATAGATCAGCGCAACATGATACAACCAATATAACACTAGCCAAAATTCTCTTTGGTAGTGTCTACGCCTACCAGCAGATCTCAGATTCGGAACTGATTCCAGGGAAGGTCCCTACAAGGTCATCAAGCGGATAAATGATGTAGTTTATTGTATCCAATGGAAGGGTAACAAAAGATCAAAACTAGTAAAAGTAGTACAGATTGGCACGATATCACGGAGACAATGCAGAATTTATTCGAGACGAACAAAATTTAAGAGGGGGGTAGTGTTACGAAAACTTAAAAGATACTTTGTAAAAATCTACTTTGTTATTTAGTTTTCATTTTAATTATTAGATTTTTGTTCCTAATGTTTTTATGATTATTGAATTTTTAAATTTTTAAATTAATATTGAAGAGCGAAACTGGATTTTTCATTTATTAGTTATCCATAAAAAACCGATATTATTTAACAACAACAAACTGAAAATAACTCACTCAGTATAAAATCAATCAATGTACCTACCACCTACCTGGCTGCGTATATATATATATATATAAACATATTTTTACTTACCCTTTGGCGAAGTTATTATATTAGTTAACTTCACACGCGCTTAACAACAAAAGCCAAAAGTGCAGACACCGCAACAACAGGTGCTAGCATTGACATATGGTGACATCGGTCAGTGCACCCATCATCCGGTGCAATATTGAAAGAATGTCGTATTGCAAAATAGTTCAGTGGAACTGCATGCGACGGAAAATGGTTCGGTGGACTTTGATGCGAAGTCATCAAATTTTGCAGACGTAGGTGTCTTTACAATTAAGTTATTTAAGTTAGTTTAGTCTAAATTCGATTGTTAAAAAGTAAAGAATAAATAAAGCTGAAAAAAATAAAAGAAAAAAAGAAATATCTTTTTTTAATGAAAATTGGCGCCCAACGTGTTTAAGCTAATTTAACGTGTTATAAGTCGACCTAAAGTAGATCGCCACGCGTAATTTCACCAACTTAAGACGACCTAAAATAGTTCGCCGCGAGTGGAACTTAGCAAACAAAAAAAAAACCAACGATTTTAGCTAGAAAAAAAAGTGTTATAAGACGACCTTAAGCAGTTCGCTACGCGTTAATTCGCGAACGTAAGCCGTTCTTAAATAGTTCACCGCTAGTGAAACGCTAAAAAAGTGTCGTAAGCCATAAGCCGTCCTAAAACCAGCCGCAAGTGAAAATTAATAAAAAAAAAAAAAACTCATTAAATAGTCAATCAATTGAAAGACTTAACCACGAGGAAGTGTAAGCGTGTTTTCCTTAGTAGTTAACACAAACCGGACCAAAAACCCTTACCAGCGTGGGATGAAAACTAACATTTTTATGTAAGAATTAAATTAAGAGTATTTAATTAAGTAATGTTTGATAAAGAAATACAAAAATATAAATTTCTATTCATGAATAATTAAATAAGTAATTTTAAGTTAATAGTGATCAAATAATTCATTTTATAAAAAAATATATCCATGTAGGTTTAATGTTGATTTAAAAGCGATAAAAAACATTCTAATTTTAAATTTAACTGAATTTTTCATTTTTACATTATTGCAATTTGTGCATTTGTTAACAGAAACCTGTCGAGACAAAGCTCTCGATACGTTCATAAGAGGCCTAAGAGGTGATCTGCCTAGACTTTTAGGTATTAGAGAACCTGCAGACCTTCCTCAAGCTTTATACTTATGCCAAAAACTTGAAAATCAAAGCTTCCGCGCACAGCATGCTAACTTTCCTAACAATCATAACAAAAAATCAATCACTGAACTTCATTCTCGCAAGCCAGCTCATATTACACAACAACAACAATTTTTCCCACATTTAGCACATGTTCCTCAACTACCCCCACAACGGTCCCATCAGCAGCAATACTCCCAACACACTCAATATCCAAAATAATCTCAACAACGTTATCAATACCCTCAACAAAATCCCTTCCTACAACAATACGTCCCACCTCGCCCAACTGCCCCTAAACCATTTCCTAGGCCAACACCAATGGATATTGACCAAAGCATACGTTCAAGAGTAAATTATATTAATAGGACAAAACCCCACAACCCATTTTTCGGTACATATTCGGACAATACGTCCCACCTCGCCCAACTGCCCCTAAACCATTTCCTAGGCCAACACCAATGGATATTGACCAAAGCATACGTTCAAGAGTAAATTATATTAATAGGACAAAACCCCACAACCCATTTTTCGGTAAAAGGTCAAACGTGACAAACATTCCATCCTCACCAGCCATTTCTACTCCCTATACTGAACCAATAAACAATCCTAATTTTGAACACACTACTGAACCATATGATTACCCCTACCAATCCGAAACCAATGATTATAATTCACTTATCATACACAATCATACAATGGAGACGAATCATTAGAGGACTATATTCAAGCCAAAATGACTGCAATGAACAACTTAACGATTATGCAGATATACATTTTTTAGGCTAACGAGCTCGTCCTTGTCATACTTTGAATGTAAGACGAGCGACGGTAAAATCTTAAAATTTTTCGTCGATACAGGGTCAAATAAAAACTACATTCAGCCAAGCTTAGTAAAGAATCCAACACCCAATAACCATAACTTTTTTGCAAATTCAGTTGGCGGTAAAGTCGAAATAAGCCAACATACTATCATAAACCTTTTCGGCATAAATACCATTCAAATACAATTTTTCAATCTTCCTACACTCAAATCCTTCCACGGAATCCTGGGCAACGACAGCCTTAAAGACTTGTCAGCCGTCATTTTCACGAAAGATAGTTATATGCTTATTAAAAATAAACTTAAAATTCGACTAAAACAACAAATTTCTGAGTCAGTAAACTCCGTTACCATAAGAGACAGTCACATGTCACAAAAACATAAAACCGAACTTCATAAACTTACAGAATCATATTCTAATCTATTTGTCGAACCCGACGAAAAATTAACCTACACTACAACAGTGAAAGGTAGAATTAAAACAATAAATACTGAACCAGTCTACACAAGATCTTACCCGTATCCAATGTCTTTGAAATACGAAGTTGAAAAACAAATAACACAACTTCTAAAAGATGGCATCATTAGACCTTCACGGTCCCCGTACAATGCACCAATGTGGGTAGTACCAAAAAAAGTTGATGCATGTGGTGAAAAGAAATAATATCGATTAGTAATCGATTACAGAAAGCTCAATAATATTACAATCCGATCGCTATCCGATACCCGAAATAAATGAAGTTTTATCCCAACTCGGAAAGAACAAAAGTGGTTTCCACCAAATTAAACTTCACGAAGAAGACATTGAGAAGACAGCCTTCTGTCAGCAATGGAAAGTACGAATTTGTTCGACTTCCATTCGGATTGAAAAACGCACCATCCATTTTTCAACGAGCTTTAGATGACATTCTTCGAGAACATATAGGCAAGATATGTTTCGTCTATATAGACGATATAGTTGTATTTATCAAAGACGAAGAATCCCACTTTCAAAATATTTACCGATTATCAGCCGTTGACATACGCGTTAAGCAATAAAAATACCAACAACAAACTTAAGCGTTGGAAAGCCATACTCGAAGAATATAATTATGAATTGAAATATAAACCCAGTTAAACTAACGTTGTGGCTGATGCTCTATCAAAACCACCGTTAAACAGCAATGTAAACTCTTTAACTGTCACACAACATAGTGACGAAACCTCATTCAATTTTCAGATGAACCTGTTAATGTCTTCAAAAACCAGATCATTCTATTAGAAGGTAATGTAGCTTCATACGAATTCAAAATTACATTTCCCACATACCATTGACACACAATAACAGAACCTGATTTGTCTAATGAAAAAATTATTGACATCTTAAAACGTTATTTAAATCCATCCGTCATCAATGGTTTACAAACAAGTGAAAGAATTTTAGGCCAGATTCAAGAAATTTATCCCATTCATTTCAAACAATATAAAATAAGATTCACAAGGAAAATTGTCACAGACTTGGTTGATGAAGAACAGCAAGAGTCAGAAATCATCAAAGAATTTTAGGCCAGATTCAAGAAATTTATCCCATTCATTTCAAACATTATAAAATAAGATTCACAAGGAAAATTGTCACAGACTTGGTTGATGAAGAACAGCAAGTCAGAAATCATCAAAGAACACAACACAAACACAAAGAAAATAAATTACAGATTTTAACCAAATTATATTTCCCACATATGCGTCGTAAAGTCGAAAAAATATAGTAAAAGTCTGTACAATATGTAAGGAACCTAAAATCGACAGACATCCTAGCAAACCTATAATCCAAGCAACCCCTATAACTACATATCCTGGACAAATATTACACATTGATATCTACTTCACAAGTAAACGAGTTATCCTGACAGCTATTGATAAGTTTTCGAAATACGCTTTAGTAAGGATCCTAAAATAAAAATCCGCTGAAGACATAAAACAACCTCTAAGAGAATTATTACTTCCTTTTGGTGTTCCGCAAACTTTAGTCGTAGTAAACGAAAAATCCTTAAATTCAAATTCAGTTCTTTTTATGGTAGAAAACTTTTTCAACATAAAAGTTTTTAAAACACCTCCATACACGAGTGCCGCAAACGGACAAGTAGAACGTTTCCACTCTACACTTTCCGAAGTAATACGATGCTTAAAATCCCAAAATTAACACTTCACATTCCCAGAACTTCTTGACAAATCGATATTCGAATACAATAATTCCATATTTATTTAGCAACAAACACCACAGAAGAAAGGGGATAGGACCCCCTCCCGACTAAAGTTGTTTGTTTAACTTTATTAGCTTAATACAAGCAAACACTTAGAAACTAACAATAATAACTTAAGTCTAAAAATTCCTAAATCTAAAGAAAGCTAGGTAGGGTTGGAGGTTCTATAGAGGGAGGTTTTTAAGGAATCTTTGCTTTGGTGGAAGTCGAAAAAGCTTGGCATGGTATTGGTTAACCGTAGCATGCGGGTCGTGGGTTCGTTACTTCCATAGCTAGTGCGATGAAAGTTTATTTTGAAAAGTAGTATTGAACGAAGATTATTGGGGTTGGTCTGGAGGGAGATTTTTTGGAGGAGCGCAGGGCAATCGATATTTCCGGCTAATAACTGTTGAATAAAGACAATGTCCGCCACTTGACGACGTTTTTCAAGTGTTTGCATATCAATTAGCCTTAGGCGGTTTACGTAGGGAGGGAGGTTGTATCGATTTGACCAATCAAGTCCACGGAGTGCAAAACGTAGAAATCTTCGTTGAACAGCTTCAATACGACGGGAGTGAGAGATGTAGTAGGGTGACCAGACTTGGCTAGCATATTCAAGAAGGGGCCTTACAAATGTAACATAGAGAGTTTTAGTTACATAAGGATCGGAGAATTCTTTTGACCAACGTTTTACAAAACCAAGCGCGGAGTTAGCTCTGTTTATAGAGGAGTCTAAGTGAGATCGAAAATTCAATTACCTGTCACAGATAACTCCGAGATCACGTAGGGAATCAACTGGGGAGACGGGTACATTGTTGATAAAATACGTTTTGGGAGGGAGAGGAGTACGCCTTCGTGAAAAGGTTATTGCTTGGCACTTGCTCACATTCAGCTCGAGAAAATTTTTCAGACACCAAGTTGAAAACCGATTAAGATCATTTTGGAGAAGACAGGAGTCAGAAGGGGAGGAAATACGCCTATAGATTTTCTTGTCGTCTGCGTAAATAGATATCAAAGAGTCGTTTATGACGAAGTCGACATCGTTGATAGTTAAAATAAATATCAGTGGGCCGAGATGGCTGCCTTGCGGGACACCAGAGGTGGCTAGAATTGAATCCGATCCAGAAGATCTGAAGATAACTTTGTACTTGCGGTCTTTTAAGTAAGATTGGATCCATGCTATAAATATTGGTTGAAAGCCTAGAGCATTAAGCTCGAAAAGGATTAAAGAATGAGAAAGGCCTTGCTAAGATCAGTTGCAATTACATCAACTTCATTGCCATCTACGAGATCGCATAAAGCACCGGAAACAAATTCTACTAAATTGGTAGTAGTTGATTCGGCTTTCAGAAAACCATGTTGTTTAGCCGATACAAGTTGTTTACAATGAAACAGCATCGTATCGTATATAAGGCTTTCGAAAAGCTTCGGAATACAGGAGAGTTTGGCGATTGGAGGGTAGTTGGAAATTTCTTTCTTCGGGCCTTTTTTATGAATAGGGACTATAAACGAATTTTTCCATAGAGAAGGAAAAATTCCTTGTGAAATTGAAAGCTGAAAGAAGGCTGTCAGGGGCTTAACAAAATTAGAGCAACATTTTTTAAGTATTATAGCAGGAATCCCATCTGGACCCGCAGAAAAATCCTCTTTCAGATTATTAATTTTGGCCTCGACTGTTTCCGACGAAATTATAATAGAGGTTAAGGATGTTTGCGTGCATTTGCTTAGATAAGAGAAATATTCTGAATCGGGCTTTAAGGTGCTCGTGGAAAAAGACTGACTCAAAAACTGGGCGAACAAGTTAGCAATTATTTTAGAATCATCTGAACTTGTATTCAAAAATGTTAAGGTAGAAGGTTAGCTATCAGATTTACGTTTGGCATTAATAAAGTGAAAAAATGTTTTAGGGTCAATCATTATGTTAGATTGCATTTGATTGAGGTATTCGTTGTAAAGAGAATCACAAAGTTCTGAAAAAATTGTACTGGTGTTCAGATAGTTAGTAAAGTCGAAACCAGAACGCGAAGTAAGGTAAATTTGCCAAAGTTTGTTTCTTTTATTTCTTAAAGACCGTAGCTCACTATTGTACCACGGGGGTGATGAACAGGTGTTCTTATGGCGAATAACAGGGACAGATTGAGAAAGACAGCTAAACACGCTAAAGTAAAAATTAAATACAGCTAATTCTATATTTGGGTTTTGAGCGATGCTGTCGAAATCAACGGAGGCTAATAAGTTGTTAAGTTTACGGAAGTTAGCTTTACGAAAATTGAAAGACAAAGGGCTCTCAGTCAGGGTTGAATTATGGGGAAAATCATAATAGAATGTGAGGAAAAGGGGAGGGTGGTAGGCATCTAATTTAGAAAGGTGGTTACTTTCAGTAACGACACAATTGTCTTCGTCAGAAGAAAACACAAGGTCAAGCTGACGTCCTAAATTATTTTTAACGCCACTTAATTGGAAAAGGTCTGAGTCTACCAAGCAGTCAGTAAAGAGGATTTCTTTATCTGAAGAGGGATTAAGAGCTGTACAATAAGATTCCTCATCAGAAAGAACCGATTGAAGATTTGGAAAACTGAAATCTCCTACGACTATAACAATATCGGAAGGATCTGCTGCTTCAAAAATGGAATCAAAAGCATCTACTGCAAGCTGATAAGATTGTATAGGCTGTGATGGTCTGATATAACAGCAGATTGTGAAAATGGTAATTTTACATAGTTTAGATTTAACACAGACGTATTCAAAAAAGGTATTGTGAGATGACTTAAATAGCATTGAGTCGATGCGATTATGTATGGCTAGTAAAACTCCACGACCAGAAGAGTCGACATCATTAGAAGACCCGTCTACCCGAAAGACATTGGAGGGAAAAAGTTCGCAATCGCTTATATCCTGGGACAGATTGGTTTCAGACAGTGCAAAAATGTCATAAGGGAGTTTTTGAGAGTTAAGAAAGACCGAAGATGTTTTGGAGCGGAGACCTCTGACGTTTTGGTAGTAAAGAGATAAAAATTTAGGGGCTGTAACGGGAGTCTTCAAGTTATGGACGAAAATAGTTTTTGACATTTCTGCGGGTACTTTGAAGGTATGAATAACGTTTTGAACTGATGTGTGAAGCAAGAGCTGAAAGATCCTTTTCCACAGTATTAGCGAATATGTTAAACCCTTCATGATAGCGGATGTATATTTGTTTAAGAAGAGAAGGATCGGTAGGGAGGCCTTCCTTCTGAATAAGTACCATGACATTGGTTTTTGTCTTGCCATCAATACAAATAGAGTCTGGTTTGTCATATAAATATGAGATATAGACGAACTTTATCATAGAGCCGTTGATCCCGTAATCTTGCCATTATATAACGGCCCTCTAAATCATTGACCGTCGATGTGGGACCAACCAATCGAGAAGTCAGTTTTACTGAGGGATCATTGGGTCGAAAATAGGTGGATGGGGTGAGGAAGGGGGAATAGAGATAAAAGATGGAGTAGGATTATTAGAAGGGATATTCGTTGCAGGTGACTTGGAAGGATTGAGTGTGGGAGTGTATAAAATAAGGATAGTTTGCATTGAGGGGGTTGTTATCAGACGAGTAGGTGTGGTGAGGTGAATCGATTACATTGGAAGTTAGATCAAATGAGACTCGCTTACTTAAAGAGTTAGAGGTGAATTTTGAAAAAGTGGGAAAAACATTAGTTTTGAAGCTCCAGTTTGAGTCTAATTTAGGGACTTTTTTAGGGTTTATATTAGGTTTGGGTACATTTTTGGGTTTAACACTAGGTTTATTTTTTACTAAATGCTCTGATGATTTCTTCATGGATGATCTATTAGGTTTAAATGCACTGTTGGATTTATTTTGTGGTCTGTCAATCCGTTTTGTTAAGGTCATCTGTCCTAGCCAGAAAAAGTCGTCAGAATACGAGGAAAAAAAACATATGTATCTCGATGGTATGTTTGCTTTAAAACTTTGATGACACGATCGGGGTGATAAAATTTTTTGACATTCATTGACAGAAATGGTGAATTTACGCGAAAAAGTTTTTTTTCCAATTAACATCAGCATGACGAGGAGCACCTCTGATAAAAAATGGAACGTTGTCGGATTTATTCAGCTTGCTTATCCTGTTGTTCCATTCCGACAGAGACCAAGTAGTTCCAAATCGTATAAGGGATTGTAATTTTTCTTCAGTAGGGCGTAGTTGACAAGCAGCAGAAGGCGAAGATGAAGCATTAGAAGGAGATTGGTGAACTGCAGGAGGAGGTGGTGCGGAGGAAATAGCAGGTAAGGGAATACGAGCATGTGGCGGTGAGTCCAATAATTCTTCCAGTAGAGAAGTCTCGAACATAACGGGTGTATGTTGCAGTTGTCTTGGCATCCCATCAATTTTACTTGATGCATATTTAATTTCTTCGGTTAGTTGGCCAATGCTTATTCGAGTTTCAAGCATTTCACTGCTCATTAAATCCTAGAAGGGCAAGGGACGCGGCGGCGTCTTCTAGAAGGGCAAGGGGTTGATGGAGACCAGGTGTAGTTACTTTAGATGTTGATTGAAGATGACAATCAAGGTCACTACGAATAGAATTTAAAGATTCCATTGTTTGCATAGAGTTGGTAGTGATATAAGAGTTAAACGATGATTTCAAATCACTTTTAAACAATTCCAAACGTTTAATTATATCGTCATTGTTATTGTTTGTAACTAAATCCGTTAACGCGACGAGTTTTTTTTCGATGGAGTTGAATTTCGTTAAGCACCGATTGTTCACGCACTCAATTGAATTATTAAGTTCTTCGAACGCTTTTGAAAAGTCATCAATTTTCACTAACTGACTCATGACACTTTTATGAAATTGATTGTTGTTAAATAAAATAGAGTTAGCAAGATCGCTATGGCATTTGATGGCAAGTAAAAGATGTGAAATAGAAATTTCTTTACATTCATCACAGTAAAATGAAAAATGCAATAGATAATCTTTCAAACAAGCAGTTGACCTTCTACTTAGACCAATGCAGAGTGGGTGGAAAGATTTACCACACAGCCCTTTGCATTTCACTAGCTCATCACTTTTTTTGTCGATACAATTAGCGAAACAATTCTCCATTTCAATAGGTATTTGTTGTGGACAATTTAAAAATTCACTTAAAATATATTGCAAAGGTAGACACAAACAAGCGAGTGGGTCAATAAGGTTGATGTTATTGCTCAGAGTTTGGGTTGGTCAGGAAAAACAGAAAACACAAATTGTTTATAAGAACGCGGTGAACAATGGATTTGGCAGAGGTAGAATTAGGTCAATTTATTATTAATTAATTAAATTAAAAAAAACAATGCGGGAGCGAATAAAAATGCGACTATATCGTTCGACGGATAAACAACATTCCACTACAGGCAAAAAACCCATTGATAAATTTTTCGCAAGAGATCTAGCAAATAATCCTGTTCAGCTTGAAAAAGAAAGAGGAAAAACAACACACAAAATTAAAGAAAAACAAGACTCCGATTTAGAATACCATAGTAAAAAGAAAACCCCTGTTAGAGACTTTTCCATTGGAGAAATTATTTATGCGAAAATTAAAAGATTAGGAAATAAACTATCACCCAAGTACAGAAAGGAAATTGTAAAAGAAAATAAAAAACTATCTTAACAAAATCAGGAAGAACCATATATAAAAGCCTTATTAAAAACTAATTTCCATCTCCCTTTAGGTTGTTGGTACACCTTTGTACCATAAATGCAAATGTCCAAATATTGGATTACACTAATTCCCAAGTTATTAAAATAAGGACAGGAAACGCAAAAATACGAGGATTTCATCAAGCAACTAGAAATAATTGTTTCCACAACCATCAAACCTCATCATCCCTTATTTCCTAACCTTCCCTTTGAAATTGAGAGAATACAAAAATATTTAAAGAGATTAAAAATTAATGTAAGATCAAAAAGATCATTAGACTTTATAGGAAGCGCATGGAAATGGATCGCTGGGAATGCAGACCACAGCGACTTTGAAATATTAACAAACAAAATGAATAATGTTTTAGTAAACAACAACAACCAAGTTGTAATCAATAGAGTTACTCTAGAAAAAATAAATGAAATTACAAATGTAACAAATAATATAATTAAGACTTTTAAAGAAAATATAGATATTAACATTGTCATGAAAATTAAATACAAACTAGAATTAATAAAAGAAGAAATAATAAATATAGCTTACGCAATACATTGGGCAAATGCCAACATTGTAAATTCAGATATCTTAAGTAATAAAGAAATAAATATAACAGAAACAATTATGGATAACAAAAATATTCCATATATAAATATTGATGAAGCTCTTGAATTCGCAAATGTAAAAATAGCATCAAATAATAAAAATATTATCTATATTGTAACTACCTACAAGCGAAAGTAAATCTTGTTACGTTTTCCTTTTAAAATCTATTAAAAAGAATAATATTGTTAATAAAATTCCTTATGAAAAAATACTACAATGTAACGAAAATATTTTTGGAATTACTAAAGAATGTGAGAAATATAACGAATTATAAATTTGTAATAGAGATAGTATTACAGATATAAGTACTTCCAAATGTATTCCTAACCTACTCAAAAGCATGACACCATCCTGCAAAACAATTAATAACGATCATATGCCGTCCATAGAAGAAATTTCAACAGGTATACTTCTACTTAAAGAATTCAATGGTACCGCAGTCATCATAGAAGACAAAGAAAGAAGACAAGGAAATTATCAACACAGAAACAATCCAGTATCAACCCATGCCAGCAATCCTACAACCAACATCATTGCTAGATGCAAACGAGGAATTTCTTTCACTGAAGAGGCTAAAGAATCTGTATTCCAACGGTACCTCAAAAATAGAGCAACTGGAAAAAGAGAATTTCATTCACATTACCACTAGCTCAATTGCAAGTATTTGCCTAATAACAATCGCATCAATAATTGCCTACAAGATTGTTCGTAAATTAAGAGGCAAAATCAGGAAGAAGAAAAATGAATTCATAGCAGCACCAAAACCAGCTGACAGAGCAAAACCCATCATAATTGGAGTTGAAAATATTGCGACCAATTTAAAGCTGTCCAACGAGGACGTTCGAATTTAAGGATGGAGGAGTTAACTTCACACGCGCTTAACAACAAAAGCCAAAAGTGCAAACACCGCAACAACAGGTGCTAGTATTGACATATGGTGACATCGGTCAGTGCACCCATCATCCGGTGCATATTGAAAGAATGTCGTATTGCGAAATAGTTCAGTGGAACTGCATGCGACGGAAAATGGTTCGGTGGACTTTGATGCGAAGTCATCAAATTTTGCAGACGACGATAGGTGTCTTAACAATTAAGTTATTTAAGTTAGTTTAGTCTAAATTCGACTGTTAAAAAGTAAAGAATAAATAAAGCTGAAAAAAATAAAAGAAAAAAAGAAATATCTTTTTTTTAATGAAAATTAATTAAGATAAAAATAATTTATTTAACTACCTACCTACCAAATAAGCTAATTTAATACCTACATTTTTACAATTATGCTAGGAACTATGTTTTAATTTAAGTAAGATTATATGCATATACATACCTACCTAATTCATAATCCTAAATTCATTACTCATAAACAACGAAATAACTTTACTACTCAAACCAAAATGATAATAGCAAAAAAAAAAAAGTTTAGCCTGCATATCAGAGCAGAAGCAGAATAGCACAAATCAAAAGCCCCCTTATCTTCCTCTTCGTCTCATCCATCACCTTGTTGTACAAACAAGTAGAATAACAGAGATTCCGATACCAGGCTGTTATTTTTCAGTACCAATATCAGTCCCAATCCCAGTTACCAAATAACAGCTGGCTTTTATCCAGTAACAACTGGGGCTGTTATTTCAAGAAGCTGGGACTGGCTGACAACTGTTATTTTGGTAACATGGATGATGTATTTTGTAAAATTAAAGATTAAATTGTCCAGTCAATGAAGAGTAAAATATGGCCTATCTGACAAAAGATTGGAAGGTCTAAAAGTTTAAATGCAGTTTTGATTTTGTGGGAAATTTGGTCTAGTGCAGAAGCCGCCATCTTGAATTTAAAACTTTTTTGTGATCTTGCTTTTTTCTACGTTCATGTGCGTTTTTATGAAAATAATATTTTATTCTTTTTAATTGCAATTCGTATTATTTACAAAATGAAATGAAAATTATATCTGAATTGGTAGTATCTTAGAAGTTATAAGGAAAAAACGAATACAAAAATAGCCTTAAAAACCTTTAAAAGACTTTTTTAATGATAAAAGACTAAAAGACTTTTTTAATGATAATCTTTTAAGAAAAAAAATGTGTGTTGTTTTTGGTAATTTTTTGACTTCAACACGACGCGACGGCCGGAACAGTGTGAAATGCATATATTTAAGTTGCTTTTTACTTGCAATTATTCAGGGTGATTTGCATAAGATCCAACTAAAGGCTTAAATGTGTAGCTTAAATAAAGATAAAAAAAAATTCTGTGGGAGGGGGAGCTTATAATCTGCGGTTTTGGCGGCAGGTGTAATTTTCTGACAAATTGACTGAAAATGCAAAAAAAAAAATATTAAAAATAAAAAATACAAAAGCTTATTTTATAATGTTTTATAATTTTTGTTTTAAAGACAAAAAGCCTATATTTGATTTTATATTTCATTTAAGTAATTTATTATTGGCTTTATTGAAAACAGACTTATTTTTTGGCATTCTTTCCAAACTTGACTACTTCTACCAATAAGGTTCTGGAATGCATTTATGTCACTTAAACGCATGCTTCCTACATAATGAACATAATGAAGAAATTTAATTTGTAAAATTGTACCATTTAAATATTTTATAATATCTTTACTCCTATCCTAACAGTCATGGTAGTCAAAAAAAAAATCAAATAGGCATACAACACGACCATATCAAAGTCAAACAAAGAAAAAACACCTGTTGTTGCAATAACAGGTATTTGTAACTGTTACTGGAAATATAGATAACATTTGGTAACTGTTATTGAAAAGTAACAGTATTTCCCATCTCTACCAACGAAAGATAAGGCGATAACTATACGAAGAAACAAAGAATGATTTAATTTTAAGTAATTACATCTCACAGACATTTATGAACTTTATTAACTTATTATTACCTTTGTGAAGCCAATCTTGACGTTTTCTATCAGTTCCCGTTGAACACCTGTTCAAAATTGGACACCACGTACACTATTAGAAAACAAAAATTTATTTACCATCTAAATAAAATATTAAATTTTCACCTCAAAAGTCGTTTCATGTTGTATACAGGATGTACATTCCGTATAAGACAAACATGTCGGTAGTGCTTTTAAGTAAATAACTGTCGAGTTATTAATGTCAGAACTTCCAAAATTCACTCGATGATATTCATAGATAGTTTTCCTCCTTGCAACTGAATATAAATAAAAAGCTATTAATACATTGTAGTACATATTAATAATAATTCAATCTTACAAAAAACAACTTTATCAATTATATATGCATCTGACAAGCCAACTTTAACTGGATGTTTGTCATCTTGGATAGAATTGATAAGAATAGGTACACTATAGTATGTAAAAACAATATCACCGTTTTTATGCAATGTTGTACTGAATGTAAATTTTCCAACATCTTGTTTATCTTGCAATGAAACGTTTTCCCAAATAACAGTAAATGCGGTACCTGAAAAAAAATCAATGAAGTTAGTCTGCCTAGATCTGTTCTTGTTGAACAAACCATTATCTTTGAATCTCACGAACGAATCATTCGATAGACTTGTGTCAAAATTCGCCATCAGCGGTGCTATGTACTGGGTCGCAGCAAGCCAAGAATGTACATACTCACCTGTGTAAAGAAAGCCACCCGTTGCGACAGTAACATTTCTTACTGGGTTACCATAGAATGGAAAGTCAAATTGGAGTTCTATCGTCTGAAAGTATGCAAACGGAACATAAACATAAATCTTTTTTTATAGGTAGCTATTTACCATTGCTCGCCGATGTGAGGCTGAAAGCATTGAATTAGGAGTGATATTTTTGAAAAAAGTCCAATATTCATCGGCTTGGTCTTTACTTATGTAAATAGTGCTGTTATAGTATATGTGATGGTCCTGAAAAAAGTTATTTTAAGACACTTTGAATTATCTTATCATGGATTTGCTAGGAAAATTGGTTAAAATATGTAAATTATCGCCAAGATAACAATAACGGATCTAATGATTTTTATTCAAAAAATGTAGTATATGTGATGGTCCTGAAAAAAAGTTATGTTAAGACAATTTGGATTATCTTATCATGGATTTGCTAGGAAAATTGGTTTAAATATGTAAATTATCGCCAAGATAACAATAATAACGGATCTTACTTATGATTTTCATTCAAAAAATGTTGCCTATCTGCGGCAAAGTCATGGCCATGATTGCGGTTATCGATTAACAAACCAATAAAAATTTATCCATTATTTAAGTTGGTTTTCATGTTTGGTATTATGTAACGCAATCATTCGAACAATGCTCTTTTGTGAATAGAACTTCGCAATGTTGTGAATTTTTTGAATTTGAAAGTTTTGATGTTTAAAATTTTCAAATCTTTATTAGATTTTTCTGGGTTTCTTTTTTCTATATTCTTTTATACAGGGTGTTCGGTAAATATTGGATAATCCTGAAACGGCGTATGTATAGCACACTTTATTACTGCTCTGAAACCGAAAATTAAAAGCGCCTATCTCAAAAGCTACTCAAAATATGTACATTTTTTCATTCAGGTTAAATGTTTTCGATACGAGATTGTTCCTTTATTATTGACCTCCAAAAACCTGTTCGAGTGTTCGCTTTAATTTAAATATGTAGATGATGTTAGAAATGATGATGGTAGGTACCTGCATACACAAAATAAAAAAAATCACTTCCGTTCCGATCCCAAAACAATTTCCGCTGAAAGACACCAGTTTTTTTTAGAGGAAAGTCTTATTACACAAAATAGTTTGTCCTCATTTCACTTTTGCAAAGCGCAATTAGGTAAAACTTTGAAATATGGCTGCATTTTACTAATGCAGTGATATAAGGACATATTTACCAATTTCTCGTTGCTGTTTGATGCCCTTCATATACATCAATTTCTCGATCAAAATGGCATCACAAAATTTAGTGGCACCGAAGAACCACGGCCTAGAGACTTATACTCTCAACCAATCCTTTTGTGTGCGTTAGTAGATCTAGAGGATTGGAGGGGACCTTCAATTTTTCGTTGAAACCGTACGACTAAGGTGAGATCGATGCACTTTTCATGACAATGATACTCTTGGAGGATTTGTCACTTCCTCGTAAGAGACAGTGCCTCTAAAAATAAACTGAGTACACAGGACTCGAACCCAGACCTCCGGCGTGGTAGTCCGACATACTAACTTCTACACCACGGGGCACTACCAAAATGGCCTCATAAGAGTTGGCAAAAAGCTGGGCAAATCGACTCTACAAACCGACAAAAAATATTCTTTTGTTATTCCGGCAAGTTCAAGATTGGCATTGCTCCTTTGCTTAGACATTCTTCGATTCGTGCTACACGTTACTGGGTCATTGGTGCACTCAAAATGGTGCGCAAAGTTTTCAAGTCATGCGTCAGATGCCGCAGGTATCATTCAGCAACAATTAATGGGCTATCTGCAATGTGTTCAAACTTGTTGAACTGTTCTGCGCAGTGGTGTTGATTTTGCTGGAACAGTGCAACTCAATTTTTCAAAAGGACGTGGTGCCTAGCAGTCAACGGATACATCTCCATTTTCCTATGTATGTCTACAGGGGCCATGCATCTGGTATTGGCAATCGATCTTTCATCTCTCACTTTCATAACTGTCTTCAAAGGATTTGTCTCACGTCTAGGTCATTGCAAGGAACTATTTAGCGATAATGGCAAACATTTCGTTGTTGCTGAAATGGAGCTCAAAATGTTCCCCACGTGAAACGAGTCAAGTGTCACCAGCGTCGCACCTTGAAAGAAATTATTTGATAATTATGACAGCTGTTTCGGCACACAGTACCTTCTTCAGATGACATGAACTTTCAAACTTCTTCTTTTTCTTACATCTTAGATTTCATCTTAATTTGAATAGTAGATCGATTAGCAGATATTGCTTTATTCTCTCAAGGTGGGCAGGTTGTTGCCGAAAAAGCATACATTTACATTGAATTACATAACATACAATCAGTCAGTCTTCAATTAGCTTTCTACCATGACAGTCGTGTTACCAAAAGCTCTTACTTGAAAATAAAACTCTATATACACATAAATTGATCTCTGTTTCCGTTTTCTTAATTTACAGTTTAGAAGAGTTCATTATAACATAAATAACATAACATAGTTTCATTTATATACTTAAACAATGCACATAAAGTTTTTATTTAATTGTAATGTAATAGCTACTTACTGCAGTTTGATTGATCGTAAAATTTCTATTTGTTATATCTTTATAAGTCTCCATTTCAGGGATGTCGATGTTTTGGACAATTTTATCAATTGGAGATTCTGTTGATAGGATAAGTGTAGGCAGTCCAGAAACACCAAATAAAGCTTTCTCAGAAAACACAGCAGGATTTTTAATTTCAGTTGACTGAATCCGCTCGGATACAACAGAACTTATTGTAGTAAATTTATCTGAAATATTTTTTCGCTGACCTGTACCATTGACACCAAGCAATGGATTCTGTTTAACAACCATATTTGATGATGTTGATAATATGGTTACTTTGCCTGGTGGTTCTTGTTTAACATCAGCACCAGCTGAAGTACTATTGGATTGGTTGGGCGAAGGAGCATTTGGACTAGGCGGAAAACTTTGGTATTGAGTTTTAGAGTCCGTTTGTCGTTTTTCTCTTAATTCGACTATAGAATTCAAATTTTTGTTTGATAAATCTGATATTGCATCATAGTGAATTTCTGAAAAAAAAGGTACAAAACATTTTTATAAGAGAATAATGAAGAATTGTGATATCGGGATTAATCACAAGTTTAGTTTTTTTTCTAGTTTTAGTTTTATTGACTTCATAAACATAAACTAAAATTATCAGAATTGTTGATTTAATAAAGTATCATGGATTGGCCAAAGGCCGTATACCAGACTAACATTTAAATCTATAGGTAATTAGAAAAATCTATAAAATTATTAAAATGATTTTCTTTTGTTGTTTTTTTATAAATTTCTGCGTACATATTTAAACTAAAACACAAAATAAGGCTCTACAAATTTTCTTCAACTATAAATTTTGGGTAAAGAAGAGCAATCGTAGAAGATACCAGTTTCGTTCTACAGTCAATATAGTTATCATTTTCGCCAGCAATCAAAGCGCCTGCGGAATTCTTTAAATATTGGTCATATTCTCAGAAAGTGAAACACATCTTCGCGCAATTTCAAATTCAATAGATCGCACAGCAGAGGTAGTTCTGGCCTATGTGGAAAAAAACTCAAACTTATTGCTTCACCTCTTATTTTCAACAGCATGCATATTTTTTCAGTTGTGTTCATGTTCAAATAATGATTCAGTTTGCTGTAGTAGGCACCGTATAGGGACGATTTATAATCGATTCTTCTAATTTCATGCAGAAATCTACGTTACTAAAGAAAAAGAATGAATGGTATGATACAAGCTGTGCAAAATTATGAAAAAAATCTTTAGCTCTATTGAAGTTATTAAGAAAGTACATACAACATACAAAGTCTTAAATCAACTTATGTTGATGGTTATGACCTTTTTGTAAATTATATGTTATAAGAAACGGGCTTCAGGTCAGATGAAACAAAATATTTTTATGTCACGACGTTTCGTTCATGTCTATGAACATCATCAGGTGGTGGCAAATCTTTATTGAACATTAATAAATTGGTTACAAATTTTGTTCTAACATACATCAAATACAATATTAAACTTACACTTATTACACTTTAAGTAAAAACAAAATCAACAGAAACAGCTGCATAAAGCAGGTCTATACTCAACAAAGTAAAATTGACAAGTAACATATATATTTATTTTACGAACTATAAGCATTTTGTTCCCTTTCCCTCTAATAAATGTTTGTATTGGGGGCTGACATCTTCCATATCAGTTCGTCGGTTCATGGTATTATCAGCGTTGATGATATGGAGAGTTTCTATTATCATTCTTTTGTTTTGATGCTCTTCTCGTTGCAGTACTTTGACACTTTTAAAGTTGGGAAGGTGGTTTAGTTGTGTGCAATGCGATGCCAGTGCTGTCTTCTGTGGTGCATTGCTTTTGATATCGGATTTATGTCCTAATATTTAAAAAAATAGATTGGCAGGACATAAATCCGGTATCAAAAGCAATGCACCACAGAAGAAAGCACTGGCATCGCATTGCACACAACTAAACACCCTTCCCAACTTTGTAAGTGTCAAAGTACTGCAACAAGAAGAGCATCAAAACAAAAGAATGATAATAGAAACTCTCCATATCATCAACGCTGATAATACCATGAACCGACGAACTGATATGGAAGATGTCAGCCCCCAATACAAACATTTATTAGAGGGAAAGGGAACAAAATGCTTATAGTTCGTAAAATAAATATATATGTTACTTGTCAATTTTACTTTGTTGAGTGTAGACCTGCTTTATGCAGCTGTTTCTGTTGATTTTGATTTTACTTAAAGTGTAATAAGTGTAAGTTTAATATTGTATTTGATGTATGTTAGAACAAAATTTGTAACCAATTTATTAATGTTCAATAAAGATTTGCCACCACCTGATGATGTTCATAGACATGAACGAAACGTCGTGACATAAAAATATTTTGTTTCATCTGACCTGAAGCCCGTTTCTTATAACTTAAATCAACTTAGTTAGAAGCCAATAAGGAATACAAACGTTTTTGCAAAGAAAGAAAAAAAAAATTTGAAGAAAAGATGGCTTTATATTTGAGCCATTGTAGAGAAAAAGTTTTGGTACTAGCATTTCACTATATTATTAAACTATATGGCGGAGCCAATGCCATTAAGCTACGCAAGACCATTTTTGAAAAATGAAATGAATCCCCTGTGAAATTTATAAATACAGCTCTGGCATATTTAAGGAAAAGTTAGCTGAAGCTCTGACCATTATTTTTAATTTTGGGACTCCACCCGACCAAGACCCAAACAATTATAGAGGCATTTAATTCTTAATGCAGGGTTAAAAATTTACACTTCTCTACTCTGCAGGAGACTTACAAGATCGGTAGAACAAAACAACAAGTTGAATGAATATCAAGCCGGATTCAGGAGTGGATATTCTACGGCAGATAATATTTTCGTCCTGTGGAGTTAAGAAGGTTGTAGCTCAGTCATAATAAGAAGATGTATGCTTTCTTTGTTAATTTTAGGGCTGCATTGACACCATCGACAGAAATGCTACTTTTTACAAGCTTTATAACCTGGGAGTGTCATCAACAGAAGTCTAAAGTTATGATTTTTCAAAATGGTAGTGGCAGACTTACAAGAAATAAATTTTGGAAAATAACCACATAGAAATAGTTAAAACATATAAGTATCTCGGAATTGAGCTTTCTTTCAATCTTTCAATCTAAATTTGATAAACCATCTGATACAAAAAGCCAATCTAGCCAGAGCAGCGATATGCCTAAATTGGAACAAAATATTTTCTAATAAACACGTCTTAATGACTGCGAAGTACAGATTTTTACTACTGCGAAGTACAGAGTTTTACTACCAAATAAACTCTTCTTTATAGCTCACAAGTATGGGGATAAAAAGTATGATGCTTTAAAAAATCTTTTATATTTCTTTCTGAGAGTCTTTTTTCCTCCCAATAAATACGCCGATGTACATGTACGATCTGGAAACTGTGCTCTGAACTCCGTTCATTACGTCTTTGAAAATGAATGCAGATTATATTATAAAGATAACTAGCACAAGGCTGCCAAAACAAATATGGCTGCATGCAATTCAATATAAAATAAAGGGCACGACTGGGTCGCACAGACTTGTTCTTGTAGCAAGTTACCTGAGGATTTAATGTACAACCGGAATTTACGAAAAAATCGTTTGAAATTTTATTTAAAGTTCTAAATTCATGTCTTATGTCGAATTCCTTTCATTTTGCCAGATTTGATAGGAAAAGTTGACTTTTTTTCCTTCCTATGGATCTTGAATAAAAAAGGTGCTTTTTTTCTTTGATTGTATTGTGTATGTTTCTGTAGGAGCGATTTCAATCATATACTATACTTCACCTTATTGACAAATTGCACAATTTACAACAAAATTCACGCACAATATATTGTTTTCAATAATTTTAATTCCTCAAATTCCTATTAAAATAAACCACACTACACAATTAGAATGCTTATCTGACAGAATGAATATAAAATCATTTAAGTATGTGTAAATCTTGCTACAAACCGAGATTCATGTCGAACTCCGAAAAGTTGATCTGAAGGGGAAAAAAGCAACTTTTTTGTCTATGGATGATGATATTTTGAGATTTTTTCCCCTCAGATCAATCTTTTTCCGAAAAAGCACCTTTAGTCCGAAAAAAGTCAACTTTTTATTTGAAAGAAATTCGATATTACAAATGTTCAAACCAAAGTGTGCAAAAAAATTTCTTTATTAAATATGAGTTTAAAATATTTTCCCAAAAAAACCGGAGTAGGTATGCAAGTTTTTTAACTTAATTTTATATATCTTAAACCTAAATTTCATAAAAATCCGTCAACAGGTTTTCGCAATACTGAATTCACAAAAACCGTTTTTTTAAAAATTATTTAAAACTTAACAAAAACATTTTTTGAAAAAATGATACTTAAAATAGATTATTTTAGTATTGAATTTTGTTCAAATCTCTTAAGCAGTTATCGAGATAACCGATATTTAAAAATACCGTTATATGTGAGGTGCCGTTAAACGATTTTTTTTAAGGTTTGGTTTTCATAATTTGATAGACCTTTTACACTTTATTACTCATGTAAAATTTGGTTGAAATCGTTAGAGAGAAACATAAAGTTTTCGATAACCGTTATATGGCAAGCACAGTTATTTTTAAATTACAGTGACGTACAAAAAAAGGACTGGACGTATTACCCAAAAAACCATACCTAAAAAGTTTGAATTAAATCGGCCCACCCGTTTAGGCTGTAGGTGCCGAGACAGACCCAGAGACTCATGAGGATTGTAGCGCGCTGGCTGAAAACTGTGGATTCACCTTTAATTTAGCAGGAAAAGATGCAGCCAAACAAATAAATTACTTTATGAAAAAGTACAGACGACAGATGAAAATGAAAGGTATTCTTTTATAGAACGAGCTAGAGCTTCAAAGGAACGAACTTCTTACATAAGGCTGAACTATAATCTCAATGAATTAAATTATTTCCAAACAAACATATCGTACAAAGCTATTGGTCTTGTATTTGAACTAAGAGGAGAACTCCTTCAATTAAACTTTACGCCACATAGCCCGGCTTTAGGTAAAAACTGTAGCCATTGTAACCTGCACAAGAGAGAAGATATAGTCCATTTTCTTGGGAACTGTCAGGAGAACCCACTTCCGAAAAAACATACTAGAAGAAGAAGAGGTCTGCAGCTTGCTTAGTGGTAGTAACTGGAATCATTTAGTAAACTATTGTAATGTTGCTTTTTCATATCGTTTACAAGTAATAAATGAAAGCTTTCAAGTTCCATTATTGGTAGTTTAGCAAAATTCACTATTAATTGTTTGAAATTTTATAATATATTTTATATTAACATTTTTATGTTTTGACTAAACTAAAAGTCCTAATAATATTATTTGCTATCAAATTGCATATAATGATTAAAATGTATTATGTATTTAATTTGTTTTGACTAAACTGTAACCGAACCGAATTCGTTACACGATTTTAAAAGTTTTTATTATTTTTTTACTTAAATTACCAATTTTTCCGGCAGCGACGATCGAGGTTAAAACTTTACACATTTTGATTTTATTTGTAACAAGAATTTCAGAAAAGGGAGAAGAGTACAAATTGTAGTAGATTGGTTCTGCAGATTTAGTTTTATTTGGGTGATTTTGTTTTTGTGGGTGAGCTGGAGCTGAAGTCTGTAGAAGAGATTTGCAGAATTTTTATCTTGTAGATCTTAAGGAGGATTTCGTACATAGAAATTCATGACAAAAAGCTTTAATTCGAAATAGAATTTTCTATTGGGTAAAGAGTTCAATGAACCTGGAAAGAGGAGAAATCAGGGACCGTTTGTTGAGTTTTTGTTTGCAGAATCAAAAGGCAGCCTAAAATATGAATTTTATTCAATGCACAGACTTGAATTGCACAGTTTAAACCAGTTAGAAGAATTAAAAACTCCAAGAAAAATTTAAATCCAGCTACATAAATTAAATAAAAGTTTAATTTCGCTATTTCTGTGGTGATATAATATAGGTATACAAATAGGGCAAAGAAAAAAAGGTATGAATTTCAATTAAAATAAAGTTTGATTTATTAAAATAAATCGTAATTAATTTTTTTTAGAGTTCCTATACTCAAATATATCTCCCTATATCTTCTGACATATATTTTTTTGAGGGATTGTTAACTTTAACTAATTTCTATGTTAAAGATTGAATTAGCAATTTCGACAATCCATCAACTTTTAAAAGATAAGAAAATCTAAGATACAAAAGAAAAAAATAGAAAAGTTTATATGGTATAGTTTTTTATTTGTTTTTTTTTTTTTTTAATTAGAAAGAATTTCGGCAGTCCGTGTGATAATACGGCTGCCCAGATAAAAAATTCCCTGGCGTTAAATTGATCATTGGCCATTATTAAAGAGCGTTTAAGGAGGCCTTTACAAAAGCAAAGAGATAAATAACCAGGGTGATCGCTGGAAGATCTGGATTCGCAGTTTAGACATAAAATTTTGTTTTTGTATTCACTGAACTTCTTTTTAAATTAATTTTGAAATTGCAAAGAAAAAGAAAAAAACGAATGATAGTGGCTTTAAAAAAAATGCTAATTTTAAATTGAGTGCAAATGTATCGCTAGGCGAACCCCAAATAATTTTTTTAGTGAATTAAATCGCGCAAAAAGTGATATACATGAATATATATACGTATATATACGTATAAATAACAGAGCGCCATAAAGGCACTTAGATATTACATATATTATACTCCCGTATCTACAGTAGTGGCCTACTCTACGAATTTAAGGGTGCGTTTTTCTTTGTTTAAATAATTAAACCTTAATTATTTATATAATAATATACACGGTGATTGGTATAAAATGCACCAAAAAGCTTGAGCGTGTAGGTGGAGTTAAGATAAGAAAAAAATCGTAAGGGAGGGGGGGTCTATGCCCCCCGTTCAGGCGGGAGGAGCAATTTTCTAAAACATTGGCTTAAATAAGAAAAAAAATTATTTAAAAACAACGGTGAATGATACAAAGCCTTGTTATATTTTTTTTTTTGAAAGCCAGAAAAATACTCTTTTATTTAATTTTTAAATTAAGTTGTTTAAGTGAACAGTTTTAAGAAAAATAATTTTCAAACTCAAAAATTAAAAAAAAACTAAAAAAAAAATTTTTAAACTAATTTTTTTCAAAATTTTATGTAATTAACTATTATTTTTATTTTAAAATCCAATGCTCTTATTAATTTTTAGTCAAAAACAAAAAACCGGATTCCAAAATGTATCTTAATTTTGAGAAATTAAGAAAAACTAGAAGTATTTTTTTAAAAGAAAAACACTTTTTTTTTTGGTTTTCCCAAATTTGACCTGCGCAGGTCAATTATTAATTAGGGAATTATCCTTTTTTTATTTTTTATTACGTACCATCCGATTTTAATCAAATAATAAAAAAAAACGAATTAACTTTTTACTTATTTTACTAGTTTTACTTTCAATTTTTTTTTAATTTCTCAAAAACTAAGATACATTTTGGCATCCGGTTTTCTGTTTTTGACTAAAAATTAATAAGAGCATTAGATTTTGAAAATAAAAATAGTAGTTAGTTACATAAAATTTTAAATAAAATTAGTTTAAACACTTTTTTTTGTTTTTTTTTTTAAATTTTGAGTTTGAAAATTAATTTTTTTAAAACTGTTCACTTAAACAATTTAATTTAAAAATTAAATAAAAGAGTAGTTTTCTGGCTTTCCAAAAAAATATAACAAGGCTTTGTATCATTCACCGTTGTTTTTAAATAATTTTTTTCTGATTTAAGTCAATGTTTTAGAAAATTGCCCCTCCCGCCTAAACGGGGGGAAATAGACTTCCTCCCTTACGATTTTTTTCTTGTCTTAACTCCACCTACACGCTCAAGCTTTTTGGTGCATCTTATACCAATCACCCTGTATATACAAAACATATACCTTTGAAAGTGCGCTATTTAATTTTGAGGGATTTTTGTTTTTGGGATCATTGAAGTAAGTCGTCAAACTAACAAAAAAGGATTTAAAATCCCAATTTCTTTTTAATAAGACAAAGACGTTGTGATATTTGATCGTGAAATTCCAATGTTTAATATAATCATTGCTACTCAATAAAATATAATAATAATAATCGTACATTAAAAAAAAAAATTACCTACACATTTTTAGCTATGTTTAAATTTAATTTAGATTGAGCTACATCTTAAACAAGAATAAAGAGAAGCTACAGTTTTAAAGAAATTTATTCGCAAGATTTTTTATCTTTTTGAAGAAAATAGGTACATTGAATTCATAATGGAATAATTATTTTCTAAAAGAAAGGGATGAGGGGGATATGAGAGAAGAACGGTGGTATAGGTATAAGAGAAGAAGCCTAGTCAAGGGGTTGCCTTGGCGAGGGAAGCAACCATGGATGGGAGGGTTAAGAAAACATTCTCGCGCATCTAGACCATCAATGATCAATGATGCATAGTCTGGCATAAATTTTTTTTTGTAGCGACTCAAAAGGTCCAAGAACCCACTGATGAGCTAGTGTACGTGGTGAAGTATGCCAGCACACATCTTTATACAAACTTAATGCTAGGAAGAGACCCTTTGATGTGATAGGCCTCTTCGGAGGTCCTTCCAGCAATAAACTTTAGATTCTCCAAGGTTTTCAGATGCCTTCACTGATGAATGATTCGTTAGTGAATGTCCTGAAAACTAAGGAGAATCATTCTTTTTAAATTAAATCCTTTCAACATGTGTTTCATGTTTAATTTTTTTTTTTTTGCTTTTTTTTATCGGCTCGAAGAACTACGGCTTCTTCTCAACTATCTGCTGTCATTTTTCTCAAATTGATCCCTTTATCCTTTTCTATTATTTTTTATGAATTTAACATTTTTTTTAAAAAACCTTATAACTTTTTTATTTATTTTTTATAAATATTTTTACTAACATAAATACATATAAATACATATATAAGCATAAATTTTTTATTGTATGGGTGAATATTTCAAAATATTTATATTCTGTAGTCAATCACTCTTAATTAAGAAATATTCATAATTTTTAAATTATTTTAAGTTATGAAGTTATAATAAAAGCTGTCTTACTTCTGACATCTCATAAATTCAAGTTGAACACCAAAAATGTCACTACCATGGTATGTCCCAAGCCCTACCTTGCTATATCTCCAGAATATTTCACCGAAAAAAAGAAAACGTTCGAATAATCTAGTAACACAGTTTTGTTAAGTATATATGAATAGCTAATTTGTGCAGTAATTTTGTTTTTAATACTTTTATCAAGTAATATAAGAGCTGTTGAATGATTGTCCCACAGAAAATGTTAAATTCTCTACCAGAAGAAAACCTGGAAAAAAATCAATTTAACAATCAAAAAAGGTTCACCTTTTTCCTTATATTTATAACGGTATTTGTTCTTTATTTTTGGCGCTGTAACTACAAATAACAATCAAAAATGTGATATTTTTCAATTCGAATAGATTATTACAGTCCTCGTTCATTGATATTATCATTACCATGATGAGTGATTATTATGAAATATAGAAGTATAAAATTAAATTTTTTTGTCAATGCATGTATTTTGATCGCATCTATATTAAACTACTTTTAGTTTGCATTCTTTATTTAAATTCGATCATATTCTCGTAAACACCTTTCGATATCATTGTCATGCCTCCTTTTCTAAGCCACCATTACCATGGTCATCTTTTCTTGCAAATAGTTGCATTTACTCATCTTGATCGTTCTTCGAGCTCCAATGACGAATTTAATTTCAAAAAAGTCCCGGATATGGATTAAAAGAACAAAAAACTAATTTTAACCTAATCTTAGACTCTTGTATAATTTTGTATACAAAATTGTTTTATTTTCGTTAGGCTACGTTCAACAATCATGTTGACATTTTTTTAATGATGATATGTTTTGTTTATCAATTGGCAGAATTTTTTTGTCAGTTCTGTGGAAGAAGTGTCATGTCCCATTAAAATTAAAGCTGTTATAAAATAAAAAAAATGTCGGCCCCTTGTTGCAAAACTTTTCCTAGTGCAATATGAAACAAAACCTACCATTATAAAACAAAATCACTTTATTTTAGGAAATGTCCATTTTTGGGTCCAAAATATTAATATTTTGAAATATTTACCCATATTTTTATGAAATTCCTATATTTTATGATTGAAATATTTAACTGTCGGACTGCGAATCATAATTTTTTGTGATCATCTTTCAGTTTTTATCTGAGCTTTTATGTTTGAAGATACATATGTAGGTCTGTTGCTGCTAACAGATACGATTCCTGTTGACGTCAGTTTTATTAAATTCAAATAATTTGTATTAAAATTCAAATAATGCTTACAAATTTAAAGCATACTTTTAGGCATTTTGTTCTTTACGTAACGCTAATTAAGTTACCATATGTTTTTAATGAAGTTGAGTAATCTGTAAACTCTCTATTTTTGTTATTCACCTCTCCGCAAACTAAGTTGTGTATTCACCACCGTGATAGTCGCTTTGACTAAGCTAAGTTCTTATTTTAATTTCTTTTGTAAGTTAGTTCTTAATATATATTTGAAGAATAAAGACATTTATTAAATAATAGTTCAAAAGGTAAAAAACTGGTTATTGTGATTTTTATTTCTATTGGTACTGCAAAGATTTTAAACTACAGCTTATCATTATTTGACCCTGGGATTTATATTGGAATCTCCCCAACATTTTTTTGGTCCAATCGAGCCGAATGCTGATTTATGGACAGCAGTTAATTTTGTGAATCCAACTCATATCCCTTTGAGTTATTTTTTTGGATAAAATTGAATTGATGCGAATCTTGATCATTGGAATCATTTGGACTTTTGAGAAAGACTTTTTATGCAAATTGTGCACTCCTATTGGAAATCCTATATCCCTTTACCCAAGGTAGGTGCTGTGTATTAAAATTTGGTGATGATTTTATACATTTATTTGGTATATAATTATAATTACATAAAATAATTATTATTTTTGACCGTGATTAATATCATTTTATTAGTTTATCAATTTTATTGGTTTATAAAAATATAAAGATTTGCCTTGCTCATGTGCAAATTAATGAAAGACATTTTATTTAAAAATTTTTTAATGGAAATTTAATTAAAGTGATATAAAATATTTTTTTTAATGTGGGTATATTTGAAACGATTTTTGATCGAAAGGTTTGAGTGCAGTTTCCCAACGGTTTCTTTTTAGTCTCGTGATAAAGTACAGTTTCCCTACAGTTTCTTATTAATCTCGTGATATAGTACAGTTTTCTTACGGTGTTTTTTAAATCCTTTAAAGGATTATCTATAATCTTTATTTGAATTGATTTTCTGGGATTTTCTTGGTGAACAACAATTTATTTTTTGAGATTATTTTCGGTTCTTCTATTTTAAAAGAATTTTTTGGTTTTTTAAAGTAAAATTTGTTCAGAAATTTAATTATTTCTATTTTTTTGGAAGTTTATTGCAATTTGTGCACCTTTTTTTCTTCGTTTGAGAACAAATTAGTTTTCTTTTCATCGTTTTTTTGAAAATGGCTGAATCTGAAGATTTTTTCTAAGCGTTAATCAAATTAACGAAACAATTGAAAGTTTTCGGGATGTACCAAACAAAGATACGATGACTTGTGGTATGTTCAAGGTTTGGAAAAAGGAATTCGAAGATTTATGGGATAACTTTCGCACAGTGTATGCAAAATGTTTAAGTAATGAGGATAAAACCATAGACGATGCAAAATTATCGACAATAAAAGCAAAATACAATTCAGTATCACTAAATTATTTCAGTACAAGTAAAAACAAGGAAACCGAAATTAAAGAAGATTTAAAACATTCTCAAATATCTGAGTCCACTAAACCAGATTTTGGAATTAAAGTTCCACCTTGCGACGTTGAATGTTTTGAGGGTGATTACAAATCCTGGTCTACCTTTCGTGACATGTTCACATCTATTTATGCAAACCACCCCCGTTTAAGTGATGTAGAAAAACTATATCATCTACGCTTAAAAACCAAAAAGGTAGCTCATGATATTGTCGACAAGTTTTCACTCACTGCAGATAATTTTACTCTTGCGTGGGAAGCTTTAAAATCCCAGTATAAAAATAAAAGGATCTTAATAAATACTCAACTTAAAACACTTTTTTCAATTCCATCGATCACTATTGAAAGTTGATCTGCCTTAAGAAAATTACATAGAACCGTGCGCGATTGCTTAGGGATTCTTTCAAGTTTTAGCGTTAAGACTGAAAATTGGGATCCGCTTTTAGTTTTTCTTGTTTCGCAAAAGATACCTGAAAATACTTTGCTCCTTTTTGAACAAAGTTTGAACAAAGTTTGAAAACAGAAACAGACGTTCCTACCTGGCAATCCTTGGAGGATTTTCTCGCTTCCAGATATAAAATTCTTGAATCTGTGGAAGAAGTAACGCAATGCTCCCGTAAAAAGGCTAATCACATTTCAAATTCAAATTCCAATTTTAAGAAAGTTAACTCATTTTATTCCGCAGAAAAGAGTTTTTGTTGTAAAATATGCAACAGTAATCATCCCTTGCGTTTATGTAAGAAATTTTTAGACATGGATGTCGCATCTCGACGTAAGCTAGCTCAATCCCAAAAGTACTGCTACAACTGCCTTGCGCTCACACATTAAGTATACGAATGTAAAAGTAAAGTGTCCTGTGACCAGTGTGGTAAACGACACCATAGTTTGCTGCACTTTACTTCACCAAAACCCACCCCTCCCGATACAAGATCTTATTCGCAACCCAACACTTCCTTAAGTACCATTCCCATACAGTCCACTTCTATTGCTCAGCAACAACCATCCATTAGTTCAGGAAAAGATGTTTCATCTGATTCTTCAACTCTTCAAAGTTTTCTGGTAAACCAGAAAAGGAATATTTTGTTAGCAACAGCTTTGGTTAAAATTACTGCTCATAACCAAACATTTCTTCTGAGAGCTTTGATCGACCCTGGTTCTGAAGCTACATACATTTTGCAATCTGTAGTGAACCGATTTAAGCTTTTCACCCGTTCAACCAATGCGTCTATTTGTGGCATTGGAGAAGTTCAAAGTGAATTTTCAACGAGTATGTGTCCTCTCACTCTCGAATCTCGCATCAACCCTGACATTCCCATTGCAGCTGTTGTTTTGAAAAAGCTGACAGGTAATTTGCCATCGCAGACTGTTGACGCATCAAACTTGGTTGAGCTCAAAAGATTGCGATTGGCAGATCCTAAGTTTGATAAACCCGCTTCTATAGATATGTTGATAGGAGCAGATATATACCCTCTTATTTTATGTGAAGGTATAAAGAGCGAAAAAGACCTTTCTCCAATTGCACAAAATACGGTTTTTGGGTGGATTATTTCAGGCCCATGTAATGAAAATCCAAACAAAACAACCCTTAATACATTTTTTATTAGACTTTTGCTTCTAAAACAAGTTCAAAGGTTTTGGGAACTCGAAGAGGTTCCATATGTCAAACCCTTATCTGATGAAGATAAATTTTGTGAAGAATTTTATGTGGATACCACAATTCGAAATAAAGATGGTCGTTATATAGTAAAACTTCCATTCAAGCCCAACTTTAACGTCTTAGATTTGGGTCTTTCCAAAAAAAGTGCAGTATTTGCGTCAAGAGAAACGTCTTCTCAACGATATGTGTCTGAAAGAAGAATACAACAAAGTTCTAAAGGAATATGTTTCGTTAAAACATATGTCCTTTGTGCCACCATGTAGTTTGAACCTTTCCAGTCCGCACTTTTACCTACCGCATCATGCTGTGGTAAAACCAGATAGCGCTTCGACAAAGGTAAGAGTTGTGTTCAATGCAAGTGCATCTACACACAAAGGAATAAGTCTTAACGACATTCTTTACAGTGGCCCTGCTTTGCAAAACGATTTGCAAACTATTTTGTTAAGATGGCGACTATATCCATATGTTTTCAATAGCTATATTGAAAAGATGTATCGCCAAATATATGTTCACCCGAGTCATCGGAAATTCCAAAGGATTATTTGTCGATCTTTTGAGTCAGAATCAGATTTGGCTGATTTTGAAATCAACCGAGTTACTTTCGGAGTTTACTGTGCTCCATACTTAGCAATCCGAACGTTGCACCAGCTTGCTTTGGACGAAGCAAATAAACATCCCTTAGCAAAAGAAGTGGTGCTTTCGGATTTTTACGTTGATGATGTTTTCTCTGGAGGTTTCAGTCTGGATCTAGTCTTACAGATTCAGGAAGAATTGAAAGCACTTCTTTTGGCTGGCGGATTTAGTTAAAAGAAATGGACCGCTAACCACCCTCGCTTGTTGGAAAACATCCCTAGGGGGGATGTTTTAGATCAACACTTTCTAGTGTTCGAAGAGTCTTCACATTCGAAAGTTCTGGGCGTTGGGTGGAATGCGAGGGATGACTCATTTTATATTCGTTGTGAACTATTTTCTCTACCAGATTCTGTTATGACAAAACGTGAATAGTTTTCAAATATTTCAAAAATATATGACCCTATCGGTTGGCTAGCACCAACAATTTTATTAAAAATATTGATGCAAGATGTCTGGAACGACAAAACGGAATGGGATGGGCCCATAAAACCCAATCGTGTAGAAACTTGGAAAGAATTTGTGAAATCTATTCCAATTATAAAAGATATTAAAATCCAAAGATGGATTAATTATACCCCAGAGATGTTTGTAGAAATACACGGCTTTAGTGATGCATCTCTCAGTGCGTACGCTGCCACCGTTTACTCAAGGATTTTAGATTCATCTAGAGACGTTTTTAGTTACCTTCTTACCTCAAAAACGAAAGTAGCTCCCCTGAAAGCTATTTCGATACCTCGGCTAGAGCTTTGTGGAGCTCTTTTGCTAACAAAGTTAGTAAACGCTGTAAAAAGCAGTCTACGCCTTAATAACTGTCCTGTCTACCTTTGGACGGACTCGATGATAGTACTTTATTGGATTTGTAACTGTCCATCTCGGCTTGAAACCTTTGTCCGAAACCGAGTCCAAGTTAGTTAAAGTCTTCAAAGGAAACTTGGCCAGTAACAAAAATTCAAGAGGACTCCGATTGGAATCTTGAAATAAAACAAATAAAAAGCTTCGTTGTAAACGAAAATTTCAGTCATGACATTTTGAAAAGATTTTCGTGCTATGCTCGTTCTTTAAAAGTAATAGCCTATTGCTTTAGATTTATCAATCTCGCTTCTCCCAAAAGAAAAAGGTTCTATCCCTATAGATATTTTTCTAAAAATTTAAGACATCATGAAATAGTTTTTGTAAAAACTCGTTTAGTTATGCTAGCAAAACGCCTCTATTTTAGTGAAGAGTTCAAAGCTCTTCATAACTCAAAACCATTGAGTAAAAATAGTTTAATTTTGACTCTAAACCCTTGCCTAGACTCTGACTTTATAATTAGAGTAAACGGTCGTTTAACAAATGCAAATTTGAGTTATAACGAAAAATTTCCCATTATTTTGCCATATGCATGTCCATTATCAAAATTGTTGGTTGGATTTGTCCATAAAAATTCCTTACATGGAGGGAACCAGCAAGTTTTGTACTTAATGCGAAAAGAGTTTTGGATACCAAAATTAAAAAACTTAATAAAATTCTGTGTAAATCGTTGCATGGTTTGTGTTTTGCACAAAAAGGATTTTCAAACCCAGTTGATAAGAACACTCCCACCAGAAAGGGTAAACTATTCGTTTCCGTTCACCCACGTAGGATTGGATTTCGCTGGCCCCTTCGAACTAAAGGTTCAGAAGGGTCGGTTCTATCAAGCCATAAAAGGTTATGCTTGTCTTTTTATTTGTCTCTGTACAAAAGCTGTACATTAAGAAGCAGTTGGAAGTCTCTCTACTGACTCGTTTTTGGCAGCTCTCGATAGATTAGTAGGACGAAGGGGTGTGCCCCAACAACTTTTTTCCGATAATGGTACTAATTTCGTCGCTGCTAATAAAGTTCTCACTAATGAGATTCGAAAGGCTTTGGCAGACTCAACCTCGGAAGCTGAAAAAACGTACTTGCCTAGGAATTTGAAATGGAACTTTATCCCACCAGGTTCTCCTCATATGGGCGGCCTTCGGGAGGCCGAAATAAAGTCCTTTAAAACTCATTTTAAGAAAGTTGTTGGAAACTCCAAGCTAACTTTCGAAGAGTTCTCTACATTGCTCGTCAAAATTGAGTCTTGTATGAATTCCCGCCCCATTTCTCCAATAAGTGAAAATCCTTTGGAACCTTTACCCTTAACACCTGGTTATTTCTTGAAAGGTTCACCTTTGCTTTCCTTACCTGAAAGACAAATTGGTGAAAGTACCACCCTAAAGAGTTGGCAAAGAGTTCAACAAATTTTACACTCCTTTTCTAAACGATGGAAGGAAGAATATTTAACTGATCTTCAGCGAAGAACAAAGTGGAAATTTCCTAAACGTAATGTTGAAATTGGAGACATTGTGGTTGTGCGCAATGAAAATTTGCCACCCACTCAATGGCGTCTTGGAAAAGTTGTGGCTGTTCACATAGGGAACGATGGAAAGGTACGCGTTGTTACACTTAAAACTCAACAAGGAGATATTCTACGACCGGTAGTGAAATTGTGTCTTTTGCCTACCGATCAAGAATTGTTTCAGGTGTATCATGCAATACAAAGAAAAGAATAAAAATAATTATTGAAATTTATTTAGTTTTTGAGATTTCATATTTTTATAAATACTTTTATATTGCTGAATGCACAGCACCTTATGAATTTTAGTCTTATAAATATTAAGCTTATCAATTTTAATCTTATAAATTTAAACCTTATAAATTTTAACTTTATAAATTTAAATCTTACAAATTTAACCTTATGAATTAAAACCTTTAAATTATTCTATTCAATTTGAGTTTAAACATTCCTATTAACATGTCCGAGTGAGTAAGGGCACTCTTTAAACAACCCTCGACGTTGGATTTACTAACTTCATTTTTTTTCCTGGGTAGCGAATCGAGGCGCTTCCTTAACAAAATACCTCCACCGATGGACTCACTATCTGCATTTCGGATACATGGATTTACTCTTTGCATTCCTGCAAAGGGGGGCCGGAATGTTGACGTCAGTTTTATTAAATTCAAATAATTTGTATTAAAATTCAAATAATGCTTACAAATTTAAAGCATACTTTTAGGCATTTTGTTCTTTACGTAACGCTAATTAAGTTACCATATGTTTTTAATGAAGTTGAGTAATCTGTAAACTCTCTATTTTTGTTATTCACCTCTCCGCAAACTAAGTTGTGTATTCACCACCGTGATAGTCGCTTTGACTAAGCTAAGTTCTTATTTTAATTTCTTTTGTAAGTTAGTTCTTAATTTATATTTGAAGAATAAAGACATTTATTAAATAATAGTTCAAAAGGTAAAAAACTGGTTATTGTGTTTTTTATTTCTATTGGTACTGCAAAGACTTTAAATTACAGCTTATCATTATTTGACCCTGGGATTTTTATTGGAATCCTCCCAACAATTCCTTTTTAATTTTTTTTTCTTCTTTGGCTGTCAAGTTTTTTTTTATATTCTAGTTCTGAAATCAGAAATCTTGAAGGTTTTTTTTTCTTTTTCTCTGGTGAAGTTGAATTATTTATCTACTTATTGAAGTTCTTTTTCTATGATTTTTTTGTGGAAGGAGATTTTTTGTTTGATTAGCAGTTAGAAGTTCTGCAATTTTATTGTAAGTAGTGAAGTCGTCGCGTTTTGCTTTTTGATGATATTCAAGAAATTAACGCCCATTCAGAAGCTATTTTTGAAGAGTTTTACCATTCCATTAAAAAAGCAATGTTGATCGCTTCAATTTATACACTTCCTTCAGTTATTCTGAACATTTGAATTCCATTGTTTCAAACTCCACATCAAATATGTCGCAAAACTATCAAACCGATAATAACAAGGGAGGGGAAAACGAATTTCAGGGCGCATTATTAAATTCGGATGAAAATGAATTCAGTAAATTGGAGAGCGAAGTCGAAATCTATATGAAATTGCTGACGCTAAAGCAGGGGTCAAAGAATCTTTCGACAATTTTTATGTTTCAATCATGGGTCTTAACGACCGCCTCAAAGAGCCCTTTGACGATAAAAAACATATTGATGTAATTAAAAATAATTCCAAAGACAAAATGGGTGAAATATTGCTATCGGCGGACGTTAAAAATCTCGAGCAGTTACGAAACAAGGCCAGAGAAGCTGAGATGTTTTTGGCAAAGCGAACTCCTGTTCAAAGATCGGTGCCTGAGATCGTTGTCAATGATGAAATTGAGGAAATCGATTTGGGAGGGGAAGAGGTAGCTGCTTTTTCGTCAAGTCGAAAAACTGTGTCGACTGCGAATTATGTGTGTTGGAATTGCGACCAAAAAGGACACGCATATCATTTTTGCCCTTCCAAAATTAGGAATCTCTTTTGCTTTTTGTGCGGTGCAAAGGGAGTAAACACCATCGAATGTGGTAAAACTTCGGGAAACGGGCTGAGGGACGAGAGAAAGAGTGGGAAAATTCGTTCCTTAAGACCATTCCAACCACTCGCAAAATTAGATAACAAGTACAAATTAAACCACAGCCAAGAACCATTGTTAGAAAGCGTTCCAAACAAGATCTTGGAACGAGAAAAACCTCTCAGTTCTCAATGTTTTCAGTCTCATCCTGTAGAAACTTGCTCCTTAAAATCTCTTCATGAACGAAAGCTAAACTATAACAAAGTTCGTTCTCGAATTTTTGGAACATGTTGTAGTTTAGCTAGCGTTCAAGTTTAAAAACGCCGGCGTCGGTTTTGTAATCAAAAAAAAGTTTCGAAAACAAATTGTCGAAATAAGATCTTCAGAACCATATGGACATTCATTTAAACAATGAATCAGTTTTTGGAGTTTTAGACAGCGGTGCTTCAATTTTTGTATTAGGTAATGATTGTAGTGAATTGGTAAAGAGAATTGGTGTTGAAGTGAGGCCATAGAAAAATGTTGTACGTACGGCAGATGGAAAGTCCCATGATATTGTTGGTCACTGCCAAATACAGACCAAGTACAATGGCGTTTCAAAAGAACCTTCTTTTTATTTAATTCCCAATTTGACCCAAAATTATATTTGGGAATGAATTTTTGGCGCGAATTTAACCTTGAGCCTCAAATAAGTGAAATACAAACCGACATCGGCATTGATGATGAAGATGTTAATTATAAGGATGAGACTGAAAACTTTCGCCGGGCAACATTTTCAGATGGAGCATGTAAAAAAATTATTTCCTAACTATGTCGACACGGGAAGCGCCTTTCCCATCAGATCCCGGCATTATCCATTGTCCCCGGAAGAAGTTTATAAGGAATTGGACCGTATGTTAGAGCTTGGGGTTATCGAGGTTAGTAATTCTCCTTGGAGTTGCCCTGTAGTTTTAGTTCTAAAACCAGGTAAAGTCCGTTTATGTTTAGACTTTCGAAAAGTCAACGCCGTCACCATTAAGGATGCGCATCCTTTGCCACATATTGAAGGCTTACTCAGCCGTACAAAGGATATGCATTTCATCACGGGAATAGATTTAAAAGACGCTGATTGGAAAATACCTTTAGACGAAAAATCCCGAGAGAAGACGGCCTTTGCAGTACCTGGTAAACCACTCAGTTCAAAGTTATGCCATTTGGCTTGAGTAATGCTGGTCAGATGATGAGTGATCGACCAAGTGGTGCCTAGTTCTCATCGTGAAAATGTTTCTGTCTACCTTGATGATTTGCTTATTTGTACGGCTGATTTTGAGTCACATATACGCATTCTTAACGAAGTGGAGGCTTGTTTTCGCAGGGCTAACTTAACTTTAACCTCGATAAAAGTAAGTTCTGCATGCGTGAGATCAAGTATCTCGGTTATATTGTCGGCCAAGGTACTTTGAAGACTAATCCTGACAAAATCGAGGCAATGATTAATTTTCCCGTTCCAACATTTTTAGGTTTGACCGGGTGGTATCTAGCGGATCTAGCGGCACCCCTTACTGATTGCCTGAAAAAGAAATCCAATTTTGAATTTACATCTGAAGCTTCGGAGGGGTTTAATAGATTAAAGGCTGCACTTTCTTTAGCACCGTTGTTGTCTCAACCTGACTTCAAAATGCCGTTGACTATTCAGTGCGATGCATCTTCAGAAGGTGTAGGTGGCGTTCTCTTTCAATTGGATGAGAGCGATAACGAGAGACCGATCGCATATTAATCAATCAAGCATATTAAACCTTTTCTCTACATTTGAATAACTTAAGCAGTAATCGGTGTAGTTATCAATAAACGTATAACAAAATTTTATCCTACTATTTAAACTAAACTATTTCTGCATGAAACGAAAAATAAAATGCTCCGCTCACGTTCACCGAAAGTTCGTCAGTGCAAAGTGAATCAGCCTTCTTTTTCGCCTTCTGCCGTTACCTCTGAAACACAACAAAAATCCAACCAGTGTCAAGTACTACTACCTTTTTCTCTATCCCCCACAAACATATGTTATCAACAACCGAACAATTTCAGTGGGGAAACTGGCAACCCAACGCCGTTTTCCATGGAAATTTTGGAAGCGATGCTTATAAAACAGAGTGAGTCTATTGTTAATTTGCTATCATCTAAATTTGCAGAATCGAACTAAGGATTCTCAATAAATTTGAGGAAGATGTCGCTGCCATTAAACGCAGTATTACTGATTTAGACAATAGAGTGATTTAATTAGAAAAAAATCTATTTTCTGTAGATGCATTGAGAAATGAAGTTTGTACACTAAAACGATACATCGAGGTTCAGGAGAACAAATCAATTGCGGCTGAAGCTCTTCTGTATGGACTTCCATTCGAAGAAGGTGAAAATCTGATAGCAATGCTTAACAACTTATGTCACACAATCAACGTGCGGGCTCCTTTGCTTAAAAACATATATCGTGTTAAACAAAAAACAAAAACACTAAAAGTACACAAATAATGATCAAGTTTAACTCTGCGTATAGTAAAAACTTCTTAATAAAATGCATTTCATCTCACTGCAAACAGAAAAATACCCGACTATGCTTGCATATGACATTGGTATAAACTCGAGTGTGTATATACATTTTCATGAAGCTCTTACCAGACAAAACCATGTGCTTATGCAACGTGTACTTAGCTTTAAAAAAGATAAGAAACTGACATTTGTTTTTCATCGCGTGGAATCGTTTACGTCAAACAAAATGAAAGAGAAAAAGCTCGTGTTGTAGAAAACTTGGAAAATCTTAATAATATCACCAGGGGAAGTGAAAGCTCATTATAAGCTCTTCAATTGATTTGAACATACAGTAGCGGCCAACTATTATATTAATAATGTTAATGCACAAAGCCTTAGGCCAAAAATAGATGAGTTTCGTTACCTGTTTGAAGGCTCGGGGGTCGATGTTGTTTGTGTTTCAGAGACTTGGTTTTCTTCAAGCCCAGCAGGTGGTGTGGACTTGACGGATACAATTTATGGTTTAAAAGGTTATCGAATTTACCGTGGGGACAGGATCGGGCGGGTTGGTGGAGGAGTAGGTGTGTATTTAAGAAACAATATTTTTCGTAATGTAACAGTAAAGTGTAAGTCAGAAGTAAGTAGTGGGATGGATTTCTTGTTTCTCGAATTAATTGGTTTTAGTGACTCTATTCTTCTTGGAGTGGTTTATAGACCAAATAAAACTATCAGCCTTTGTAGCCTCTTTTCTATGCTCGAGGATATTTCTATCACTTTTTCTAACGTAATTTTGTGTGCTGAGCTGATATAAATAGTGACATTTTGTCAGAACGGGCACTTATAGATGGTATGAGTTCTCTTAATCTTTTTCCTGTCAACTCTTCTTCGCCAACTCACTTTAGTGATACTTCTAGCACATTACTCAATGTTTTCTTTGTAAGTGATAAAAGAAAGGCTCTTTTATACGATCAACTATCGGCTACTGGCTGCTCAAAACATGATCTCATATATCTAACTTTTGATTTTCAACTCCAGGACTTAACACTCTTTCGAATTTAGAGATTTTAGACATATAGATTATTCGATGTTAGAGACTGATGTGCGTAGTATTAATTGGGATCAAATTTATTATATGTCTTCACCTGATCAGCAAGACGAGTTTCTGCAAAGTAATGTGAATCAACTTTTTTCCACTTAGAACAAAATTTATAAGGCATGGTGAAAATTCTTGGTTTACACGTGATAAGTTGAACTAATTAAAAAACGTGATAAGGCGTATAAGCGGTGGAAGTCCTACAGAGTGGAGAATCACCAAACGATATGTCGAACCCTTCGTAATAAAGTTGTTTGTAAAATACGTTCAGCCAAAACGAGCTATTACTCAGACCGCCTTAATAAGAATTTGAAAGAGGTCGGAATAAAACAAAAGAACTCAAGCCTTGATAATGTTGATGCCAAGAGCTTAATAAACATTTTGTCGCTTTGCCTTCTACTGTTCAATCCCCTGTCGTTGAGAGTTTGCTTTCAATTAAATCAAACTCAGCTGGAATTGACAACGTTCACCCAAAATTTGTTAAAGTTATTCTTCTCATAATATTACCCTATGTCACCCATAGGTTCAACCAAATTTTAAGGACGGGGGTTTTTCCTCTAGTTTGGAAAATATTCAAAGTTTTGCCCATCCCCAAGAGCCCTTCAAGCAAAGACTATCGATCTATCGCCATACTCTCTTTCCTTTCCAAAGTTTTGGAAAAAATTATGCAGAAGCAAATAAATAGGTATTTAAGTTTGAATAACTTTTTGAGTTCGCGCCAATCTGGTTTCTGTGCCAAACACAGCTGCACCACAGCACTTTTAACGGTAGTTGATTATATAAGACAGCGTCTAGACAAAACCAGATAACCTTCCTCGTGCTCCTTGACTTTTCCAAGGCATTTGATACTGTCAATCACGATATCCTCTGCGATAAACTTTTAAATGATTTTAACTTTTCTCACTCTGCAGTTAGCTTAGTGTCTTCATATTTAAAAGATCGACAGCAAGCCACTTTCGCCAACAGCAAAATGTCAGATTTTCTACCCAACACAAGCGGAGTTCCACAGGGTTCAATACTAGGACCCCTCCTGTTTTCTATATGTGAACAAGTTAGCATCTGTCGTTACTAACTCCTTTTTTGTAAAAATGTATGCAGACGATATGTAGAAGACGATGCTCTTTGGACTCAATCGATCAATGTGTTAGGCTCATGAACGCTGACTTGGAAATGGTATATAATTGGTCGTAACAAAATCTATTACTGGTAAACCCTAAAAAGTCAAAGTGTATAGTTATATCCAAAAAAGTTATCAGTACCTCAAATTTCCCGGTTATAAAATTTGATGATAGTCCCATCGAATACGTCGAGAAGGCTAAAAACCTGGGTATGATCTTCAATCAAACATTAACATGGAATGATCACATTAACATGATAGTAGGGAAAGTCTGTGGTATACTTTGTTCATTGTGGGCCACTCAATATTTTACCCCCATAAAAAACTCGAATTCTATTAAATAAAACGCTTATTATATAATACTGACTTATGGTTGTGAAGTTTTTGGAAATTGCGATTCTGCAAGTTGCCGTGAACTCAATTTTGCTTACAACAATGCTGCTCGATATGTTTTTGACCTGCGAAGGTATGATCATACATCTTACTATACTCGCCTTATACCTTTCGCTTGATAGCCTTTTGAAATACCGCACTGTAGTAATGTTGTATAATATTATTAATTCACATCAACCCTCTAGGCTTTTTAGCAGAATAACTTTTTGCTCATCTATAAGGACTAGACACATTTTACCCCCGCGTTTTTCTTGCATGACGTCTGAACGTCAATTTTTTGTTCATGCCACCCGACTTTGGAACTCCCTCCCACTCCAACTAAGAGAAATAAGCTTAAAAAAAAGGATTTCTTACTGAATTAAGAAAAATTTTGTCATCATAATTTAAAAACATGTTTCATTAGTCTCATAATATCTTTCATCTTGTTAAATAATGTAATAATTATGTTGCTGTTTTGTTTAATTTTAATGTTTTATCTTATTTATATCCGGTAGTTTTTAATACATATTTGTTCTACTTTTCATAGCTTATCACTATTTTAAAAGATAATGTATCTTAATGTGAAAGCATTCAAAATATTTAAATAAAATAAAAAATAAAAATATATGTCGTATAAGCTTAATAAGTCTCAGAAAAACTATACGACTACTGAGCAGGAATGTCTTCAAGCGGTCTTGAGTATACGAAAATTCAGGCCCCATGTTGATGGATTACTTTCACGGTAATAACAGACCACTCAAGCCTTAATTGGTTGATGTCAATGAAAGAATTGTCTGGTATGTTTGCTAGATGGAGTTTGGAGTTCCATGGTTTTATATTTTCGATAGAACATCGTAGGGGATCCCTCAACACAGTGGTTGATCCTCTATCTCGTATGGATATGGAAGATATTTCTGCGAAAATAACCCTTGGTAAATATGAGCCTTGTTAAGATTATTCGATAATTATGTGTGGTGAGTTCGATCTTAGGTTAGGTTAGGTTAGGTTTATGTGGCTGTCAGGAAGACTACTGACACACTTAGACCACAGATAGGTCCGTTGTGATACCACGAAATGAGCGATGGAGTATTTCTTTAATTAAACCAGTTGGAGCTTCTTATGAAGCGATGTAAAGATAGAATATCAACTTTCGATATATCGCTTGGATCGTCGAAAAAGAAATTACCCAGGTGTAATTTACGTCTTTGGGAGAGAGCTGGGCATGAACAGAGAAGATGGGTGATAGTCTCCTCCTCCTCCTCATCCATGCAGCTTCTGCAAAAATCATTAGAGAATACGCCAACTCTTATGGCGTGTCTTCCTATGAGGCAGTGTCCGGTTATGACACCAATTACGGAGCTAAGATGTAATCTGCTCATAGATAACAAACATTTAGTACGTTTCTGATCTAATTTTGGCCAGATTTGCTTTGTCGCTACGCAGGTAGTAGTGTTTGTCCATCTTAAATTTGTTTTCTCTATGGCATTTAGTTTTAGCATGAGTTTGCTTGTAGCGATAGGTATACCAATTTTCACCTTGTTAGGTAAAACCGGCAATAGGGTTCCATTTCTGGCGAGTTCATCGGCTTTGCAGTTTCCCTCAATGTCTCTGTGTCCCGGCACCCAGAAAAGGTGAATGTTGAACTGTTCTGCCATCTCCATGAGAGATGATCGACAGTCGCAGGCAGTTATTGAGTTTGTGGAAACAGCACTGATTGAGTTCGATCTTGATTCAGTTAAATTTGATTCGGAGCAATATTCCCAGTTGAGAGAGAGCGTCAAAGTTAATCAGTCTGCGCTTCCTGACCTAGTTGTATCGGGAAAATTTATAAACAAGAGTTAGGTTCAGGACTGGTGAGGTGAACGAGGAGGATTCGTTGTGGCGTCTTTAGTTGCATGACAAACTCACTCGCAAATGCATTGAATTGTCTCATAATACCAAGTTGTGTTACCATAGTGGCTTCGCAAAAACGTATGCTCGTATTCCAGATAAATATTATTGGCCAAAAATGGTAAGAGATGTCAAAGCTTTTGTGAGTGGGAGTGATATGTACAAAATGGTGAAGGCACCGAACGCGATTCTTCGTCCACCTATGACCAAGGAGACTGTGACTATTCTTTGCGTTCAGACATGCACGATTCTTTAAGTTGTCAACCATATTATGCTCTTTTTGGACCAAACATGATGGCTCATGGCTCTACGTATCGAATACTACGCGAGTTAAACGCTTCTGAAGACCCGGAAATGTTAGTCTTGGTATATTCCATGCCAAGGACATGCGCCAATAAAAACACTAAAAAGAAAAGAAAATGTTCCACAAAGTATCGTGTTTAATTTTATATATAAAAATTGTAAATTATCTGACGTAAAAATGTTGTTTAAGCTCGGCTAGTTAAATGGATTTTATGTGTTTTATTATTATTTATGTGGTTGAGAATTTTATGTTTATCCACAGATGTTTTTATTTGCTTGTTAAGGTTTTTTTTTAAAATACTTATTACCTTTTTATTAAAAAGGAAATGTTTTTACAGGTGCTAAACAAAACTATTCGTCTCAAAAGGTCGAAAAAAACTAAGTCAATTCCTGTCTACATTAAAAAAAAAAGAAAATAAACACATTCGCCCTTCTCTTTCGTTTAAATGGACAACAAAAATCACTTTCATTTGATTTTTTTTACAAATTTTTTTTGTAAGTTTCAAATTATTTTTCTTTTAAATTTTTTTGTATATACTTTTTTTACTTCACTTAATTTTCATTTTTGTATTGCACTTTCTGCATTTTGAATAAATCATAGTAAATATTTTTGTTTACTATGAAAACACATAGCAAAACTTTGTTTGCTAAACTTCTTGCAACCATTTTTTTTACACTGCACTATTTTCTCAACCCGACCGATTTGCATATTCCAGATAACGATTTATCTGGAAAAGCAAAGCCTTGTAACCGAACCGAATTAATTCGTTTCACGATTTTAAAAGTTTTTATTATTTTTTTACCTAAATTACCAATTTTTCCGGCGGCGACGATCGAGGTTAAAACTTTACACATTTTAATTTTATTTGTAAAAAGAATGTCAGAAAAGGGAGAAGAGTACAAATTGTAGTAGATTGGTTCTGCAGATTTAGTTTTATTTGGGTGATTTTGTTTTTGTGGGTGAGCTGGAGCTGAAGTCTGTAGAAGAGATTTGCAGAATTTTTATCTTGCAGATCTTAAGGAGGATTTCGTACATAGAAATTCATGACAAAAAGTTTTAATTCGGAATAGAATTTTCTATTGGGTTAAGAGTTCAATGTACCTGGAAAGAGGAGAAATCAGGGATCGTTTGTTGATATCTTTTTGCAGAATCAAAAGGGAAAAGCTTTGGCAGCCTAAAATATGAATTTAATTCAATACAGAGACTTGAATTGCATAGTTTAAACCATTTAGAAGAATTAAGAACTCCAAGAAAAACTACATAAATTAAATAAAAGTTTAATTTGGCTATTTCTGTGGTGATAGGAAAAAGGGCAAAGAAAAAAAAGTATGAATTTCAATTAAAAAATTTCCTGGCGTGGAATTGATCATTGGCCATTATTAAGGAGCGTGCGTATAAGAAGGCCTTTACAAAAGCAAGAAGATAAATAACCAGGGTGATCGCTGGAAGATCTGGATTCGCAGTTTAAACACCAAATTTCGTGTTTATATTCACTGAACTTCTTTTTAAATTAATTTTGAAATTGCAAAGAAAAAAGATTAATGAAAGTGGCTTTAACAAAATTGATAATTTGACTGCAAAGAAATCGCTACGCGAACCGCAAATAATTTTTTTTGTGAATTAAGTCGCTCAAAAAGTGATATACATGAAAATATATATATACGTATAGATAAAAGTAACAAGGCACTTTGATATTACATATATTATACTCCCGTATCTGCACTAGTGGCCTACTCTACGAATTAAAGGGTGAGTTTTTATTTGTTTAAATAGGTATCTACCTACCTTAATTATTTATATAATAATATATGTACATAAAATATACCTTTGAAAGTGCGCGATTTAATTTTGAGGGATTTTTGTTTTTGGGAACATTGAATTAAGTCGTCAAACTAACAAAAGACGATTTAAAATCCCAAATTCACAGAATTTGACAAAGACGTTGTGATATTTGATCGTGAAATTCAAATGTTTAATATAATTATTGTCACTCAATAAAATATAATAATAATTATCGTACCTACATAAAAAAAAAAAAAAAATTACCTACACATTTTTAGCTATGTTTAAATTTAATTTAGATTGAGCTACATCTTAAACAAGAATAAAAAGAAGCTACAGTTTTAAAGAAATTAATTCGCAAGATTTTTTATCTTTTTGAAGAAAATAGGTACATTGAATTCATAATGGAATAATTATTTTCTAAAAGAAAGGGATGAGGGGGATATGAGAGAAGAATGGTAGTATAGGTATAAGAGAAGAAGCCTAGTCAAGAGGTTGCCTGGCGAGGGAAGCAACCATGGATGGGAGGGTTAAGAAAATATTCTCGCGCATCTAGACCATCAATGATGCATAGTCTGGCATAAACTTTTTTTTGTAGCGACTCAAAAGGTCCAAGAACCCACGGATGAGCGAGTGTATGTGGTAAAGTATGCCAGCACGGACCTAAAGGCAAATCAGTGCGTTACAAAACTAAAAGTCATTTTGATATTTCTTGCTTCCCAATTTCATTGATGCATCAATTAAATTGTATTTTATTTTGTTTAAGTAAAAAACTCAAATTCAAATTCCATAAGAGAAAAACATTGTAAGTTTATATAAAAACCGAATTCAAAATAAAAAAAAGTGCACGACTGGGTCGCACGAAATTGCTCTTGTGGTGCACAATTAAAATATATTTAATAATTTTTCTCAAAATATATAGGCAAAAAAAGTCATATGAATTTTTCGCAAAAGTGCTAAAACTTCTTTACTTATTACAAAATAAGTTTACCAAAAAAAATATTCTAAAATCGTTAGAACGATTTACTTAACATTTTACAAATTTGAAGAACGTTAATTTCAAGTGCTTAATAGTTTGCAATTTATGCACAAAAAAACAAAAAAAAATTCAAGCCGTTTTCCAAATATTGAATTTGCAAAAAAAAACAATTAAAAACTTAATAAGCTTAAGCTTTTTTGGAAAATGTTGGTATTGAAATTTGTTCAATTCCTCTAAATCTTTCTAAAAAAATGTTGTTTGAAATCGATTAACCCGTTCATGAGATAACTCAAGAAAATAAAAAGGACGACCGAGTCGGACGAATTTGCACGAATAAGTTTTTTTCAATTTCCAAAAAAAATTTTTTTTCCAAAAAATACTTTTTCGAAATATTTTTATGCCATATTTATCAGGCATTGCAGGACTACCTGAATATCAAATTTCATGAAAATCGGTCTAAAAATTAAAGATTCTTAAATTATGTTAAATTCTGTCCACTAGTACCACCCAGTGGTCGAAATTCGACCATTTTTGACAATAAAATGAGTGTTACAATTTATTTGTTATTAAACATATTAATACGTTATAAGCTCAACTTAAGTTCACGGTAGCACGAATTTGCACACGCGAATACTTTTTTCGATAGATATACGCTTAAAAACAATGGCGCAAAATTATAGTCAACCCATATTTAAGGAATTAACGTGACACCACTTAACATTATTTCAACTTTAAAGCAGTTGTCTAACTTTTTCTCAAGAAATTCCAGTTATTCATTCCACTAAAAGAAGTTGTTGATGAATTTATGCAGTGTTTGTGTGTAGTTACATTCCACAAAATCGATTTCAAGAGAGTTTCCGTATTATAAACGACATAAAGCATACATTTTCTTAATGAAGTTGTCTAACTTTAAAAACAGTAAACCTTCGCATTATATTTTTAATGCAACACATTAAAATCTGAGAGAATGACAACTGAACACTGCAATGAACACTGCATAAATTCATCAACAAACCCCTTTCAGTGGAATATATAACTGGAAGTTATGTCGATTTCCATGCACCAAAAAAAGCACTTTTTTCGTCTTTTGAGCAAGTTTCAATTTCCATGCAACCAAAAAAAGCACTTTTTTTCAGTTTTGATGCAATTTTTCGAATCCGGATATTTAGCTTGAGCAAAAAGAGAGCAATTACATGTATACACAACAGCTGATAAATGTCAGTTTGGGAAGTTTACATTCCGTGCGATTGTTTATTTTTGTTTCTTGAGATAAAAAATAACTAAAAACTTTTAAAAATGAATAAGAAGCAACTATTATTGCTAAATGAATTAGCATTTTCATCATCTCTCTCATCATCATCAACTTCAACATCATCATCATCATCAGATTCAAACGATGAATATATTCAGTTTCAAAATATTATGTTTGGAAACAAAGACATTCTGTTCAGAATTTCATCGAGCATTGCCTTGAACGTTATTCCGACGAGGAGGTAGGTGTTATCAATCATTACAAATATTAATTATAATGACCTTTTATTTTATAGTTTCGTCAGCATTTTAGAGTCACACGTACAACAGCAACAAAGATTATTCAAATGTATGCCGACTCCAAATATTAAAAAAATTTCTCTTTTTCTTTTTTCTTTTTCATCATGTTGCTCTTTTTTGTCGAACAAAAATTGCTCCAGGATGAGGGTCTGCGGGTTCTTTCTTTGTCGCCGTGAATCCTGGGAATTCCGTCGTTTTCTGAAGTAGTCTGTAAACTTTATGGCTCAGCAGAAAGCGCCACGGACATTGACGCTTGTGACGTTGACGGCTGCGACGTTGACGCTTGTGATGTTCCTGCTGTAGACGTTGACGCTTGTGATGTAGACGTTGGGGGCTGTGACGTTGACGCTGTAAACGTTAAAGTCTGTGATGTAGGAGCAGACACAAGGGATTCTCGCGTTCGTGATTGTGATCGTTTTTTTTTTGGTACAAATCACTTTTGGAATAACATTTACCTTGTGAGAGCCCAGTATCTATGCACAGTGAGTCATCCTGTTGGATGATATAATAAATATCACTGTCGTATTCTGCTTCTTCACGTGCTGCGCCACTGGTGTTGTTATTATCTATAACTTTCTTTGTCCTTCTCGAAACACATTTGTACCTACGATATTTAATTTATTTTTATATACCATATATGAACAAGAAAATCATACCTGCTTTCGACCAGTTTTGCAGTTACTTTAACCCCGAATTGGGTTACTAGTTCATTTGCTACGTTGAGCCACATATCTTTCTTTTTTCTGAATCGATTTAGTGGCCCCACACAGCTAAACAACTTTGCATATAAGTGCAAAATAAACTTAATTTTTTTCTCGTCCCATTTGAACGGGGGTGCTGCTGGAGATTCTTTATCTGCCTCAGTCACTTCAAACGTTGCTGGATCTTCTTGTGCTTCCGTTAGTTCTACAGTTGCTGCTGGAAGTTCTTGTTCCGTTTCAGATGATGACATTTCTTCAACTGGCAGCGCATCCAAGCCATAGAATTCGGCTACAGCTGAATAAGGGACCTGCACAATATTTCCAGCTAAAAATAGTTTCATAAAGACAGTTGCTAACTTTTTTTGTCAAATATACTAACTTAATATGTTTTGAAGTGTAACCTTATTTTGGTCTTCCAAAACAGCGCCTTCTTCAGTTCCAACTAAACAAAATTCGTTTAGATATTATTGCTCCATATTAAATAGATAGGTATATTAAGACCACTGAAAAAATTATTTCTTGAAAAATATTTTTTTAATTTTTTTCAACACACTTACGATATATTTGAATATATATTTTGTATTATTTGCTTCTTTGTTTTTTTGTAGCACTTTTGTAAACTTTTTTCCCAATGAGAATAAAAACTTTGGAATGTTTGCCGCCAATGAAAATCGAAACACACTGCCAATGAAAAACGAAACACACTGACAAAAAAAAGCAACTTCGTTTTCAATTTCCATGACAACCACAAAAAAGAAAGCAATTTCAAGAGTGCCATGGAAATCGACATTAAAAAAGTGTTTATTCTTGAGTAAAAGTTAGACAACTCTTCTAAAGTTGAATTTAGAATATTCAACCTATATTCCTTAAATATAGGTTGACTATAATTTTGCGCCAATATATTTCACAATTTTAAAGCGAGGAAACACTTATTTATATTTTAAATTATTTTTTAAAGTTTACACTTTCCATACAAAATGCATAATTTTTTCTTTTTTTTTTTGTTGATTATTTCGGAAAAGTTGTTTTATAACTTAAAAAAGGGTTTTATACCTCTTATTGTTAATTTATACATTAAAAAAAGTAAATAAAAGTTATAATTCGTTCGAAATTTTGCATACCCAAAGCTGCACCCACCCAAATCCTATAGTGGGCCAAGCAGGGGGTAGCAGGGGGCAGGATGCACCCCCTTTACCCATCTCAACTGTTAGGGGTTCTCTTTGTTTATTATTTTTCGACTGTGAAATTGACGTTGTGAAAAATATATAACCGGTTTTATGAACAAATCTCGAAGAGTGATGCTTTAAAGTTCCTTCCGAGAAGAATAGGGGTATTCATAGGGGTATAAACGGTTCCAGTAGTTGTTGTTCGAATTGATGTTTGGGAGTGCTATAAGACAACTAAAAGTTTGAGAGTACAATAAAATCACATTTTATTTTAGTTGATTATTAATGTTTAATGATATGTATTTGCGGTTTTTTTTAGGAAGAATAATCTGCATTAAAATGCATAGCATTATACGAAATCTACACTGCAATTTCATAAGACCCAATTCATCTTTAAAAATTTCTTGAAATTAACCGTATTGCACACTTGAAATCATCAACCAAAATTAATACAAAATTAACACTACATGCTTAGTTTTAGTTTATAAGTTTATTTGGCCATTAAGTTTTATACATTTCGTTTTACATAAATGTTGATTGCAATACAATAAAAATTTGTTTTTAGGAATTTGCATTGTATAGTATTAGATTTTGCATATAAATTAATTTCATTTTAAAAACAATTTAAGTTATTTATACATGCACTACTCAAGTACTACTTCTAGTGACCCAAGTGTAATTAGTAATTTGTTTTCAGATTTTGTTCAATCTGTTTATTCTTCTACAAATACACCATCATTATTACTTCACAACGGATAATGAAAAAGCCATGGAAATCGACATTAAAAAAGTGTTTATTCTTGAGTAAAAGTTAGACAACTCTTCTAAAGTTGAATTTAGAACATTCAACCTATATTCCTTAAATATAGGTTGACTATAATTTTGCGCCAATATATTTCACAATTTTAAAGCGAGGAAACACTTATTTATATTTTAAATTATTTTTTAAAGTTTACACTTTCCATACAAAATGCATAATTTTTTCTTTTTTTTTTTTGTTGATTATTTCGGAAAAGTTGTTTTATAACTTAAAAAAGGGTTTTATACTTCTTATTGTTAATTTATACATTAAAAAAAAGTAAATAAAAGTTATAATTCGTTCGAAATTTTGAATACCCAAAGCTGCACCCACCCAAATCCTATAGTTGGCCAAGCAGGGGGTAGCGGGGGGCAGGATGCACCCCCTTACCCATCTCAACTGTTAGGGGTTCTCTTTGTTTATTATTTTTCGACTGTGAAATTGACGTTGTGAAAAATATATAACCGGTTTTATGAACAAATCTCGAAGAGTGATACTTTAAAGTTCCTTCCGAGAAGAATAGGGGTATTCATAGGGGTATAAACGGTTCCAGTAGTTGTTGTTCGAATTGATGTTTGGGAGTGCTATAAGACAACTAAAAGTTTGAGAGTACAATAAAATCACATTTTATTTTAGTTGATTATTAATGTTTAATGATATGTATTTGCGGTTTTTTTTAGGATGAATAATCTGCATTAAAATGCATAGCATTATACGAAATCTACACTGCAATTTCATAACACCCAATTCATCTTTAAAAATTTCTTGAAATTAACTGTATTGCACACTTGAAATCATCAACCAAAATTAATACAAAATTAACACTACATGCTTAGTTTTAGTTTATAAGTTTATTTGGCCATTAAGTTTTATACATTTCGTTTTACATAAATGTTGATTGCAATACAAAAAAAATTTGTTTTTAGGAATTTGCATTGTATAGTATTAGATTTTGCATATAAATTAATTTCATTTTAAAAACAATTTAAGTTATTTATACATGCACTATTCAAGTACTACTTCTAGTGACCCAAGTGTAATTAGTAATTTGTTTTCAGATTTTGTTCAATCTGTTTATTCTTCTCCAAATACACCATCATTATTAATTCACAACGGATAATGAAACTTTTTTTGCATTAGCATTTAGTTTTTATCTCAAACGATTAAACTTTCTGTTTTATTTGGGTTAATCAAATAAACAACTCACTTATAAATTAGCTAACGGTAATTTCAAAATGTAGACACAATTTTGGATTTTTAGATATTTGGATATTTAAAAGCATGTGCGGTTTGTTTAATGCTTTCAGTCATCAATCGTCATCCTCTTTTAAACGTAGGGCACCACTTTCAACCCCTCGCTCTCTGCTCCAGCATTATCATTTGTTTGGTTATACTTAAAAATAAAAAATAAAACAGGGGTTGCCCTATGTGCCCGTTGGTAGCATCAAAAGCCGTTTTCTTTTTAGCTCGGGAGTGTAAATCTATGTTTCTTTTTAGCTCAATTGAATAATCAACTAAAATCAAATGTGGTTTTATTGGACTTATTATTTTAAGTTCGTTAATAGTAAAAGAGAAAGGAAGATACACTGCGCCATAGCTCATACGGCTTTGAACATTACGCCACATGTATAAATTATATACATAATGTGACAGTGAATTGTGACAGCACGCCCAATACAATTCCGAAAGACGTTCAGGGAGATTTCCTCACTTGGTAATTCGAGGGCTCTCCGAACGTCCACTCGAATATTATATTACAAAATGTTACACTTTTTAGATCGTGAATACCTTTACCTCAAATGAACTTTTAAGTTAATTACCCCCCGATATTTGATTATAAATACCTATATTTTTAATATATTTTTCACAACGTCAATTTCACAGAAATAGGTAAAAAAAAAAATAAACAAACCAATAACTACGAAATAGTACCTTTAATTTTTTTGTCAAAACTGTGGAAGCGGCACTGAACACCGACGGAACGCAACGGATTCATTGTGTCCGTTGAACGCTTGCCATCGCGTCTTTTGTTTTGATGTTTCGCTCGATGTTGTTTTTATTATTTCTAAAACATTAAAAATTTAAAACTATTTTAACTTGCCTTAACGGCAACATATAAAGTTAAAAATATCACATCGGTTTGAAGAACGCTAATACCGATCAAACAAACCAAAAATCATTGAAATGTGTTGCCGTTAAGCTAGTTAAAAAGGGTGCCAATGAAAAGTGTTTACGTATTAATATATAGATAACATAAATACCTTAACTTTAAATTTTTGAAAACTTTGCTAGTTAAATCATGGTGTACGAATGTACATGATTAAAAATTGTACCCACAAATAAAAAGATCTAGATACCCCTGAAGAAGTCGTGGATAGTGACGAAACATTGGGAAAAGATGAAATAAACTTGGTTTTATTTGCATTACACTACAAATTGACCAAAAAAGCCTACATAACAAACCATCAAGAAGTATTTGAAAATACACTGGTCGGCATAATTATTTTGAAAAAAATGTAATGTTTCTTTTCAACGATGATAGTAAATAATGGGTAAGTTTAAAGATAAAAAATTGACAGTTATTCAAAGACTTTGTAATGATTAATCAGGAGGTGTTCAATTTCAATCATTTGGCAAGTTTTGTGCAGAAGGGCGGCTTTTGATTGATTGAAAGTGCTTTTTTTAGTGGCTAAAGTATTTTGACAAATCTGTTTTGTGCTAACTTGGAAGATTATATAATTTATTTTAAATTATAAAACATTCATCTAGAAGATTAATGGGTTTTTATTATGCTTATGTGTTAAAAACTGTACTGTCATCCTTTAAATTTTATTAAAAAATTGAGTTTGTGTTTTCTATGCTTGGATTTTGTGTATATATAAAAAAGCTTAAGTCAACAATTCAACTTGCTTATGAACTCGGATCATAAATCTGAAATCTGTGAGTATAAATAGTGGCGCACTCTTACCTATAGGCCTGCGCACTCTTACCCTAATCCAAATTAATGCTTTGTCAGTTTATAAGGCAATACTCAAGTTATAAGAAGACTCAGAACTTTACTTAAAATAGTTGTGGGTCATGAGACCCTCGACAGAAGTGAAACTTTAGTTATTTTCTTATTAAAAAATTCTGTGACGTCGTACCTTTTCTGGACCCTTTAAAAGAAGTATAACTGAAGCACCTCCAAGACAAATACAATCCAATCCCAACTGACAAAATCACAACCTAGAAAAGCCGGAACAGTACCCACCTACAAAATGAAAATTTCGAAATTTTGTATGTAAAATAATTCCTTATTTTCCCTGGAAATTATAAAGGAATTATTACTTTTTTGGTATTAAACTATTTCTAAATTTTGTCAGTCGGGATTTTATTATTCAGGAATTTGGTGGTCGAAATTTTGACTGTCGGGATTTTGGTAGTGGAGATTTCGCATTTGGGATTTTGGTTGTCCGGATTTCGGTAGTCGGGATTTTATCAGTCGGGATTATGGGAGTCGGGATTTCTCGAGATTTAGACTCGGGATTTTTGTTGCTCGGATTTCATTAGACAGAAAAAGCATAATCAGCATCCCCTATTGCAAGTTAATAATGCTTCAAGGCAGATTGATTTTTTCGGGAACGTGAAGAAGAAAATCAACCAACCATAACCAAACAACCAGAGATGTCAGAGTTCTTTACGTGAGGAACGCGCTTAAATTCGCGTAGTCAAAATGGCAAAATGCTGTCTACTTTTGTGAAAACATAATTTGTTAAATCTGTTACGTGGTAATGTTAATTTGTAAATAAATGTAGTACACGTGTTGTCAATTTGAATATTTTCCGATCAAAAACTAAGTTTGATAGATTTTATGTTGTTTTATCATGTATTGTAGTGGATCAGATTGTTTTCACAATAAAAAAGAATTGCGCTGGTTTTTTTAGTTTTTTGGCTATTTAATTTGACAGTAGAACTGAAAACCCGATCTACATTTTGATAGTTTACGTGAGGAAGTCAACTACGCAATCAACTACATGTAGCATAGTAAAATGCTTTTTTTCTTTAAAAAATATTTTTTGAAGTCTGTTACGTAATTGTAGTAGCTGTAGGTAACTTAAGTTTAAATAAATGTGGTAGGTAAACGTACCGCGAACTGTAAAAGTAAAGATTGAGTGCTACTGTCAAAGTAAATATTTTCCGTTTAAAACTAAAGTTTAGAAATTTTGTATCGTTTTGTCTTGTCAAAACGTAGATTGAGTTTTCAGTTCTACTGTCAAATTAAATACTTTCTAAGATAATACAAAATAATTGATTGAGATTGAGTTTTCAGTTCTATTGTCAAATTAAATATTTTCTAAGATAATACAAAATAAATTATTTTTGTATTATCTTTGAAAATATTAAATTTGACATTAAATATTTTTTTTTTTATTTTGTATTATCTTAGAAAATATTTAATTTGACAGTAGAACTGAAAACTCAATCTACATTTTGACAGTTAGCGCTATGTGTACTTTATTTAATTACGTTAACTACACTATTTAACTACCTATCCCAATTACGTATAGGGGGTTCACACTCAACTGCAGGCATGACCAGCACGGCATTCTCTATGTTCTTGTTTTTGCTTATTTCTTCATTGCTTGTGTTTGTACTTTAACCGGATACTGGAGAATAGTATTTCTGACATATCTGCTTCTGCTTCTGCAGCCAAACCATATTTTTTTTGTTTTTGTTTTTGCTTCATTGCTTGTGTTGTACTTGCTTCAACCCGAACGATAACGAAGTCTACCGAGAAAAGGTCGACAGACAGACAAATCGTTGCTCTATTTTATATTTTAAGGGCCAACCATAATAGTCGTAAGCAAACGAAAGCTAATGTCATAGTTCCTTAAGTGCCGCCATTACCTTCAGTCGACCATAATGGTGGAACGCACACGCAAGCCAATTTCACATGTATTTGGCTGGCTGTCAGATTTACGTACGTAAACTGCGCTCTGGAGCGCTCTTTACGTACGGAGGCAAAAGTGAACGAAAACTTGCCGAAACTGAGCAGTCCGACATTATGTGCGCACTATACGATTTGCTTGTTCTCGCTGATTTCGTACGGCGCCGTACGTGCCATTTCGTCTATTATGGTTCTGCCTTTAGTCTACCGTCTACCTAAAGAAGTTTTGGTAAGAAGTTGGTATTTAGCTGAGGAATTAAAATTGTGTTTAGTAACAATAGATTAAAATAAATAAAAACATAAAGCACTAATCCCAGTGCAAGAAAATGAAATTTAAACAAATAAAGCATACAAAATAAAAGATCAAAAGTTCAGGTTCCTTTAAAAAAATCAAGAAGTCTACTATTCAGTTCTCATTAAACATACAATACTTTCAAACAAATGAAAAATAACACTAAAAAGACGTTCGTTTTGCTAAAAAATTGCCGTCTTTCGACACTGGATTTTGGCACTGGCCAAGCAAAACGAAATCCACATAAGTTAATTGCATATGATCGAAGACATGACCGTTAATATAAAAATCCATTGTACCTATTACTTTTTATAACACCCTCTACTGAAAATATTGTTGTTCGACGGAAGATGTTCTTAAATATATTCCATAGAATATATCCTTAACTCAGTTTTATCAATTCGGTGGGAAAGCAAAATTTTGTAATATTTTTTGTAAACTTATTCGAGTGTTTATAGAACTTTTTTTGTTGTGTATAGTGATAAAACAGTGACAATTTGTATCCAACCATTTTATTCAGTTGTCGCGAGTGAAAAAATATGTTTTGTTTTGTTTATTTAAACAAATATATTGAAATAATGTATTTAATGGTTTTTATGCATTTCTTTTCCGCCCTATGCACACATGTATGTACATTTGTACAATGCTCGTAGACGAGTGCTGGGAAAATTTAAAATATTGTGTATATTGTATTTTTTATTTCATTCCCTCGTCTGCTTAGTCCTATGGTGCTAATTTTACTCTCATTCTCTCGTATGCTTAGTCCTATGGTGTCAAATTTTCGTTTCAAAAAGTTTGGAATCACATCGATACTAAAGAAGTTTCTGAACCTGCACAAATGTTTCAATGCCTGTTTAATGAAGCTGAAAAAATATCGGAATAAATGGGTATTGAAATAAAATTAATGCTTCTGATTTGTAAGAATCTATTAGTCTAAACTACCGCGGACGGTCTTACCACCCGCGAAAATTTGAACTTTTTGAATATTGAATAACACAGAACTAATTATATGGCATGCCTATCTTTATCCTTAACTTAGTGCAATGCTGAAAGAAGTTTCTACATTGTCAGCAGAGAGATAAAAACTTGGTTGGTCGTTTTTCTTTTTGCTTTATTTAGAATTTAAAATTTTGTAAAGGAATATTTTACATCTGTCCCCTAGCAACAATCCTGCGGGCAGCCATACCTACCAAATATACAAACAAAATTTCTAAAAAATCGTTCGATTAGGAGTTTGGCCATACGAGATTTTTATATGTTAGAATAAAGAAAGATTAATTGAGTGCAGTAAATCTCACGTTCGTGTCAATTAATTAATAATAATAACTAGTACCGCGTAATGCAAAAGATCAATTGAGTTAAAGCATCGATAGTTAATAATTAAAGTATTTTAATAATTATTTATGATAATGATCTCACCCTTTAGATCTTGTTATCTTAGGTCCTTGATCCCAAGCAAACCGCTTTCATCTTTTAAGTGAGCGACAATCTTGAGGATCCTATTTTACATACTGACCTTAAGCCCATTTTAATTAAATTTTAATACTCGTCGATATTTGCTTGTTTTTCTTTTAAAGTGATAACAAAATATAAAAATTAATAAATTACATAATAGCTAAAATGAATGATATAATTCTTATATTATATGTAGGTAATTCACCACGGCAAGGTAGGTACACCTTGGAACCGCAAACATATAGACATGAGTCTTCTTGACCTTGTCTAAAATTATTATTTTGCTGGTTTGGCAAATGAATATCAGGTCAAATATTGAATAAAAATGCATCAGAACCAAACGGATTCAGTAGTTCCAACATAACGACCACATAAATAGTTTTTTTTACCTCATCGATTTAAACTACTTCATTTCCCTCATCAGGGTCAGCTTCTACTTCCACAACTGCACTATCATAACCTTTGAAAACATATTTATAAACTGTTGTACATACTTCAACAAAATGAGTATCAAGTGATTGTCCTCTAACATATACACTTACACCATTACCACGCCTTCTAAACATTGGGTAGCCATTTACAGACTCACACGTAACTTTATTGAATTCTTTCGGAAAATCTTTTGAGCCACCTATTATACAAACATAATGTTAAACAATACTCATTGCATCCAAATAATTCTATATCCGTAATCTATATATCCGTGATCCGTTAAATGACGACGGCAAAAATATTTTTTTACCAATATTATAATTACTATTATTAGGATTTAATTGGAAATAATCTGTTAAGTTATTATAAAGCACCGATATTAGATTTGTCTGATTCTGTCTAATAAAATTTAACTTTTTCCTTCTATATGCACATACATATCAAATATCAACTGCAAATATATTCTTTGAGAATGTTGCAAAAGGCTGGTCATCCATGATGGCAAGGCGATAAGATGCGTATTGTAACATCATAACTTTAGTTCTAGGTGCTCTTGCAGCAGACATATATATTGATATGCCACCTAGTACCTCCGTTTGAGAATAATAAAAGATAAGCTAAAGTGTCTAAAGAAGAGCCAAGAACAGAAACACTGCTAATTGTATTACTTGATTCTGAATATGAAATCATATTTCTTTTAAAAGGCGGTTCACCATCATCAAGACTAAAAATAGCAGCGACGTCAGTTTGTATGGCATCATTAAAACGACGAATGTCTAAGGGCCATATCACACGGTCAATGACTTCACTGACCACTGACATGCTGTGACGTCAAAATCGCGTCACAATCTTGTCAGTGAAGTCATGTGTAGTGTGATGGTCAGTTTTGGGGCATCAGTGAGGGTGTCAGTTAACTGACTTACCCTAGTAATTTGATACACTTTAAAGAACGGCTCTATAAATTAATCCAATCTCACCAAGATGTTGTAAGGATTGAATTCATTAAAGAAGCTCAGAAATCTCAAAGCAGAATTCTGTATTCCCAATTGAAGCTGAACTTAATGGAAGCAAATTATTTTAACGATACGCTTACTTAAGGAAATATCTCTTATTTTCACGGCAAGATGTGAAGTCTTTGGACTAAATGATACACCATATAACAACAGCTTCTACCAGTTTTGCTAACTGTGTAATTTAAAAGCCAAAGAAGACTGCTTCCATCTCATTAGCGTATGTCTCATATTAGCACAATATCGAATTTCATACTTTGGGAAAAAATCGCTTACGCTACAAGAAACAATAACATTACTCAACTATTGTGCTTGGAAAAAACTCTAAGAAACAATAACATTACTCAACTATTGTGCTTGGAAAACTCTATCTTTTTTGAAAGACATATTAAAATACAGAATGTTAATTTTAACCGAATTTGAATAGATAACTTATTTTTCTTTTTTTATAGGTATATTAATCTTCCTATTGTAAATATTAATTCTTTTTTAATTTGCCAACCAAGCTGACGGCAAAGCCATGGCTTTAAATTCATTATAAATCATTGAAAATGATGTATTTAGATACCTACCAATAAATAAACATATTTACTATTTACTATTTTACTATTTAGCAATAGGAGCCTTTAATATCGATTTGTTTGTTTTTACAGATTCGTAAAAGAGGCCATAAATTCAAACACAAATAAATTAATTTACTTTAATTTTATATTTTTATTCAAAATAATAACTTGATGTAATAAATGTATAGGTGTTTTCGCTTCACTAATCCAATTGTGTAGAAAAATACAAATCTTTCTAAAAAGCAAATGGGGAAATTGCTCTTTATTGCACTTCAAACTCCTGCTGCTGCTGTTGCTATGGCTGCTGTATTGTATACTTCCTACAATAAAAGTATAACCACCCCCAGAATTTGATTAGTTTGCATCCATTACCGTTCGGAAAATTATATTATTGTTTATTACCTATAATTTCACTTTTTTTAATTGCGCGGTCAAAATTAAAAACTATTCATCAACACACAGACTGAAAACTAAAATAGTTTTTTTTCTCTGTTTTGCTTTGAGTTGCCACAATTGACATAACAAACGCGGGGATATACTTAACCATGAAGTCAAACGTGAGATTATCAACTAAAGCGGACTACTAAATTGATTATTGGTATGCGTAGTTATTTACAGCCCACTTAAATATTTTAGTCACGTCTAAATTTGATTATTGGTATGGCCTTAAGAAAATAGAATAAAAATAATAATCAATCTTAATACTTTTTCTAAAAGAATTTGCTTGCAACTTCAAACTACTTACTTACAACTTTCTGTCACCGAACATTTAGATACGAAATCTTTCAAACTAATATCTAGTTACTGATGGTTGGTTATTTCACCCAAGTTTATAGAGTCGATATTAAATTTTTCGTTCTTGGTTCGTGTTCGCTTCTTAAACGACAGTTTGAAAGATTATTCGTGCATTCAATTATAGAAAACAAAGATCAAGAAAAGTTTTAAAACAGAAATATGAAATATGTTACACATATGAAATTTGTTTTAAATACACACAACGCTTTTTAAAAAATGAAGCTGCTATAACCTGCAATTAAAAAAAAACTGAGAATACATTGCTTAAGATTATGAAGGTTTCTGTAATGTGTAACTTTAAAATACAGTAATTTATGTTTATTTATTAATATCTTAATTGTTATTAGGTGTTTACTGAATAAAAGATCATATCTAATCTATAGTGCTTAGATTTTTTGTTATATTTGAACTTTGAATAGGAATGTGTAGGATGGCGAGTACATAAAAAAAAACACAAATGATCTTTACTCTTCGATACTTTATTTCTAACAAAAAGTCATTTTAACATTAATACCTAACGATACCATGTGATAACATAGTGCTTATGGCACAAACAGTAATATGATTCGATATCTTATTTATCGAGTTCTTGTTTCTTACATTCTTTTATACTTTGCTGTATGTTTCATTGAAAGGAATTGAAATAGAATTTATAAAAGGAATAGTTAAATAGTTAAATAAATATAAATCGCCCTCGATTTACTTTGTGAAACAAATGCACTAACATTAACAAAATTTTACAAAAATATCTTGATCATTTCAAATTAAAAAAAATATTTAAAGTTTTTATTTTAACTAATAAAAAATTACGAAATTATACATTAAATGTATAGTTTTTTTTTTAACATTAGTAGATATTATTAAAAAAAAGATAATTTTTTAGAATACATTAAAACGTGTAATGCAATAATATAAGTTATTGTGGTATAAAATAAATTTTCATGTTATCTGGAGATGCAACTCCTTCATATGGAATTCGTGAAATTTGAAAATTTTCTATGTCTCTGATTAAATATCTTTCGTTAGAAAGGACTTTTTCTACCTCGTAAGGTCCTTTATATATCGGGCTTAGTTTTTTATTAGTGCCAGGCGTATTATCAGTATTTTTAATCATGACCAGATCTCCTACTTTATATATGTATGGTTTTTTGTGTCTCTTATCAAAATAAACTTTATTTATCTCTTGACTACGAACAATGTTTTCTGATGCTTTTTGCCTAATGGATTCTAAATTTACTGTATTTTCTTTTATGACTTTTTCAGAAAGATATTCGCGAATTTTGTCATTTAATTCCTTTTTGTGCAACACCAAATAGCAACATGCTTGGACAGAAACCTGTGCTTTTATTGGTAATATTGTTTAAAGCAAACTCGACTTTACTAAGATGTTTTGTCCACTCCGCAGGATCTACTTCGCTTTCTTTTGCAAGCATAGGTGTTAGGGTCCTGTTTATTCTTTCAACCTGTCCATTTGACTGAGGTGAACTTGTTGCTACTTTTATATGCTGTATGTTGTTGTTGCTACAAAAATTGGCAAAATCCGCAGACGTAAAACAGCTTCCTCTGTCCGATACAATTTTTGTTGGACGGCTGTAAATCGCAAAGTAAAGTTCTAAACATTGAATCACTTCTTTTGTGTTAGTTGTTTTAACTGCAAAGAGCTTGGTGAATTTTGAAAAACACCATCAACAACCAAAAACACATGTTTTTTCAAGTTACGCACAGCTAAAGGTAAAGGACCAAAATGGTCAATATGAAGTGTTTCAAACGGCTTGTCACCTTTAGGTATGCTGTGTAAAACACCTTCTTTCTTTCCGTTTTGGGGTGAGAAATTAATGCACTTTAAACAACTCTTGATGTAATTTGTGACTTTGGCTTTCATAAACGGAAACCAATAAGTTTTCTTAAGAAATTCAAAACATTTCTCTACACCAGCATGACAAAGCCCTTCGTGATGCGTTTGAATAATATTCCTTTCCATTTGTGATGGAACGTAAAAAAAAACTTGTCCGTTTAATTTTCGGTACAAAAGGCCATTAATTAATTCATATGAACTACTTTCCCTCTTTTCAAGCATTTCTACTACTCTACTCTACGAGATGCTGCTAACGCATGCTCAAAAGATTCAGATTCAATCGCCAAAATATTATGGCACCTGCTAAGCGCATCAACGTGACCCATCCTCTTACCATCCCGGTGTTCAATTGTATATTTATAATCTTGCAGCTCTAAAGCCTAACGCGAGATTCTTGGATTGAGGAGTTTTTTGCTGAGAGTAAGTCAGTGACTTGCAATCAGTAATAATCTTGAAATTGATACCAGCTAAGTAGACTCTAAATCTTCTGAGAGCATAAATAATTGCCAGTGTTTCAAGCTCATAAGAATGATAAATTGACTCTTGCGCCGTTGCACGCTTTGAGAAAAAGAAAATTGGGTGTTATATTTTATCGTCTTGACGCTGAAGTAAGACGGCCCCAAATCCGAGACTACTTGCATCGCAGTGAAGCTCGGTTGCGTTTGGATTATAGATGCTTAACACTGGAGCATTTAAAAGTTTTTGCTTTAAGGACTCAAACGTTGCTATTTCTTTTTCACCAAAATTATATTGAGAATCTTTCTTCAAAAATCGTACAATGGCTTGGCAACAACTGAAAAATCCTTCACAAACTTTCTAAAATATGAACACAGACCAAGGAAAGAGTGCAAGCACTTAATATTTTTAGGCAAAGGAAAATCCCTCACAGCCTTTATGCCATCGGCATTTGGACGTATTCCGTCAAAAGAAATTTTATATCCTAAATACGTAATATTCTCATATAAAAACAAATATTTATCAAAACGCAACTGTAAATGATTTTCCCTTACTACCTCGAAAATATCTTCCAAAATACCAAAATGCTCTTCCAAAGTTTCTGTTGCTAATAATAAGTCGTCAATATATATTCTTAATTTCCCAGATCGTTACAACTTTCTGAATTTTGATTCTATAAAGCGCTGAAAAACAGCTGGAGCATTTTTAAGGCCACACGGCATAAACAAATATTCGAATTGCCCGGAGGGTGTCACAAAAGAAGTTAGCTTAATTGAATTATCGGCCATTTTCACGTGTTTTTCAAATCTAATACTGTAAAATAATTTTTAACACGTAACCCATCTAATCTTCAATTAGTGGCAGCGGAAAGTTATCTTTAAGAGTTATTTTGTTTAACTGGCGATAATCAACGCACAGTCGAAGCTCTCCCGTTTTCTTTTTTGCTAGAACAATCGGTGATGCATATGGCGAATGACTTTCACGAATAACTTTTCTTTTCAAAAGAATATCTAAAATTTTATTAAGTTCAATTTTATGAACAAACGGCAATCTCCCAGAAGCACAATTGAAAACACTGTTTGTATCACTTAGAGTTTTCTGCATTTTAACATCATTAACGGAACTTTGGTTAACATAATTCTCATCTGATATACACCCGGCTACTAAATTTTGAATTTTTACTTTGTCAGTATGACTTAAATTTTCATTAATATTCAAAACAGATTTACTATCGCGATCATCGAACGTTTCAATTTTCAAGATTTCACTAATTTTTGTTCACATTATTATCTTGCTTAAATATTTCTTTTTCTTTAACATTTTCATTTTTAATTTCATTTTCCAACGTAAGTCTTATATTTGCTTTTCTTAAGAACTCCCTACCTAAAATAATAGGATATTTCATGGTATGGTTCTTAACAATATATAAAAACAAATTCACATAATCGTCATTAAACTTAATTTTACAGAATACCTTACCAAACACTATTAACTTGCTGTTGTTTATACCCACGAAATCTTGTGAGTGCGATTCTAGAGATGACATCAGGTAAGGTGGAACGAACTTCTGTTGAATCAGACTGATCGGGATCCCAGTGTCGATCATCGTCATGGCACTTATCGCTGCACTCACTGTTGAAATCTCATTGCTTTGGAAATGGTACTCAAATACCCCATGAAAGTCTTGCAAAATTGAAGGGAGACTCTCATTTGCATTATCAGCTTCTTGAAGACAACACACTGCAGATGTTTGTGGGCATTTTTTGATAATATGCCCTCGCTGCCCGCAACGAAAACAAGAAACCCTCTCACGTCGTGGTTTTGGACAATTAGGTGACACATGTCCAGTTCCGTTACAGTTGTAACATTTGATGTTTACCTTGTTGTTTGCGTGTACTACATTTTTTGGCTGGGATGTAGTTTTGTTGAACATCTTTAATGACGTAGCACATTCCAATTTCATTTTCTCGTACTTTCGTAGCAAAGTCTTAAGCTCAGGTATAGTGTTGGCTGTGAAAAGAATTTGTTTATTAACAGACGAGTCAGGTATACCTTTTATGATGTAAGATATGACATCATTCTCCTTAATATCAGTGGAGCTCGCGATTTCAAGCATGGTCAGAACATATTGTTGAAGATTTTCTTCCCTACACTTCTTTCGGCTTCTCGAGGTGTTATGAACATCGGAGGCTGATGCATGTTGATGAAACTCGTCAATTAAAGCTGTTTTCAGTTCTTTCCACGAACTGCTTAAAGTCGATCTTAAAAACAATCTTGCTGTTCCTTTTAGCAGTCTTTGCGCATAAATAAAACACTTTGATTCGTCAAGCTTGTAGATCTCTTTGGAATGCTCAATTTTCAATCCACTTTGATACAAGATAACTGTCGTCGCCAGAAAATGATTGCAACGAATCCTCAATATCCCTAAACGAACAAGGGTTAGAACTATTTGTCTCACCAAAATTATTAAGCTCGGCTAGTCGCTTTTGCAGTGACAAGATCTCCTCTTTTCTCGAACCACCATTCGCAAACGCTCTAACTGCTGTTGCTCCGCATCGTTTTCTTCCAGTGATTCATTCTGATTTTCTTCGTCTTCTAGTATATTTTCAGGGAAAAACTCATCTATCTGTTCGACATTGAGCTGTTGAATACCTTCTTCCAGACGAAGTTTTAAAGCAGCCTTAAGTCCATTGTTGGGCAATCCCATATCAGATAATTTCCCCCTTAGCTCACGAGACGTAGCCACTTGTAGAAACTGGGAAACAAGCGGATCCATTTCAAAAAATATTCTTTAGTTTTTTTTTTTTTTTGCGATTGTTTTATTTTTATAAAAAAACATTACTTTCAGTTAATACGTCAGTACACGTAACATTAATGAACATAAAACATTAATTTTTAATTTTCTAGTTGTACAGTAGATTGTACAGTAGTTCCAATAATCCCACTTCTGAAGCTGTAGGATGACGAGTACATAAAAAAAACACAAATGATCTTTACTCTTCGATACTTTATTGCTAACAAAAAGTCTTTTTAACATTTATACCTAACGATACCATGTGATAACATAGTGCTTATGGCACAAACAGTAATATGATTCGATATCTTATTTATCGAGTTCTTGTTTCTTACATTCTTTTATACATTGCTGTATGTTTCATTGAAATGAATTGAAATAGAATTGATAAAAGGAATATGCAAGTGCATTAGTTTGCGCACAGGGTGCTTATGATAGTTAAATAAATATTAATATCTCATTTTAAATCTGTTATAAATGTGTTAAATTTTTGATTTTTCGACAAAAATATATAGAAAATGATGCATAATTTCACGGCAAAACGCATAATTTTTTTCCAAGTGAGGCATAATTTTTAAGAAAGTGGTTGGCAACGCTGGCTACAATGGAAATATGAGCATTTCGTTGGGTTTCGTTAGACATGAGCTCAGCATGAGATGAGCTGTGCGATCGCTCTTACATATGTAAATTTGACAGCTGTGGGCATTTGACAATCCGAAAAAAATGTTATTGCATTTTACCAAAAAAAGACTACGAATTTCCATTGCATAAATAAAACAATAAATTATGCATTTTTAACACAATGAAAAGAAACTACAAACAGGTGGTTTTCACATGTTTTACATGTTCATTATGTGCATTCTGTTGGAGAAACAAACGTGTTCTGAATCACTGTTTACTGAACGAACCTAATACAATTTCAGATATGCATCTATCTTTCTCTGTCAGTCTTTTGTGCTACTTTTGTACTTCGATTTGATTTTTAACCGACACGACACAGTATTAAATTTTTCTCTCTGATTGTTTCTTTACTTTTAATAAAGCATAAATATATGTATAGCTAAATTGTGTATTATATATTATTTAGAAGTACATAGTTATTTTTGGGCTAAATCTGCAACAGGTTATGGGCTCAGCAGTGGAGACGCGTACAAACATAGAAAACGAGCTTACATTTGATGTTGCACAGTCGAAGCTTTTGGAGGAATACAGGCGAAGGCAGAAGGCAGAAACAGAACAGCATGAAAATGCAATTAAGGTAACAAAATAAATTCCCCGAGCACACACATCATCGTCGTCATCGTCAGAATGCTATTTTTGCCACCAAAAAGAACATCTAAAAAAGAGCTGCCGTCAGTATAAATAATGGAAAAACAAGAAGCAGCATGCCAACTACATCACGAAGTCCCCGAATCATTTCAGCCTTCTTACATCTTCAGGATAAAGTAGTCAATAGTAGCGGGAGACAACTTCTATATTTTATTGAAGATTTTGGTTTGATGGTACTAAATGGTATTACGAGAAGTGACAAGAGAGGTGAACCTACTTTCGTTTCGGGTCAAGGTACTTCAGTTATTGATTATTGTTTGGCGAGAGGTAATTGGATTAGTATAATTAATGATTTTGAAGTTCCACTCGCAAGTTACTCTAGCCATTTGCCAACAGTAACATCTCTGAGGTTTGAAGGTGTGCCATTGTTACCGAACAACGCAACCAAAAGGATAAAGTGGGTTGAAAAACGTGCTGAAGTGTTTAGGCGGCGACTTGATGCTCAATTAATTTGCCTTCCTGTTTAGGAGCATAGTAATTGTGATCAAGCCGTGGAAATTATCTCACAGTGTATTAGACAGGCTTTGTTTGTGGAAAAACCTCAATCTGTTGGTATGTTTGTTGTTGAATGGTTTGACTGGGAATGTAAGAAACTTCGGAAAAAATCTTTCTCCTATTTGAACCTTTTCAGAAAAACCAGTTCAATGTTTTTTAAAAGGCTCTACTTAGAATCAAATAAGTTATACAAAAGTATCTGTATTCAAAAACAAAAAAAGTATATCTGTGATGTGGCTGCTACTCTTTCATTCTGCAAGGACTCAAAAACGTTTTGGTCGAAGGTGAGACTGCTAGGTGGCTGTAAAATTGTATCAGCTTCGGCTATTGAAGTGGAAAAACTTGCAGACTACTTCAAAGAGCTCCTAAATCCGGTAGAAACTTATTTGCCATTCCAGTATGCTCTACCTTTCGTTGTAGTCCCTGAACTTGATGGGCCAATTACTATTAGAGAGTTGCAGGAAACCCTCAAATCAATGAAAAATAATAAAGCAGCAGAGGTTGATGGCATACCTGCTGAATTTCATAAGAATTCAACACCGAATTTCATGCAACAAATAACATCTCTCTTTAACAGATTTCCAGAAGCAATACCAAAAGCATTTCGGAAAGCGTGGATTTGCGCTAATTTTAAAAAAGGTGATTCGCAGCTTCTAAGTAATTACAGGGGTATATCGATACTACCCTGTCTTAGAAAAATATTCACCCATCTTTTATACCATAGGCTGACGAAATGGGTTGAAGAGAAGAAACTCCTTAGTATTTTTCAAGCAGGATTTCGCGCGGGACTATCCACGGTGGATCATATTTTTGCTATAACAAATATAGCCAAAATGTTTTTAGGAAAGAAAAAAAAAAGATGCTTTTTTTGTCCATTTTAGGGCAGCTTTTGATACAATAAATAGGGCTTCTTTGATTTATAAGCTATCAACTTTAGGTTTATCGACAAAGTTTCTCAATTTATATAAGCTACTTATTACCGAAACCTCTGCTGCTGTATGGAATGGAGTTTCAATGTCCGATTTTTTAATATATGTGCTGGTGTTCCACAAGGGTGTGGGCTTAGTCCAATTATGTTTGCATTATTTATTGATGATGTATCCAAGGATTTCCCGGGAGGAGTTAAGTGTGGTGATATTCTAATAAAGATGCTTCTATACGCGGACGATAATTGTTACTGGCAGATAACCCAACATCCTTGCAGCTTCAAATAAATAAGCTTAAATGATTTTGTGATTTATGGGACCTTTCAATCAATGTCACAAAGTCAAAAATAATGATTTTTGAAAGCTCTCGCCGAAAAAGACTTCTTCACGAAAAATGGTTTTTAGACCGTGAACCTTTAGAAATTGTCAGCGAATACAAATACTTAGGATTTTTAATAACATAAAACCTTGATCTCCGCCCACATATTAAAGAAAAATGTGTTACAGCAAAAACAGCAATAAACCTTATGTGGGGTAAATTTTATTGTAATAAATATGTTGATGCCTCCGCCAAGTTCAAGGTATTTGATGCAACCGTTTTTGGGTATCAAAACATTGAAGGTTTTGAAGTAATCCAGCGTTTTTTCTTTAAGCGCATTTTTAAACTAGCTAGTACTACTACAACTTATGCTATCCACGTTGAATCTGGTATACCACAAATATTCTTAAAGAACTAAAAATCAAATGCTGATTACATAGTTAAAGTAATGAATATGAACGATTCGAACCTTCAAAAACATATTATGGAATACGCCCTCCGTTGTCAGCAATCGCCTTTTAAAGAGTGGAACGAGTTGGCTACGGTCTGAATCTCAATCTCAGTAACATAACTCATAACGATTGGCAGGATGAGTTCCATAGATGTATAGCTAAAGTAGATGACTCTCTTTATCTACAATGTTTGAACAAAGCCCAAACATCTACAACTCGACTTATTTACAAAGACTTTAACCACGTACTCTATACAAACAATTATTTTAATGAAGAACTTTCCTTTAGCCAAATCAGTACTGTTTTTAAAGCTAGAACAGAGATGTTTAACTTAAGTTATGAACCACACAGAAGTGACTTTCGCCCGATATGTAGTTTGTGCAACCGAAATGAAATAGAAAATATTTATCACTTTCTAGCTATATGCCCAATATTACAAGAAATCCGCAGACTTTATTTTTTTAAAGAGCTTTCTTACACTAGAGGATACAAAGCAGGTTTTGAATGGTAATTTAGGTTGGAAAACTCTTTGTCACTATATTAATCATGCCTTAGGTTACCGTAACAGTTTTATAGATTTTGTATAAAGAAATGATATATAATTAAAGATAAGGCTTATTTTATTTAATTGTATATTAGGTTCTCTAAAGTACTGGAGAGTTCAAGGTAACGCCACTTCGGTGGTCCTTGGCTCAATGAAAGGAAAATCCCTATGTGCACCTCCTCGCGGTAGAGAGCGGGTAACGCTAAAGCACAAGGGGTCCGAAAGGCTGCCGGTATAAGCAAACAAACCAGCATTGCTGGTCAGGGCACGGACTTGTCCTTGGGTTGAAGAAAATCTCCCTAAAGGCGGATGAACTGCAGATTGTAGTCAATGGCATGGAAGTCTGTTGGCGAATGAGCCTATTTAAAAAGGCCAACGGTAGCAGCAAGTAGCGACTGTAACCCAGAGTGGGCGGCTACAAAAGGCGTCTGTTTTCCCATAGTGGTCGGCCTCAATCGATTATGTGTTCGACCATACAAAGGGCGGGTGTGCCTGTCGAATCTCAGCTTATGTATGTTATTAATCATATCTCGGAAAACACCATGGTGGAAAGGTATATGCTGTTACATGGAAAATGACAACAAATGGAATTGATTCCTCAAGAGGTAACCATTTTATGGAGAATCCTTCTACAGCTTCGGCTGCAGTAAACCGCACATCGGATTTGGGGGTGCGGCATCTTTCATGCAACAGCGTCAATCAAGACGCCATAATAATAAATGAATCGTCAACAAATAGTGGAAGTCTTACAAGAAATGCAATGGATACTTTTGGCTATGGCATACGTACAAAAATTGGAGCGTGGAACGTTCGATCTTTGTATGGCGAGGGAAGGTACGAGCAGTTAGAGCGCGAAATGCTTCGCTTTAAGATCAGTATCCTGGGCATAAGTGAAACTAAGTGGAGAGGAAGAGCTGAATACAGATCTGACACTGGACAAACGAGAATGCTGTATTCCGGGAAAGATGAAAGAGAGGGTGGCCAAAGGCTGCATGGTGTTGTAATTATGTTGAACGAAGTAGCTAGGCGCAGTCTTATTTCTTGGGCGCCCATATCTGAAAGAATAATGACTGCAAGGTTCCGCTCAAAAATTCGCAACGTCACAATTATTCAGTGCTACGCCCCCACAAATGAAGCGACCGAGGAGGACAAAACCGCGTTCTACACTCATCTTAACTCGGTCTACAGTAGTGTTCCGACAGCCGATATTATAATCGTCATGGGAGACCTCAACAAACAAGTCGGAGCAGACAATTACGGTCTGGAACGAGTGATGAGAAAAAATGGCTTGGGGTCACGAAATGAAAATGGCGACATGCTTGTCGACTTTTGCAACGCAAATCGTCTTGTACTTGGTGGGACTGTGTTTAAACATAAGACGTGCAACAAAGTCACCTGGGTGCACCCAGATGGTCAAACCCAAAATCAAATTGATCATATCAAGATTCAGCAGCGATGGAGGAAGTCAATGTGTGATGTCCGTAATTTAAGAAATGCCGATGTGGGAAGCGACCACCACTTGGTTGTCATGAGTCTCAAACTACGAACCGCGGCCATACTACGACAACCGCGGGATGCAGCAAGGAGCCCAAAATTCAACACGAATGCTCTAAGAGATCCCAACATATGTCGTAACTATATCAACACCCTTTACGACAGAGCTTCGTCATTTAATGGATTACAACATTCAGAAATTGACGAGATGTGGGGTGAAATAAAGAGTGTTTTTATGGAGACTGGATCCGAGACTGTGCCTAGGCGGTCGAGAGTTAGAGACTCTTGGATATCCCAAGACACCTGGGACAAAATCGAGCTTCGTAAATAGTTGAAGGTGCAATTAAACGCCGAGACAGATGCTCAACGAAAGGCTGAATTGCGGAGCGAATATCGGATAGCACATAAGTTGGTCTATCGTTGTGTGACACGTGACAGGAGGGTGAGGATAGACGGGCTCGCTGAAAATGCTGAAAACGCTGCAAGAAGAGGAGATATCCGAGAATTGTACCAAATATCCAAAGAAGTTGTCGGGAAAAAAAGCAACACTAATCATCCTGTAATGGATGTGGATGGGACACTTTTGGTATCAAATGAAGATCAACTACGCAGGTGGAAGGATCATTTTTGTGTCCTGCTAAATGAAGATTCCATTGAGCAGAGTGCTGAAGTGCCCCAACTAAACGAGATGCGTAGATCCTGTAGGGGTATTGACATCGAACCTCCTTCAGTTGCGGGAATCCAATCGTCGATAAATCTCCTCAAAAACAACAAAGCAGCCGGTCTTGATGGTGTACCAGCTGAATTCCTGAAAGCTGATGTCGTCATAGCAGCAAGTATTTTGCATCCGCTGATACAAACTGTTTGGGAAAACCAAACCTATCCCAGGGAGTGGAAGGATGGAGTGATTGTTAAGTTGCCAAAGAAAGGTGATCTCAAGAACTGCAACAATTGGCGTGGTATTACCGTTTTGGCCGTTTTTCCAAAGTTAATGGCAACTTTAATCCTCGAACGGATAAAGGCTAGAATAGAGTCTACACTCAAGAGGCATCAAGCTGGCTTCCGCAGCGGTCGTTCGTGCGTCGACCATATCAACACTCTGCGCATCGTCCTTGAGCAGTCTGCGGAATTTCAAACACCGCTTTACCTCATGTTCGTAGATTTTGAGAAGGCCTTTGACCGAGTTAACCGCGAATGTATATTTAGATCACTTCTTGGTAGAGGAATTCCCCCAAAAATTGTCGCCATTATAAGGGAGTCTTACAACAATGCGAGGTGTTTTGTGTTGCATAATGGGCAGCTATCCGACTCTTTTGAAGTGCGTCAGGGTGTGAGGGATGTTCTATCGCCAATTCTTTTTCTGCTGGCGATATATGATGTTTTGACGGCCAGCGTTGGTACAACGGAGAGGCAGGGCATTCAATGGAGACCGTTTGAAAGGCTTAGCCATTTAGACAATGCCGACGATATATGTCTCATGGCAAATAACATCAGTAGGCTGAACGTGATGTGTCAATCTCTGCTATTGAAAGGAGAATCGTGTGGGCTTAGAATAAATGGCAAAAAGACAAAAATAATGCTAACAGGACCCCCCTCACAACAACAACAACAACGTATTATTCTGCATGACACGCCTGTTGAAGAGGTCGAACAGTTTAATTACCTTGGAAGTACTGTATCAGCAAATGGTGGTACGGATCTGGACGTAAAAAACAGAATAAATAAAGCTCGCGTTGCCTTTGGTTCTCTGTCTCAAATTTAGAGATCCAGTCAAATATCCCTACGCACTAAGTTGAGATTCTTCGAATCCAACGTTAAATCCGTGCTATTATATGCTTGTGAAACCTGGAAAGTCTCGGCCACCATCTCGAGAAAATCGCAGGCTTTTGTGAATCGATGTCTACGCCACATTCTAAAGATTCGCTGGCCACAAACTATATCAAACCAGGAATTGTGGCGCAGGACAAGTCAGGAGCGGTTGGACGTCGTCATAAGAAAGCGTAAATGGCAATGGATTGGTCACACACTTAGGAAACCAAACAATGATATTGCAAAGCAGTCTTTTGAATGGAATCCTCAGGGTTCACGTCGGGTTGGAAGACCAAGAACAACATGGAAGTCAACAGTTGTAGCAGAAGCTAATTCCCAGAGAAAGACGTGGCCACAGTTAAGATATCTAGTTGCAGACCGTGATTTTTGTCCATTTTTGAAAAAAAAAACTCGAAATAAGCCAATTTAGGCAGACGGCAATATATGCCAATTATTCTTAGATTTATACTATTGTAAAAATATCGAGAGGTTAAATAAAGAATTTATAATAATAATAATAAATACAACTTCAGGTAATGTTTCAGGCTGGATCTTGGATTCTGGTGCTACTTGTCACATTACTAATGTGAAAGATTTTTTCGGAAGTTTTGACTCATCAATTAAAGAAAAGGTTTTTTTTTGAGACGGGAATGAAATACTTTCTGAAGGAAAAGGCGCATGTAAAATAAAATTCTTAAACAATAAAAATTCTAAGGCTACTGCTGTAATTGAAAACATTATGTTTGTTCCAAAGATTCAAGGCAATTTGCTCTCTGTATCTTGTTTGGTTGAAAAAGGATGATTTCACAAACCGTATCTGTGAACACTACTCGTTCACAGATACGGTTTGTGAAATCTGGAAAGTTGATGTTCAGATTGCAGTAGCTGATGTTATATCTCTTATGTATGTGTTGCGCCAGCCAAAAAGAGTTTTTGTTGCGGTCCATGAAGAAAATTGCATACATCAGTTGCAAACTTGGCCATAGAGACGAAAATCCAAATCAAATCCATAGAAGCAAAGCAAATGGGTTCTGGTTTATCAATTCTGAATTGCAGTGTAAAAAAAACTTGTGAATTTTGTATACAAGCAAAGTCGGTACGGTTGCCATTTCTAAAGACATCTGAAAGTGCTTCAATTGGTGTACTGGACCTAGTACACACGGATGTCTGCGGACCTATGGAAGTGGTCAGCCCGAGTGGGTATCGATATATAGTCACATTCATCGAAAACTACAGCAGATTTACAACAACATTCTTGATGCGGCAAAAATAAAATGTCTTCGACAAAATAAAGGAATATGTGAATGCAGCGAACACTCAGTTTGGACGAAAAGTGAAAGTTTTAAGGTCCGACCGTGGAGGTGAATATACGGGGTAAAATGTGTAGCAGTATTTAAGGCAACAAGGAATTAAATCAGAATTCACAGCAGCGTACTCTTCGCAGCAAAACGGGGTTGCTAAAAGGTGGAACAGGTCTCTGGTTGAAATGGCCAAATATATGTTGATTGATGCTAAGCTAAGTAAGGAGTTCTGGGCAGAGGCAATAATGACGGCAACATACACCCAAAATAGATTACCAACAAAGTTGACAGAAACTACACCTTTTGAACTTTGGTATGGATCTTAACCGGACTTCAAATACTTCCGGACCTTCGGTGAAAGATTTTATGCGCACATTCCTAAAGAAAAACGAATAAAGTGGAACAAAAAGTCGGAGTGTTTGGTTTTCGTTGGGTATGACTCAAATTCAAAAGCGTATAGGCTTCTTAACACCAAAACGAAAAAGATAACCATCAGCAGAGATGTTCGTTTTTTGAAGAATTCAAATACTGATGGAGGTGAAGGAGCAACAAAACAGAAGAACGTTCCAGAAATTAAAGTTTCTAAAAAGAATGCAGGAGTTCATCAAAATATTCAAGAAAATAAAACTAACGAAGACGACATATTCGAATTTTGTATCGGACGAAAAAAGGATGTTGACATCTTGGACACAAATTCGAGTGCTGAAAGCGTATTTTATGTTTTTGACGAGACTTCGGAAGAATCAAAATCGAAACAGATGAGAATGGAATTACAGATCAGAGAATTTCAGCCAGGTCAACAAAAGGAAAGCCTCCACACAGACTTATCAACGTACTCAAGACAATTGAAGAAGCTAATCCAAAGAACTTTAAGGAAGCAATAGCTTGTGACAAGGCCGAGTTCTGGAAGCTTGCGATGAAGGATGAAATGAAATCATTGTCGCAGAATAGAACTTGGGATCTGACGATTTTGCCAGCTGACAGAAAGGCAATTGGGTGCAATTGGGTCTTTAAATCCAAGGAAGATTCAAGAGGAGAAGTTATTTACATGGCTCGCTTGGTAGCGCAAGGATTTCTCCAGCGTCACGGACTGGACTGTGATGAAAAATTTGCGCCAGTTGTACGTCAAACTACTTTGCGAACTTTATTGGCTGTTGCTGGTAATAGAAAAATGCATGTTGTGCATCTGGATGCCAAGAAAGCATTTCTCAACAGTGATCTTGAGGAAAAACTCTATATGCGGCAACCAATGGGATTCGTGGAAGAAAATAAAGAACACCAAGTGTGTAAATTGAACAAGTCAATCTATGGACTGAAGCAGTCAGCGAGGGCATGGAATCAAACAATCAGCAACGCTCTTCTTGAAAATGGATTTTGTCAGAGCAGTGTTGACCCGTGTCTTTTTAAGAAACAGGAAGGTGAGTTTTGGATTTACATTCTTGTTTATGTAGATGATTTGCTAGTGATGAGTAAAAGTCAAAAACTTATCGACGAAGCTGAATGCGTATTGAAATCGAAATTCGAAATGAAAAATTTTGGAGCAGTGAAAAATTACGTTGGACTGTATGTTAACCGAAATAAAGATGGACATTTTTCAGTAAGTCAGACAACCTATATAAATAAGGTTGTTGAAGATATGGGACTTAATAATGCGAAGGTTTCAAAGGTGCCAATGGATCCAAGTTACGGAAAATCAAATGCTGATGCTGAAACGAATTTCTTATGCGAAAATGAAAATTACCAAAAGTTTATTGAATGTTTTCTATATATTGCAATAAGTTCAAGGCCAGATATTGCTGCAAGTATAAGAATACTTTTCTCAAAGGTTTCAAGACCTTCAACGCAGGATTGGAACAAACTAAAATGAGTTGCTAAGTATTTAAAGGGATCGTGTGATCTGAAACTGGTTCTGAGTGAACAAGGCATTGATGATAAGCTTATTGGATATGCAGATGCCAACTGGGCAGAAGACCGCAAAGAGCGGAAATCAAATTCTGGCTACATATTTAAGGTTTTTGGTGGCAAACATGTGTGGCCTAGTCTTCAACAGATTCAGAATTCATCGCTTTAGCAGAAGCAAGCTGTGAAGCAGTATGGCTGAAGTGATTGCTTAAGGAGATTAATATAAATTTCAACGAACCTGTTCTTATATGGGAGGAGTTGTTTAAAGATGCAACGAAAAGCATAGCAATCGATCGAAACATATCGATACTAAATATAATTTTGTCAAGGATTATATAAGTAAGGGAATTATAAACTCCGACTATTGCCGAAGTTAAGATAATGTTGGCGGATCTTCTCACTAAACCACTATCGTCAAATAAGCTTATTAATCTGAGGAGAATGTCTGGATTATTCGAACCCGTTTGAAGACGACTGTTGGAGAAACAAACGTTTTCTGAATCACTGATAACTGAACGAACTTTATACAATTTTAGATATGTATCTATCTTTCTCTGTCAATCTTTTGTTCTATTACTTTTGTACTTCGATTTGATTTGTAACCGACACGACACAGTATTAAATTTTTCTCTCTGACTGTTTCTTTACTTTTAATAAAGCATAAATATATGTATAACTAAATTGTGTTAAGGAGAATTGTTGGCCCCATATGTGAGGAAGGACGATTCCGGAGACGGTACAATCATGAATTGTACGCAATCTACCTTGAAGCAGATATCGTGACAAAAATTAGGCTCGGTAGACTTCGGTGGGCAGGGCACCTAGCTCGCATGAGCGAAGAGGAACCTGCTCGGAAAGTTCTTTGTGGTACATTCTATGGCAGACGACAGCGTGGTAGACCATGCTTGCGCTGGAGAGATGGCGTAGACCAGGACGCCCGGAGCCTTGGGGTGCGCAACTGGATGGCGTCGGCTCGAGACCGGGATAGGTGGAGAGACTTGTTGAAGGAGGCCAGGACCGGACCCCGGTTGTCGAGCCGATGATGATGATGAAATTGTGTATTATATATTATTTGGAAGTACCTAGTTATTTTTGCGCTAAATCTGCAACACATTCATCATGTTCGTTTAATTTTGACAGAAGGTCATGCTAGCTCATGCGCATTATAGTTCTACCTTTAGTCTCACTTTAATGTGAGGTATAAGAGAATGACTGAACGAAATTTGAAGTTTGCTAAATTACATGCAGTAAGTTGTTTCTATGCTGGCGTGTAGTAGTGGTAAAAGGTCTACCTTAGGTCAAATAGCTCAGGCTCATTATTATGTAGTTCTAACTTAACAATGGCACTGTAAATTTTTTTTTCACAACTAAATAAAACAACGTATCACTGACAAATTCCTGTCGGAAAAAATAATTCGTGTAAATTCCAATCAGGAAAACAGCCTGTCGTGTCCACTAACATATTTTTCCATATAGTTATTTATTTATTTAGCAACAAACACTACAGGGGGAAAGGGATAAATTTACAGAGAAAACCCACTGTGAATTTTATTTTTCTAAAGAACTTTGATTAAAGTTAGACATTAGAATTAAGATGTTATGCTCGTGGCCAAGCGAAGTTAATAGTTTTAAAAAGATAATAAAAAGCCACGAGCATAACATTTTAATTCTAATGTCTAACTTTAATCAAAGTTCTTTAGAAAAATAAAATTCACAGTGAGTTTTCTCTGTAAATTTTATATAGCAGTCGGTAGTCATCGACAATTATTGCGTACTAGAGAAGGTTTGATGTCATCTAGCTGATGAGCCCACCAACTAGGGCGAAACGCAAAACTTGGAGTTAAAGCCACAAAACCTTTAAAATTGTTCAATTTGTTTACTTTATTTACATAAAAGTGACAATTATTTTCGTTTCATTTACCAATTCATGAATACATGAAGTAATAAGAGGATGACATTTATATAAAAAGGAATTCATTTTAAAAAAAGAGGTAAATTGAAATCACTCAGGGAGAAAGCATTCATTGCACTTAAAACACACACATTATTAAGAAACGATACCTATTTAGCTATCGTACAGACGATATCGTTTTGTCGATATCGTCTATTGATTTACGTAAAGCAAATCATCAAAACGAGATCATTCAGACGATGATTGTTTTCAAAGTTACGTGAAGCAAAGCTATCGTCAAAACGATACCGTCTGGCGATAATCGAGTTACGAAATGACCCCCTTTCCTGATCGCTATAACCGAACCGGCCCATTAATTTACATATATTATATTATATTATTACTTAGCATTTGGAGTTTTGTGCGCGAAACAGATTAGGCCGTTGGTGCTGGTGATGTTGCTGGCAATTTGTATTGCGCTTTAGGTTTACATGACCACCACAATTTTTACAGAAACATTCATACATATGTATTATGTGTACATATGTAGTTTTCAATTTTAATTTTTTTAAGGAACATAAATATATAAAATAATCAAATACTTCTCATTCATTTCTGACATTTATAAAATATGTACATATATTAAAAAAAAATTTTTGATGTGGCAATTAGAACATACACTTATTTCATTTCCTTACAATTTCTATAAAGTAAAACTTTTTTTCTTTGAACTTACTTTGTTCAAGTACTAATGAAACCGTAACACCGTATTTGATAAAAAGAAATGTTATTGATAAAATCACTGCCGTACCACCGTATACTTTTACCATCATTCACTTCAAAAAATTAAACTTTTTTCGTAAAATCGTAAAAGTCGTAATAGTAAATTTTAACCCTTGTAATGTACCAAAATGTATTTCTTCTTCGGTACCGTTCCGATGGCTGTCAAAAGAATGTAAATTCCATAGGGCTTTTTAACAGGCAGCTATATTCTTATAATTCCGTAGAGTTGCCTCTTTCACACCACAGTAGATCTTAAGGGTAAAATTCTGTTAGCCTCCAATTCGTTTGGGGTGATTTTCTTGGTTTGACAGACTCATTAAAAGCTGAATAGGGAATTTACCATATAGGGAGTTTTACCATCTTGTCAAAGCTCACACTATGGAGAAGACAGATTGAAATATGTATCGCGCTTTTTTCAAACTGTCAAACTCAAGATCTTGGAGAAAACAATTTGAAAATAATTTTTAAATGCGGTATTCTTTTTTGTGTGAAATTTGTGATTTCCGTGGCTTAAAAATTTATTTTAATTAGCAAAACCAACAATTTTCACAATTTTCGCGCACAAATCTTTAAAATTCCCGCTTTTGTTTTCAATCAATTTTTCAACAATGATAAAAAAAAAATCAGCTGCTCACCATACTGCTGTTTTTGACAATTCTGTGAGAACGAGAAAGAGATATATCGTTGTTACCTAAAAAGCCCTATTGTCAAAAAATAAATGACAGCTCTCACTACGCGGATGACAGATTGAAATTAAGTATAGGGAGTTTTACCATCTTGTCAAAGCTCACACTATGGTGAAGACAGATTGAAATATGTACCGCGCTTTTTTCAAACTGTCAAACTCAAGATCTTGGAGAAAACAATTTGGGAATAATTTTTAAATGCGGTATTCTTTTTTGTGTGAAATTTGTGATTTCCGTGGCTTAAAAATTTATTTTAATTAGCAAAACCAACAATTTTCACAATTTTCGCGCACAAATCTTTAAAATTCCCGCTTTTGTTTTCAATCAATTTTTCAACAATGATAAAAAAAAAATCAGCTGTTCACCATACTGCTGTTTTTGACAATTCTGTGAGAACGAGAAAGAGATATATCGTTGTTACCTAAAAAGCCCTATCGCGCTTTTTTCAGACTGTCAAACTCAAAATCTTGTAAAAGAATTTCGTAAATAATCTCTTTTTTCATGTGTAATTTGAGATGTACGTTTAATAATACACTATTAACAATTTTCGCGCACAACATTAATATTTCCGCTATTGTTTTAAATCAATTTTTCAACAATGATGAAAAAAATTTTCAGCTGTCATCCGCGTACTGCTGATTTTGACTCTGCGATTGAGAAAGAAATATATCGTTGTTACCTAAAAAGCACTATAAAACTTTTCACAAAACATTGACGTAATAGGTATGGACCGCCAGTAGCCAACTTCACGTGTGTTCCAACATAACTAGGGGCGCCATCAACTACTAGCAGGGAATCTGCGTAGCAGTGATATGATTTCTTTAATTAATTATTTACTATTGAAATATTTTGGTGGGAATTATTATCAAACTACTTTTATTTTACAAAACACATCCACTCCTTATGCCATGAGTTACTTACAGATGAATATATTATAGTTTTCATTTAAATTCTAATGGCAAGATTAGTACACGTATTTAACACTAAAAGATGATGGCGTTTTTAGACTGTTTTTAGCTGGAACAACTTTTCTTGGCTGTTTGTATGAAAATTTTAACCGACTGGCGGGCCATATCCAGTACGTCTATGTCACGAAACTCTCAAACAAAGAAAATCTCTTCAAAAATAGGAGGCAAACAGAGATTTACTCTTGTGGTTTAACGATGTTCACATTGGACGATTATAGACGATGTTCACATTGACCCTGATTAGACCACTGATCTCAATATATAACTTATATATTGAGATCAGTGGATTAGACCAGCCCTTTTTTCGTACGTTTCGTCATACGTATTTTTTACATTTTTGTTGAGGGGTGTAGAAACGAAGAAGGAAAGAAGTAACAAAAGCACGTATGAAAATTTTAAGACTTTTTCTGGTTGAACTTTGACGTTTTTTGTTTCACAACGCAAAGCGAAATTGAATTATTTGGAATATTAAATATTGCAATTGTTTTGATATTATTTTGTTGAAAAAGTGATCAGTAATTGAAAAGAAACTATAAGCAGTGATACTGAACAATAATATTTTTTTTTTCAACATAAAAAAAAACTACCACAACCTCCACAAACTTGCTTTCCGGAGTCAAACTTCGCTTTCCGGCGTCAAATGGAAACGGGCAAATATCAACGAACCGTCTAATAAAGAAATATCCGAATACGTCAGAGTCAAATATCGAATCTAGAAAAATATTGACAGCTAAATCCTTTGATTTAAAACAATCGCACTTTGTACTGGCAGAGTACAATCTAGCACTTTAATCCCGTATTAACACTAACACTTCCACTTTTTTTAATCGAATTATTATTTAAAATACTAAGAAACTATTGGTTAATTGTTAAGTTGCAAAGAATAATAAGAAATTCTAGTCCAAGATAATTTTTCTTTATATTTTGTGTAAGACCGATCTCTTTTCCTTGCAAAATCAAAATTTTTCATTAATTTTCCAACAAAGGATTTCGTTTGACGTTTTTTAATGCCTTGGAGTGACAGAGAAAATAAATATATATATTTCTATATAGCCGTTTGCTTAAGAACTCTATCACCATAGTACGTACCTGTCAGAAAGACGAAAAACGTCACGTACGAAAAAAAGACTGGTGTAATCTGGGTCATTGGACGCACTCACCCGACGCATTTTGACGTCTATATGTTGTGTTCCCTTCCCACTTCGTTGTAAGAAAGACACGGAGTTTCGCGTCCAGATTTTTAGATTTTTTAAAATTCTTATAAATGCATTTTGACATTTGCTATTCTGACATTTGTTATTTATTATTTTTTCGCTGTTTGCACCAATATTTGAAAAGTTTTCACAAAATTCGGTCACTTTTGATGGGAAATGTCAATTTAACATAAGCATATAAACAAAATTGTAAACAAATTGTTTTTTTTTTTTGTTTCGTGTGGTTTCGTTGTAACGGGAGGCATGGGATGTTCCCGCTACGAAAAAAAAATAAAAATTTATAAATAATTAATCTTTAACTCATACTCGAGATTTTGATATGGAAAATAAAAATCAATTAAATGATTTAATTTCGCGTTAATCCCGAATATGAATTAAAAATAATTATTATAATACTTAAAATAAAAAGATGTTGCTTGGTGGTGTTTATAACTGAGAAAGAGAGTTAACTAAAAAGTCCCAAAAGACCAGAAAGACCAGAAAACCCCAAACATTGGATGAGATGTATCCCAAAATTTTATCTATCTCTCAGTTGCCATGTATTACCTACTTTATCTGATTCCATCTCGTAGCGAGTGTGAAAAATCCCTATTAGGATCCGATTCCATAAAAATAAATGAGAGTGTAGTCGGCTGAGAAAAGCAGGAGATGAAGTGATGCTTAAGATCGTTCACTACTCGACAGTAGTGGGCGATCCGTAAGATCCCTTCGTCCTCTTCTCACAGTCGAGTACTTCTCAACGTATGTTGGTGTAATATACGTATCTCATAGACACCACGGATCAGTAAACCTTACGTCAGATTTACGATCTGGCGTAGTCAGGTGATCTCTAAAACATTCTAAAATAGTACTCATTTAGCTTCAAAATGCCTTGAGATGGAATGACCTGACTTCGAAAACACGAGAACGTGAGCAGAGTAAGAATTCTGAGACAGTGTTGTAAAATTTCAAGAAGAGTTTTTAATTCCCCTATCTATCATATCCAATAGATCTCAAAACATATCACAAAATTACTCACTGCTACTACTTCTCTATAACGAATCCGAAACCTATCCATCCTACCAACTTTTAGTACCTCGTCTGTGACGGGGCACGTCCAAGCCTGGATGAATAGGGTGACTACTACCACACCGCTGCTTCAGGTCTGCTATTTTCGCCGGGGCCGAACTCGTCGGTACAGGGAAGTGGGTGGTGCTGCAGGAGTAGTAGTCGGTGTCACATTTGTTAGACCTGGAGTCTAGTTGTTTGTTGACTCTGTTGAGTTTATAAATTGCTATGCTAAAAAGCAAAGGGGCCGAGTTGTGAGTTGAGTACTTTGATAGAGTTCGAGACAGAGATAGTTTTTTTTTTTTTAGGTGGAAGCACGAGTGTTAACAGATTGTCGAGATGAGGGTGTTGTCATCTCTAAGGATTGCCTAACCCTTCCCAACCTATGCCTTATTTCATCCTTGGAATTTTTCTAAGGCCCTATTGTATTGGGAAATCAGGTGATGATGATTTCCCTCAAGTACCACGCTTCCCTACCTAAGTGTCTTGTCGGAGACTAGTCCTTCAAGGACACTACCCATTGATACTTTCACTGGTACAAATCTAGTGTGAAAATATCCCGCAAATTGACTAATATAAAAGAAGAATGGAATGAACCTTATCCTTTGCTTACATGGTTGTGTGTGTGTTTCGTTGTGGTTGCTGCCTTCACGCTGAACTGTCCTCAGCCACGTCTCTTCGCTAAAGTTTTAGTCCTCCATACTATCTAAAAATAAGTCTTCAAAAAAAAAAAAACTTCCCGGACGGACATCAGCATTCGCTATAACTTGACAACGATTGAAAACCAAACTATTAACTTTTCAAAACTCCTTAACATTTTTATTCTATATAAAAACTAAAACTAACAATATTAATTTTTAAGTACTTATTCAAAAAAAAAAAAATATAAACAAATACCCTCTAAGTAGGAAATTGAAAATTATTTATAATAAATTGAATTTCTTAATTTTAAACTGATAAGAATTCCTTATATAATCCCTAACTAAATTCTTAATAAACTTTATATAGGTTTATACTCTTCAAAACTTTAATCGATTTACAATTTTTAATATTCATCAACATGATCTCAAACTCTAATTTTAAGATTTCAAACTAAAACAAATTTACCTCTTTTACAATTTAACTATTCTGACGTTGTATGAGAATTGCAAAAGAAATTTTTATGGAACCTGTTCCAAAGCTCGAAATCCAGACGTGAAGTCTATTAGATAAAAAAAAAAAGCTGAATGCTCTTTTCAGAAAAAAAAAAAATAATTTCTGTTAACAAAAAAAATATCTTTTGTTTCAGAAATATCCATTCGAGGATTAGCGAAATTAATCACTATCCCTCTTTCGCGATAAGTTACAAACTACTCCGACGAATAGTAGTTTTATAACACCAAATGCCTAACTCGATTTGTAAAACGTCTCCATGGATCGTTCGCTTCCTTAATAATCTTTATTGAGGCCTCTTATCTATACATTGTTCACACAATCTTAGACAAGGTCGACGATTAACGAGCCCAGATTAAAAGGACTAACAGATACCAAACGCGACTAATTTTCATTAGTTTGATTTTAAACACGAGCTATACGCGAATAGGTATGTACCTATTTTTATACGATACAAGATATCAAACAAAAATTCAACAAAAGCGCGAAAAATCCGATTACTCAGAATTTTAAAACGGACAAAAATATGCGTAGGACGCCTCCACTGAACAAGTATCCCTCCCAAAAGTTGAAAGAAGAATGTTTCAATATCAAAAGTTCAAAATTTTAAAAATGTTTGGATCAGAAGGATCATCAATATAGTTGGTAGGTACATCCAAACCTTACCGTAGCTGAAACAAGCGTGGGTTAATCTTTATAAAATTTAAGCAATATAAAAAAAATATAATCAATATCAATATATTTATTTATAAAAATTCAGGCAAAAAAAAAAAAAAAAAGGTTCGACGAAGGGAGAGTGCACCCTACCAATGTGAAACCAGATGAAAGGATTATTTCACCAGTTACTTTATATCTTTTAATTTTCAGTTATCTTTACCAATTCTTTCTTTTTTCAATTTTTAGAGTTTCAGAATTTTTCACAGAAGGGATCAGTGGGAAAAGTTTACGTAGGTATGTTGCGTATGTATAGATGACTGAGATTCAAAATTTAATCTCAACAAAAAATTTTGTTAAAATCTTCAATCAGATTCGAAATGACTATAAAACGTTTATACTAAAATTCAAAAAAAAATTTATCTATGTTTCACAAAAAAATTTAGAGTGTAATCACTTGTGGTAATAAGTTTCTTGATTCAAATTACTTAAGTTGTAATTGGCCTTAACATTTCGTTTGTCAAATGTTAAAATCACTTACATAAAAAAAAAACTTCGATTTTATCTTGCTTTCTTTTTCAGCACACGATTTTAATTAACTTTACATGGAATTGATTTAAGTTTTCGACAGGCAACCTAAGTTGAGTACGTAAAACCTCTGTCAACGACTTAGATAAATTCCTTATCACAAATATTTTCCTTAAGTTTTCTAGAAGGATATTTGCCTCCTTAACACACTTTAACACTCCAAGTAAGTACACTTTAATTTATTGACCACGAGTTTCCAAAAATTACCGAACTTTATTTTTATTATTTTTCAGACGGACGATATGACGGATTTATAATTTACTTTATTTTTATCTCTTATTTATCTTTAATTTCAGATTCGCGACAAGGACTAAATTGCATCAGGTAGGTACGTAGGTAAGTGGTAAGTATTTTAGTGTTAAGTTTCGATTTAAGTTTTCACGATTACAATACGTTTCTTGTTTTATTATTATTTCTATGATTGGGTGTTATTTTAACACAGGCAAGATTCTCACACATCGACGTAATAGGTATAAGCAAATTTCTTTACGCTTGGATCAAAAATATAACATGATTTGTTTTCACAATATTATTTTTCAATACCATAGAAAATACTATATACACTGTTTTATTTTACATGAAGATACTTTACAATCGAATATTTAGTATCTCTGTTGTTCAGTTATGATATCAGTGTTATGAACTGACTCGAAATTTATATTGACCAAAATTATCTAAAATTTTTCGTTAGCTGTACCACTGTTTCGAATTACAATTTATGCGGGTATTTTTTTTTTTGTATACCACCCACTTTATGTTGAGTGGGGTTGATTTTAACTAAATTTAAATATTATATATGCGAATATATTCTGTTGCAATCAATAAAAGACTTTCAATTTGTTTCACTGTACGTTTCATAAATCATACCATTATTAGTATGTCGTAATCAAAAAAAAAATTTTCATCACACCCTTTTCTTTTGTTAGGTGCATTTGTTTAATATAGGTTCAAAGATATCAAAATTTAAGAATATAAACTACCTATGAGTATCTAATAATCTTTATCTGTTTATATAAATATATATACCATAAAATATATAGCTACCATACTTTTTATATCCACACTTTACACTTTTGAATTATCCATTTCATCTGCTTAAAGATGACTCCAGCAGGGTTGGATGTTGATGTTCAGCTTGATGACTTTAATTTTCAGCTAGATGATGTTTTTCATCCTGCACTTGGAATGAATCTATGATTCCTACGATGCTGTGTCGAGTCCTACGTGCAGATGAATACTTGAAGCACATAGAATTTCCAAAAATATCTATGTCGTCGATATTTTTCAACAATTTGGTTTTTAGGCTCCTCGGAAGAAACCAAATAACGCTGTCCGAGTGGTGGATGCTTTCTTCGACCTTGACGTAGTGACTTTTGGGTGTCACGTCTTGGTCGTAGTCTCGTCCGACTCGATTGCTGCCACTCGGAGCGTATCTGTTTTAGGACGAATAAAAAAAAATGAATTAGTAATTTTATAAATACATTCTGAACTGTTGATTTTAAATGTGTTTATTGTTTTTTTCTTTTTAGATTGATTTATGCTATTATTGAAGAGATCTCAACTGCACGTCGCAAGAAAGAATCTCCTTCGATTTTATCTTTGTTGCACTTGGTCGTTATGCCGTTTCTTTTGGACATGTGGTTGGACCAATAATTCATCTTTTGTGTGCAAATATCAAATTTTACGAATAAAAAAACTATCTTTACCTGGTATTTTTATGTTTCTTTTCAGGATTATTTCGATGGTGTGTTTTTGGGATGGAATTTTGCTTCCATAGCACAATGGTATCAAACAGAACTCCCTCGTGTTTTCTGCAGAATCTCACGCTTCGCAGAAGATTTCCAAGGGGTGGTTTTTTTGTGGCGTACGTGGACTGGGCGAGTGAATGACCAAAATCCTGGCACATTGCTCGTCTGCTTGTTCCAACAAGATATTTTATGTGTCTGGTACCTACGCAGTGAGTTGGATATGCGTATGCTTTTCAACTACTTAAAAATTGTACAGATATGAAGTTTGCCATCAATTAATTTGTTCCTCTTGATTAATTCTTTTATTTTTATGTGTTCAGTTTATTGTTCGCAATAAGTTTTCTTAGCAATTCTGAGCATGTGCTCTGGTTTCAATGAATAAAATAAAAAAAAACCAAAATCTTACCTCAGATTTTATTCCTTGTGTGTAGATTTCTTTAGTTGATTTCTTCTTCCTTTGATTTTATTTGTTCTTTTCACTTATCTTTGTTTAAATTGTTCGCCTTATATGTTCGATACTTTTTACTTTATATTATAAAATTTTGTTGAACTTTTTTACTTTTTCTTACTTTTTCTCAGGTACGTCTTACTCCATCAAATCAGATTTATGAAATGGAACTGTTCGGCTGGTTTACGTCGCACGTTACTTAAACCAGAGCTTCTACATCGGTACTTTTTGTGGCGGTTTTATAATTTTGCATGATGAGACAGACTTGTAGAGGTGTATTGGTCTCTGTCAATCTTATTAGGCAAATGGTTCGGGACTCGAAATTAATTCCGGCCATCTTTTTTTTTATAACATTTTTGATGTTCGAGAATCTTTGAGATTTCTGGATGTTTGATTGTATGTGATCAATTCTACAGTATTTTGTCTGTGTGTGTACCTTTGTCGAAGGGGATTTTTTTGTTGTTCACTTACAAATCGTTTAGGTTTACTTCGACCATTTTCATGCCTTTTTCAGACTATGTGTTTTTCTCTTTTCTTCTGCAAGTTCCTTAGCGCGTTTAAAAATATTTGGGTGAATTATCTTTTTCTTACCTATTTGTTGATTTTATGTTGTTAGATATAGGGTTCAGACGTATTAAAAGATATGTATTATTTTCACTCACATTAATCGGATTAGGTATTTATTTCTTTATTTATTGTGTTATTAGGTTCTACTGAAATTTACATATTATGGTTAACTAGGTAAGTATTATTGGGTACGGTGTGTTGATATAGCTATCGGATGCTTGTTCAAATAAGTACTTTTTTAGCGTAAATACCTTTTCAATCATTTTCAAGTACAGGTAAGTACTTTAATTATTTTTCGCGACTTTTTTCTTGATTTTATTATTTTCTATCTTTTCAGGTTGGAGCTTGAATTTATTACTTTGTTATTGTTTTGAATCAGATTTTCTCTTTTCTTTTACATTACTACTAATAGCCTAAACTTTTTTCGTTTTTTCTTTCAGATGACGTGTCGATGATTTTCACGTTTATGCGTGCAGCATTAACATTGTCTGAATTTAGATAATTTCTAATTGGTAAATTTGTCGAGACGTGTAGTTTTAACAATTTAAGATTATTTTTATCAGTTTCAAAAATAAAAATAGAAGGGTTGTATTTCTACTCTTTTACGACAAATTTTTCCACGTTGGTGAGTATGGGTACTTTTAGTTGGGATACCTTGCTTTTTCGTTGACTGTTTGGTGTCCTAGCTAATCTGCATTTTTACTGCCTAGTTGTAGGTGGTTGTTTTGCTGTTTTCGGTGTTATGAGGTTAAGTGGTTGGCGTACTAGATATTTCCTTCATTTAGTACAGCACATTGATTTCATCCCTTAGTATTTTCTCCTAAACAATTCTTCACCAAATTTGTTCCTTTCGGAATGGACTTTTCTGTTTTAAGAGAATATTATGTGGATTGTAAAAATTTCGAGTTGGTTCGATTAAGTGAAGTATTAACATATGTCATACAAGTGAGTATGAATGTATGAGGAGGATTTCACTAGTGTACTTAGTGGATGGTGAAATGGATTTTCCTACAAAACATCCTCAATGTTCCTGGTGCCAACAGGTACATTGATGATGGAAACGAAAATCGTCATTTATAATTCAACTCGTTTTATGTGTACCTCAAATAACTACAGAATAACTAATCGCTACCCACGACCCTATGTGTCTCATGCACAGGCTGAGCAGCTGGCGATGACTCTTATCAAAGCAAAAAAAAAATGCAAATTGTTCAAAAGAAATTGCCGATGGCTTTTTCAATTGATTCATTTACGAAGATCTTTGGTGTGGACCACCGATTCAAATCCATTCGCATCCTTAACCTTGTACAAATTGTTACCTACGATTTTTATAACCTTTGTTTTCACAAATTTGGGGCATAATTTTGCATTACGGTGTTTGCTTGCGTCACTTAATATGAAATTTCGACGAAAAACATCGTCACCTATATTAAATGTAATTGCCCTACTTCGGAGGTTGTACATTTTTTCGTAGTTATCGTGTGCTTGGTTAAGTGCGGTTTTCAAATAAGAATGAAGAATATTCATTCTTGCAGTTTTGGGAAGCCAGTCAATTTCCGATTGATTGAGCCCACCAAGTTTTCTCAACAAAGCATAATCGGCCCCATGCTCTATCATCCGCTGACCAAATAAGGCCTCATATGGGGTCATGCCGATTGCGCTGTGCAACGATGTGCGTAAAGCACTGCTAATACACGATAAATGTTCGTCCCAGTTAAGTTGTTTGGTGTCGATATATGCTCTTATAGCGCTTAAAATAGAGCGGTTTACACGTTCGCTAGCGTTTGCTTGTGGTGCGTACGCGGCTGTCTTAATGTGATTGATTCCGAAATTTTCTAAGAAAGTCTTGAAATCGTTACTTACAAATTGCGAGCCATTATCCGATAACAAACTCTCTGGAACTCCAAATGTCAAGAATACATCATCCACTAAAAATTTGACTACTTCTGAAGTAGTTGCCTTTTTCAATGGTTTGATGAATACAAATTTCGTTAGTTGGTCTAACGCTATAAATGTAAATGTGTTACCTCTTCTGGATCTAGGGTAAGGACCTAGAAAATCTATATATATATGTTGAAATGGCCTTTCCACTTCAAAACTTTTTCCCATTTCAGTTCTAAGAACAGAATTCGGCGCTTTCGTCGTTTTACATATTTCACAGTTGTTCACATACATTTTGACTTGTGCTGCCATTGCTGGCCAATAAAATTGGTTACGAAGACGATGAAGGGTCTTGGTGATACCACCATGCGATGCCTGAGGAGGGCAATGAGCCGCAATTATCAACTTTTCGCTCAACTGCGATGGAATCCAAATCTTCCAAGCCAAATCGTCTTGAATTGGATTTCCTGTTACGTGTCTGACTTTCTTGTATACATAACCATCTGATACTTGCAAGTCAGGAAGACGATCTTTATTTTTATTAATGTGTTCCACGATTTGAAGGTATTCTTCCGACTTGAAAGACGGATCCTTCAAATCAAGATGCAACACTTTAGATGGACTTGAATTTTCGATGGGCGTTTCTAAGGATGATAAACGTAATGCTTCTACTTCATGCACTCTGGATAGGGCATCAGGCACAGCGTTTAACGTCCCTTTTCTATGCTCCACCGAAAATTCGAAGCTTTGAAGCTTCAAACTCCATCGAGCTAAACGTCCGGTTGGGTCCTTAAGACTCATCAACCATCTCAGGCTCGCATGATCAGTGATCACCAAGAACCTGTAACCTTCAATGTATGGTCTAAATTTGTAAATGCCTTTAACGGCCGCGAGACATTCTCGCTCAGTAACTGAATAGTTACGTTGAGCACTATTCAACTTCTGTGAATAATAATAAATGGGGTATTCTGCGCCAGTCTCATCTCTCTGACACAGTACGCATCCGATTCCAGTTGCTGAAGCGTCGCATAAAATCACGAATTGCTTACTGAAATCGGGGTTGCGGAGAACTGGCGCCGAAGTCAAAGCTACCTTAAGCTTGTTGAAAGCTTCTAACGCCTGTTCGTTGAACTCAAACTTTGTACCTTTCTTAAGTGTATCGGACATCGGTCCGGCTACCTCAGAAAAATTCTCGATGAATCGCCGGTACCAACCAGCCATTCCAAGGAATCGACGTACTTGACGTACAGTCGTTGGTACCGGGAAATCGAGAATTGCAGAAATTTTGGACGGGTCTGCTTTGAGGCAGCCACGCCCTACGACATAACCTAAGTATTGCAGTTCTTCGAAACAGAAGCGCGACTTTTCCACATTTATTGTTAGTCCTGCCTCATCTAGCCTTTTTGCTACGATTTCTAGAACTGAAATATGCTCTTCAAAAGTTTTGGAGATAACTAATAAGTCATCTAAATAAATAAACACTTGATCTCTCAAGTTGGACGGGATAACTTTATTCATCAGATTCGTCAGACTCTGAGCGGCGTTGGAGAGTCCGAACGGCATCACCTTGAACTGATACAATGGGCGGCCTGGAATTGAAAACGCAGTTTTCTCCCTTGACATCTCCTCCAACGGTACTTGCCAGTACGCGTCTTTCAAATCCACGCTAGAGATATAGCGTGTCTCTGAAAGTCGTGCTAACAAACCTTCTATGTGCCCAATTGGACTCGCATCCTTCTTTGTCACGGAATTGACTTTCCGAAAGTCCAAGCACATTCTATTTTTGCCGGGTTTCCTCACCAATACAACCGGTGAGGACCATGGGCTTGAACTTTCTTCAATCACTCCCAAAGAAATCATGCGGTCCACTTCGGCGTACACCAAGGCTTGTATCGCTGGAGAGATAGGGTAATGCCGTTGCTTAATAGGCAACGCATCGCCGGTATCAATCGAGTGTTCCATGAGGTGTGTTCGTCCGAGTCCCCGCGCAGCGAATGACGGAAAAAGTTCTACTGTGCTTTTCAGCACAACGGACTGTTCTGCGGTTAGCTCGCACTCAGAGAAATTAGGCTTCTCTAAAGCTAACTCAGAAATTGAATCTTTAAACGGAATTATGTGAGGCGCTATCTCAAATAGGGCCCAAAAATTTACTCCCAAGTAGAGTTTTTGCGTTAAAGACGGTACTATGAATAGATCTAAGGTGTGTGTTTTGCTATTAAAAGAAATTTTTGTCTTGACTACTCCTACCACTGGTTGTTGTTTACCGTCAGCAGTAGCTATATTGGTAGAGAATTTTTGAAAAGAGATGTTTTTGTTTTCTAAAATTTCTAATGCTCCTTTACCTAAACAGCTAACACTTGCTCCTGAATCGAGCAAACCGTACCACTCTTCATCGAACAGTTCTACTTGAACATAAGGACGGGGATCGTCCTTGTAATTTGACAATTTTGTCGAAGACACTACTTTATATAATTTTCGTTTATCAGTGAATTTAGTTCTTAAGGCTTCTATCTTTTTCAAATGTTTTGGATATGTATATATACGTTTTCTAGCTAAGTTGTATTCAATTTGCCTTTGATGCAAGGACTTTAAAGGTCTAAGTCTAGGTATTCTAGAATTAGTAGATGATGACTTCAAGATATTTTTCGTTTCAGGTTTTCTTAATATTGTTATTTTATCGGTTGTTTCTAAATTTATAATGGACTCCCCGAGTTGCCCATCTTTGCCAACTCCCTCTCGGATGAATGTTGGCTCGACGACGAGTTTCCCGGACACATTTTGCAATTGGGTGACAGAACTTCCGGTTTGCCACAGCGGTAGCAGAATATTCTTCTCTGCAAATCTGCACAATCTCTAAAAGTATGTCCTGGCTTTAAACAATTCCAGCATTTGACGTTATCGGAATTAGGTTTCGCGTCACGATTTCTGTTGTGATGGAATGCTTCAATAGCTGTAGACATTTCGGTTATCTGCGAATCAGTTTGAATCTCGATTTCATGCACGAGTTTTCTTGGAGGGTTGTTATATATAGGTGATGCTCTGGCTCTCATGGGATCATGTTGAGCTAAAAACCTCTCCATATCTCGACATGTAAACACCAGGTCTGCGAGTCGAGTAGATTTAAACGTTAGCAAAAGCTCTCCCATACGTCTACGCACGTTTTGTTTTATGATTTCCGCTAGTTCCTCGTTAGGTCTAGGATTCTTCATCCTTGAATTGATCTTTAAAATGGCATCGTAAAACGAGTCAAAGCTTTCGCCATGAGCTTGTTTTCTTTCCGCCATTTGTCTGGACAACTCGGAATCAGTTTCCAGACTACGATACTGCTCTATCAACGCTAACTTCAACGCTGCCCAAGATGAATATGGGTTGTTCTTCATAAACATCCAGTACCACACCTCTACCGTTCCGCTCACAAAATGGTGGAAATTTGCCACTATTTCTTCCCAAGATGCGCCATAGCTGTCCTTTACCCGATTAAGTCGGAACAAGAACTCATCTACTGGCATATTTTTGGCATTATACACAATGCCCCATTTGTGGTAGTGTGGAGAACGTATAAATGATGTCGCTGGTGATGGTGCCGGTGCTCTCACATTTCTATTTATCGACGTATTGTCGAACTGGATTTGGTCTAGTCTTTCGTAAAAGTTTGGGTCATATCCTCGAGAAGGTTCAGCTCTAGGTGGTGATACGTTGCGTCTTGGCCACTCTCTAGGGAATCCCGGTATGTTGTTTCGGTTAGTATCAACTCTAGGTGGAGTGCCATCTCTTCTTTGCCGTACACCTAATGCTTCCCTGACCGCTTCTCTTAGACTTTCCTGAGGTATTTCTCTTGTCCTTTCTCCTGACGTTTCTCGGATGTTGTTTCTGGTAATAGCTTCTGGATTTGGTTCTCTATTGGTGTTGTAATTACGAGTGTCGGGTGTGGGTAAGTCACACAGTGGTATAGCTGCGGCTGTTGGGCGAGCTAACTCCTTCATTTGTGCTAAAGCATTCTTAACTACAAGATACACTCTCTCTAACATTTGGGCTTGACTTTGGGCTAGCGTTTCTTGAAGATTTTTACGATCCTCTGCTCTGTTTAGGCCTATGGTTGCCAACGCTATCTCCTTGACGTAGTCTTCCCATTCGTCAGATTGTCGGTTTAGTGTATCGTCTTGAGCTCCTTCAGGTGTTAAATGCCTTGCTAAGTCCACTAATGGTGCTTCCTCATCCCCGATTCGTTCCGTGTTCGATGGTCCAGCAGCATCCTCTACTTGACTCTGATCTGCCACTGCGTTATTATCCATCGTCATGTTATGGTACATGTCGAGGTTTTTCCTATAACGAGTGTTATGTGGTTCTGGAGTCGCTAGTATGGGTGCTCTGCTGGGAGCTGGTGGTTTAGGAGGTCTACCTCCTTTCTTTTTATCCGTAGAACCATTCTTTGGCTTATTTACCATTTTGTTTTTAAGGATATTGCAAGTGTATAAAAAAAAAATTTTATGAAAATGAAAAGTTTTGTTATTCCAAAGCCTCTATATAAAAAAAAAATATATGTTTACAAAAGAATACCTACTTATTAATCTATACTATTTCTAGCTTACAAAATTTTCTTAACTAAATCTTACTACCTATAAATTCCAAAAAAAAACTATCCTATATCTTACTATCTAAATCCTAATAAATATTTTCCTAACTATATCTTACTACCTATCTAAATCTTACTAACTATTCTTACTAACTAAGCTTACTAACTAACTTAACCTACTTTTGCCTAGGGTAAACCCTCTTAATGTTCTTAACTTCAACTATACTTCAAAATTCTAAATTAATAATCAAAAAAAACTATATCTTAACTAAATCAAAAAAAACTCAAATCTAAACTAATAAATCTTAACTGATACTAAATGAATCTAAAATTTCCAAAAATTTCTCAAAATTTAAACTATATACTTAATTAAATAAAGTTGCCACCAGGCTATATTCAAAATTTTCTCAAAAAAAAACTAAATCTAAAAAGTGCCACCAGGCAAATCTGACTCTAAATGTTTACTAAATAAATGTCACCAGACAAAAACTAAAACTAAAAGGTGCCACCAGGCAAACTAAATTCTAAATAAATCAAAAAGGTGCCACCAGGCAAAATACTAAATAATCGCCACCAGGCAAAATACTAATTACTAAATATACGCCACCAGGCAAAACTACAAAATTGTGCCACCAGGCAATGCTCAAAAATACTAAATAATCAAAAAAAAGTGCCACCAGGCAAAATACTAAATATACGCCACCAGGCATCAAAATTTTTTCATTAACTAAACTACTTGATCCATGAGTTTTATTCTTCAAATAAACTCACTCGACTAAATATATACTCAAAATTTAAATTTTAATTAATTTCTCAAATTAAAATTTTTCTCAAAATTTCTCAAATTTTTCAAAAGTTTTCTCCAAGCATTGTAAGTTCGGAGACGCGACTGAAGCCTTCCAACGTTTCAGGAGCAACTCCACAACACATGTACAATTCTTCATTCCATAATTCTTCCAAAAAAAAAAAATCTGTATAACTAACAAAACTCGTGAAAATTTACTTAGCTTCTCTCCTTAGACTAGCTTGTTCTTACTTCTCTCTGCTGCTACTGACCTAAGGAAGTAGATAACATCCCCTAGCGGACATCAGACCAGAACTATATCATCAAACTAACTAATTTGATCTTCTTCATAAATTACAGGATTACTTTATTGAAGTGTAGTAAACTTAAATTTTTCAAATAACTTGTCTATTGAAATTGGTTAATCTTTTATTTAGCCGTCGTCATTTGGCTTGCGCTGCAGACGTAAACAGGAATGAGTTCAACTATTTACCGGACGTAGTTGCAAACAACTAAACAGTTTAAAAAGATATTTGCTTCAGGGTTGAGACTAGTTTTCATGAGAAGCAACGGACTACTGGACTAAATACATATCCAATACGGACATCCCTATGTAAACTAACCTTACTGAAACTATTCATCAGATGTTAAGAGAGTGGAGTGGAATTTTGACAGGTTGTCGCTACAGACGTATTCAGGAACAAGTTCTACTAATTACCGGCCGACACTTAAGTCAGAAAACCGTCCGATGTTAAGTCTCTATAACATGACCAATTTCTTAAAAATTCAAAATTGACTTAATCGATTCAAACTAATGTTTGAACAAACTTACTACATCATACTAAAATCTACTTCTTCCAAAAGTTACTAATAAAAAAAATATATCAAATTTTCCAAAAATCTATCAACGTGACTACAACTCGGGCCCCACACGTTCGGGCGCCATTATGTAACGGGAGGCATGGGATGTTCCCGCTACGAAAAAAAAATAAAAATTTATAAATAATTAATCTTTAACTCATACTCGAGATTTTGATATGGAAAATAAAAATCAATTAAATGATTTAATTTCGCGTTAATCCCGAATATGAATTAAAAATAATTATTATAATTCTTAAAATAAAAAGATGTTGCTTGGTGGTGTTTATAACTGAGAAAGAGAGTTAACTAAAAAGTCCCAAAAGACCAGAAAGACCAGAAAACCCCAAACATTGGATGAGATGTATCCCAAAATTTTATCTATCTCTCAGTTGCCATGTATTACCTACTTTATCTGATTCAATCTCGTAGCGAGTGTGAAAAATCCCTATTAGGATCCGATTCCATAAAAATAAATGAGAGTGTAGTCGGCTGAGAAAAGCAGGAGATGAAGTGATGCTTAAGATCGTTCACTACTCGACAGTAGTGGGCGATCCGTAAGATCCCTTCGTCCTCTTCTCACAGTCGAGTACTTCTCAACGTATGTTGGTGTAATATACGTATCTCATAGACACCACGGATCAGTAAACCTTACGTCAGATTTACGATCTGGCGTAGTCAGGTGATCTCTAAAACATTCTAAAATAGTACTCATTTAGCTTCAAAATGCCTTGAGATGGAATGACCTGACTTCGAAAACACGAGAACGTGAGCAGAGTAAGAATTCTGAGACAGTGTTGTAAAATTTCAAGAAGAGTTTTTAATTCCCCTATCTATCATATCCAATAGATCTCAAAACATATCACAAAATTACTCACTGCTACTACTTCTCTATAACGAATCCGAAACCTATCCATCCTACCAACTTTTAGTACCTCGTCTGTGACGGGGCACGTCCAAGCCTGGATGAATAGGGTGACTACTACCACACCGCTGCTTCAGGTCTGCTATTTTCGCCGGGGCCGAACTCGTCGGTACAGGGAAGTGGGTGGTGCTGCAGGAGTAGTAGTCGGTGTCACATTTGTTAGACCTGGAGTCTAGTTGTTTGTTGACTCTGTTGAGTTTATAAATTGCTATGCTAAAAAGCAAAGGGGCCGAGTTGTGAGTTGAGTACTTTGATAGAGTTCGAGACAGAGATAGTTTTTTTTTTTTAGTGGGAAGCACGAGTGTTAACAGATTGTCGAGATGAGGGTGTTGTCATCTCTAAGGATTGCCTAACCCTTCCCAACCTATGCCTTATTTCATCCTTGGAATTTTTCTAAGGCCCTATTGTATTGGGAAATCAGGTGATGATGATTTCCCTCAAGTACCACGCTTCCCTACCTAAGTGTCTTGTCGGAGACTAGTCCTTCAAGGACACTACCCATTGATACTTTCACTGGTACAAATCTAGTGTGAAAATATCCCGCAAATTGACTAATATAAAAGAAGAATGGAATGAACCTTATCCTTTGCTTACATGGTTGTGTGTGTGTTTCGTTGTGGTTGCTGCCTTCACGCTGAACTGTCCTCAGCCACGTCTCTTCGCTAAAGTTTTAGTCCTCCATACTATCTAAAAATAAGTCTTCAAAAAAAAAAAAACTTCCCGGACGGACATCAGCATTCGCTATAACTTGACAACGATTGAAAACCAAACTATTAACTTTTCAAAACTCCTTAACATTTTTATTCTATATAAAAACTAAAACTAACAATATTAATTTTTAAGTACTTATTCAAAAAAAAAAAAATATAAACAAATACCCTCTAAGTAGGAAATTGAAAATTATTTATAATAAATTGAATTTCTTAATTTTAAACTGATAAGAATTCCTTATATAATCCCTAACTAAATTCTTAATAAACTTTATATAGGTTTATACTCTTCAAAACTTTAATCGATTTACAATTTTTAATATTCATCAACATGATCTCAAACTCTAATTTTAAGATTTCAAACTAAAACAAATTTACCTCTTTTACAATTTAACTATTCTGACGTTGTATGAGAATTGCAAAAGAAATTTTTATGGAACCTGTTCCAAAGCTCGAAATCCAGACGTGAAGTCTATTAGATAAAAAAAAAAAAGCTGAATGCTCTTTTCAGAAAAAAAAAAAATAATTTCTGTTAACAAAAAAAATATCTTTTGTTTCAGAAATATCCATTCGAGGATTAGCGAAATTAATCACTATCCCTCTTTCGCGATAAGTTACAAACTACTCCGACGAATAGTAGTTTTATAACACCAAATGCCTAACTCGATTTGTAAAACGTCTCCATGGATCGTTCGCTTCCTTAATAATCTTTATTGAGGCCTCTTATCTATACATTGTTCACACAATCTTAGACAAGGTCGACGATTAACGAGCCCAGATTAAAAGGACTAACAGATACCAAACGCGACTAATTTTCATTAGTTTGATTTTAAACACGAGCTATACGCGAATAGGTATGTACCTATTTTTATACGATACAAGATATCAAACAAAAATTCAACAAAAGCGCGAAAAATCCGATTACTCAGAATTTTAAAACGGACAAAAATATGCGTAGGACGCCTCCACTGAACAAGTATCCCTCCCAAAAGTTGAAAGAAGAATGTTTCAATATCAAAAGTTCAAAATTTTAAAAATGTTTGGATCAGAAGGATCATCAATATAGTTGGTAGGTACATCCAAACCTTACCGTAGCTGAAACAAGCGTGGGTTAATCTTTATAAAATTTAAGCAATATAAAAAAAATATAATCAATATCAATATATTTATTTATAAAAATTCAGGCAAAAAAAAAAAAAAAAAGGTTCGACGAAGGGAGAGTGCACCCTACCAATGTGAAACCAGATGAAAGGATTATTTCACCAGTTACTTTATATCTTTTAATTTTCAGTTATCTTTACCAATTCTTTCTTTTTTCAATTTTTAGAGTTTCAGAATTTTTCACAGAAGGGATCAGTGGGAAAAGTTTACGTAGGTATGTTGCGTATGTATAGATGACTGAGATTCAAAATTTAATCTCAACAAAAAATTTTGTTAAAATCTTCAATCAGATTCGAAATGACTATAAAACGTTTATACTAAAATTCAAAAAAAAATTTATCTATGTTTCACAAAAAAATTTAGAGTGTAATCACTTGTGGTAATAAGTTTCTTGATTCAAATTACTTAAGTTGTAATTGGCCTTAACATTTCGTTTGTCAAATGTTAAAATCACTTACATAAAAAAAAAACTTCGATTTTATCTTGCTTTCTTTTTCAGCACACGATTTTAATTAACTTTACATGGAATTGATTTAAGTTTTCGACAGGCAACCTAAGTTGAGTACGTAAAACCTCTGTCAACGACTTAGATAAATTCCTTATCACAAATATTTTCCTTAAGTTTTCTAGAAGGATATTTGCCTCCTTAACACACTTTAACACTCCAAGTAAGTACACTTTAATTTATTGACCACGAGTTTCCAAAAATTACCGAACTTTATTTTTATTATTTTTCAGACGGACGATATGACGGATTTATAATTTACTTTATTTTTATCTCTTATTTATCTTTAATTTCAGATTCGCGACAAGGACTAAATTGCATCAGGTAGGTACGTAGGTAAGTGGTAAGTATTTTAGTGTTAAGTTTCGATTTAAGTTTTCACGATTACAATACGTTTCTTGTTTTATTATTATTTCTATGATTGGGTGTTATTTTAACACAGGCAAGATTCTCACACATCGACGTAATAGGTATAAGCAAATTTCTTTACGCTTGGATCAAAAATATAACATGATTTGTTTTCACAATATTATTTTTCAATACCATAGAAAATACTATATACACTGTTTTATTTTACATGAAGATACTTTACAATCGAATATTTAGTATCTCTGTTGTTCAGTTATGATATCAGTGTTATGAACTGACTCGAAATTTATATTGACCAAAATTATCTAAAATTTTTCGTTAGCTGTACCACTGTTTCGAATTACAATTTATGCGGGTATTTTTTTTTTGTATACCACCCACTTTATGTTGAGTGGGGTAGATTTTAACTAAATTTAAATATTATATATGCGAATATATTCTGTTGCAATCAATAAAAGACTTTCAATTTGTTTCACTGTACGTTTCATAAATCATACCATTATTAGTATGTCGTAATCAAAAAAAAAATTTTCATCACACCCTTTTCTTTTGTTAGGTGCATTTGTTTAATATAGGTTCAAAGATATCAAAATTTAAGAATATAAACTACCTATGAGTATCAAATAATCTTTATCTGTTTATATAAATATATATACCATAAAATATATAGCTACCATACTTTTTATATCCACACTTTACACTTTTGAATTATCCATTTCATCTGCTTAAAGATGACTCCAGCAGGGTTGGATGTTGATGTTCAGCTTGATGACTTTAATTTTCAGCTAGATGATGTTTTTCATCCTGCACTTGGAATGAATCTATGATTCCTACGATGCTGTGTCGAGTCCTACGTGCAGATGAATACTTGAAGCACATAGAATTTCCAAAAATATCTATGTCGTCGATATTTTTCAACAATTTGGTTTTTAGGCTCCTCGGAAGAAACCAAATAACGCTGTCCGAGTGGTGGATGCTTTCTTCGACCTTGACGTAGTGACTTTTGGGTGTCACGTCTTGGTCGTAGTCTCGTCCGACTCGATTGCTGCCACTCGGAGCGTATCTGTTTTAGGACGAATAAAAAAAAATGAATTAGTAATTTTATAAATACATTCTGAACTGTTGATTTTAAATGTGTTTATTGTTTTTTTCTTTTTAGATTGATTTATGCTATTATTGAAGAGATCTCAACTGCACGTCGCAAGAAAGAATCTCCTTCGATTTTATCTTTGTTGCACTTGGTCGTTATGCCGTTTCTTTTGGACATGTGGTTGGACCAATAATTCATCTTTTGTGTGCAAATATCAAATTTTACGAATAAAAAAACTATCTTTACCTGGTATTTTTATGTTTCTTTTCAGGATTATTTCGATGGTGTGTTTTTGGGATGGAATTTTGCTTCCATAGCACAATGGTATCAAACAGAACTCCCTCGTGTTTTCTGCAGAATCTCACGCTTCGCAGAAGATTTCCAAGGGGTGGTTTTTTTGTGGCGTACGTGGACTGGGCGAGTGAATGACCAAAATCCTGGCACATTGCTCGTCTGCTTGTTCCAACAAGATATTTTATGTGTCTGGTACCTACGCAGTGAGTTGGATATGCGTATGCTTTTCAACTACTTAAAAATTGTACAGATATGAAGTTTGCCATCAATTAATTTGTTCCTCTTGATTAATTCTTTTATTTTTATGTGTTCAGTTTATTGTTCGCAATAAGTTTTCTTAGCAATTCTGAGCATGTGCTCTGGTTTCAATGAATAAAATAAAAAAAAACCAAAATCTTACCTCAGATTTTATTCCTTGTGTGTAGATTTCTTTAGTTGATTTCTTCTTCCTTTGATTTTATTTGTTCTTTTCACTTATCTTTGTTTAAATTGTTCGCCTTATATGTTCGATACTTTTTACTTTATATTATAAAATTTTGTTGAACTTTTTTACTTTTTCTTACTTTTTCTCAGGTACGTCTTACTCCATCAAATCAGATTTATGAAATGGAACTGTTCGGCTGGTTTACGTCGCACGTTACTTAAACCAGAGCTTCTACATCGGTACTTTTTGTGGCGGTTTTATAATTTTGCATGATGAGACAGACTTGTAGAGGTGTATTGGTCTCTGTCAATCTTATTAGGCAAATGGTTCGGGACTCGAAATTAATTCCGGCCATCTTTTTTTTTATAACATTTTTGATGTTCGAGAATCTTTGAGATTTCTGGATGTTTGATTGTATGTGATCAATTCTACAGTATTTTGTCTGTGTGTGTACCTTTGTCGAAGGGGATTTTTTTGTTGTTCACTTACAAATCGTTTAGATTTACTTCGACCATTTTCATGCCTTTTTCAGACTATGTGTTTTTCTCTTTTCTTCTGCAAGTTCCTTAGCGCGTTTAAAAATATTTGGGTGAATTATCTTTTTCTTACCTATTTGTTGATTTTATGTTGTTAGATATAGGGTTCAGACGTATTAAAAGATATGTATTATTTTCACTCACATTAATCGGATTAGGTATTTATTTCTTTATTTATTGTGTTATTAGGTTCTACTGAAATTTACATATTATGGTTAACTAGGTAAGTATTATTGGGTACGGTGTGTTGATATAGCTATCGGATGCTTGTTCAAATAAGTACTTTTTTAGCGTAAATACCTTTTCAATCATTTTCAAGTACAGGTAAGTACTTTAATTATTTTTCGCGACTTTTTTCTTGATTTTATTATTTTCTATCTTTTCAGGTTGGAGCTTGAATTTATTACTTTGTTATTGTTTTGAATCAGATTTTCTCTTTTCTTTTACATTACTACTAATAGCCTAAACTTTTTTCGTTTTTTCTTTCAGATGACGTGTCGATGATTTTCACGTTTATGCGTGCAGCATTAACATTGTCTGAATTTAGATAATTTCTAATTGGTAAATTTGTCGAGACGTGTAGTTTTAACAATTTAAGATTATTTTTATCAGTTTCAAAAATAAAAATAGAAGGGTTGTATTTCTACTCTTTTACGACAAATTTTTCCACGTTGGTGAGTATGGGTACTTTTAGTTGGGATACCTTGCTTTTTCGTTGACTGTTTGGTGTCCTAGCTAATCTGCATTTTTACTGCCTATTTGTAGGTGGTTGTTTTGCTGTTTTCGGTGTTATGAGGTTAAGTGGTTGGCGTACTAGATATTTCCTTCATTTAGTACAGCACATTGATTTCATCCCTTAGTATTTTCTCCTAAACAATTCTTCACCAAATTTGTTCCTTTCGGAATGGACTTTTCTGTTTTAAGAGAATATTATGTGGATTGTAAAAATTTCGAGTTGGTTCGATTAAGTGAAGTATTAACATATGTCATACAAGTGAGTATGAATGTATGAGGAGGATTTCACTAGTGTACTTAGTGGATGGTGAAATGGATTTTCCTACATCGTGCATCCATTGTTTTCACACTTCTTTTAGTCTGAACACGGCGGACTGGACGCACGTCAAAATGCATCGGATGAGAACGTCCAACAGATTTTTTAAAATTCTCATGGATGCATTTTGACATTCGCTATTCTGACATTTGCAATTTATTATTTTTTCGCTTTTTGCAACAATATTTCGAAAGTTTTCAATTTTTTCGCTTATTGCACTAATATATGTAATGAAGTTTTCTCAAAATTCGTTCACTTTTAATTGGAAATTGCAATTTCGCATGGGCACATAAAAAATATTGTAAACATCTAGGCTCTTTTCACATATTTTGTTTATTTTTTGTATCGTGAATCCTTTGTTCACATTATTTTGTGTTTGAATACGGCCGACTTTACCATATCTTCTTAGCTTTTAGACCAATCATGATGTTTGATACTGTCCTGTCCTGACTATGCATTGCACTCTCCTACTTTCTGCGTTTTTAGTTTTTTGTTTTATATAAAAACAAAAAAAAAAACGTCCTTATGTTTGCAAAACATTGGTCATATTATGACGATGAAAAAGCTACCTGGGGCCACATCTTCTAAACTTTTAGACCGATCGGAATGTTTGATACCTTTCCTGACTCGGCATTGCACTCTCCGTTTTTAGTTTATTGTTTTATATTAACACAAAAAAGCTCATGCGCATTATAGTTCTGCCTTTATGGCGGTATTTATCAATCGATATTGTTATGTTTTATCTAGGTTCGTTTTATTAAATAAAACTTATTTCCGTTTTAATACAACTAACTTTACGTCTTTTCACTTTTAATTTCACTTAATATTTCAAAACACTCTTTATTACCTTTTTACTTTCTTTATTTTTAAATTCAAACTTTATCACTTTCAAATTACCGACTTGTACACGACTAATTTCAAATTCAAACTGACTTCTTGCCGCATGGTGAGCTCGTATTTATAGTGGCTGCACCATTCAGCACTCCGATTTAGAATCTTCTAGTACAGTGCCAGTCAGGGCGTTTCGGTAATTTCGTTGTGGCTGTCACTTTAAGTTGGAATCACAATGGTGAGTTTACGCATCGCAAAACAAAAAATAGACCGGAGAACATCTTATAGAACACGTTACATTGCCCTCCTCATAAGATTGTTCGCCCCGAACAATTTCTTCACCATCTTCTCCACTGTAGCGGTATAGCCGGTCAATGTGAACAACTTTTGGCTTTCCTCTTAGACCTCGCTGATTTCGGTAAACCAGATCATTGATCCTTGTAACAACACGGTTAGTTCCTTCCCAGTTTTGTTGAAGTTTTGGTGAATGTCCCATTTGTCAAAGAAGATTATACAGCCACACTAGATCTCCCTCCTGGAAAGTTTTAAATGTGGTGTTTGCATCATAGCGTGTTTTCATTCGGTCACTAGCTTGCTTTATTTTAGTCCTTGTCCTGTTATGGATGTCAGTGAGTTTTTCTTTTAGGCAATCCACGTATTCCTCTTCATTTCGTTTTTCGCCCGTTGGACATACGAATTTAATTTCGCTAGGCAATCGGATTTTTGTACCGAATACAATTTCTGATGGAGTGTGACTAGTTGTGCTGTGCACCGCATTTCGGTATGTCATTAAAAATAGAGGAATATGTTGGTCCCAGTCTCGTTGGAAGTCACTCCACTTTGGAAAGGTGTTCTTTGAGAGTCCTGTTAAAACGTTCAACCATTCTGTCAGACTGCGGATGAAGTGGTGTCGTTCTCGTCTTCTTGATGCCAAGGAGCGAACAGACCTCTTGAAAGATTTTGGATTCGAAGTTCCTTCCTTGGTCAAAATGGAGCTCCATAGGAACACCGAACCTGCTGAACCAATTGTACACAATATGATCCACAACTGTGTTTGCTTCTTGGTTTAGAATGGCAAATGCCTCAGGCCACTTGCTGAAGTAATCCATGACAACAAGAATGAATCGGTTTCCATAATTAGACTCAGGAAATGGGCCTGCAATATCGATGGTAATTCTTTCCAAAGGTGCTCCAACGTTGTACTGTTACATCCCTTGGTGGCTGAACAAGTGACGCATTTTCTGCACCATTTTTTCACATCGTCTTTTGCATGCAGCCAGTAGAAACGTTCTCGAATTTTCTCCAGAGTTTTGTTGATACCCAAATGGCCGCCAGAAAATCCATTATGCATCTCACGTAGAATGTCATTAACCTTTGTCCGGGGCACAACAAGCTGCATCACATAGGATTTCCCATCTGAGGACTCCCATCTTCGTTTGAACAAACCTTCCTGCACATGAAGGGAATTCCATTGTGCCCAATAGGCTTTTAGGTGATGCCCAAGGATTTTTTGAATTCTCGATTAAACCATCTTTCTGCACTGTCGATATCATTTTAGGAACTTCGTCTTGTTTGGCTAAAAGCAGGCGCCTGGCTGGTTGATGGATCGGCCTTGCATCACCAGTATCGATTCGATGCTGTATAAGTTATGTTCGTCCATATTGCCCGTCCTGTGAAGCGAAAACATCAGCGAACTCTTGTAGAAGGTTTCCAGCAACTCTTATAGGCTATTTATACCGAATTAAAATCTTGATTTCGAGCAACAAGATTTCGAAATCTTGTCGAGTAGTTCACACCGAACGAAATCTAGATTTTGTGTGACGTTTAAGTTAGTTTGCTCCAAACAAAAATCAAATTAAATCTTTTTTTTATCCATTCTTCAATTTTGTGTACAAAAAATAAATATGTTTGGTTTAAGAATAGTATTTTATTTCCTTTTATGAATTAAAATTAGCGTCACAAGAATCGACATGGGGTAAAATCTTTTTAGATTTGTTTTGTTCAATTTTAGCAATTCAGCACAAATGCTGAATGCTCAAAAGCTATGTTTGCCTTACACGAATTTCTTTTGCAAGTTGATTTTGAGAAGATGTTGTCGTAAACTACTAGATTTCGAAATCTGAAAATGTATGAGAAATCTACTTGATTTCGAGGAGATTATGAACTTTATGCTCGAAATCTAGATTTTGATTCGGTGTGAATAGCTTTTTAGCTGTTTTTGATCGAGATTACAGCAGTTAAACATTTTTCTCTTCAAAGCAATGACTTTATCTGGATTCCCAGATTTTTTGGGATATTCTTCGGTTATCTTTGTTATTGCCAACAACTTCTTCTTTTCTGAGCTTGATCTCTTATGGTTTGATGTTAAGTATTCGTATGGACACCATGTTAATTTGAGGTGCCACCAGCGTCTTTCCCACGATGTAGTTTTGGGAGCAATGCTCAGAGTCTGGTTCCACCATAAGGTATCGATGGCTCTCAGAATCATCTTTGATGTATGTCCAAACAAAGATTTCTGACGAAGTAGGTTGGCAGATATCTTGTTTGATGATTGATCTAACCGATGATGAGTTTTGATTGCCATAAACCATTGGAATCTCTATATTTGGGTATTAAGGAACTTGGTTACCAATGTCGAGAATTATTTCATGCTTTTTCATAAAGTCGATTCCAATAATGCACTCATCGCACATATCTGCCACTAGAAATGGATATTCAAACTCTAGTTCGGCCAAGCGGATAGGAAGACGGACCTCTCCGTACACTCTTGGTGCTTCTCCTGTTGCAGTCTTCAGACAATAGCTGTTTGATTTGGGTAGCCATGCCATCTTGACCAAGTCTCTTCGTACAAAGGAAGCGGTGGCACCGGTGTCGATGGTAACCATGTATTCCTTGTTATTAATAGCTGCTTCCACAGTTAGACTTTTGTTGTTTGGTTTAGTCTCCGAGACTTGGATGATGTTTCTGGGGCCATAGATACCAGAAACCATCTGCCCTTCGAAGTTGGTTCTTTCTCGTTTCCCTGCTGGGAAACTTGAAGTGGTGGGGCGTTGGTCTTGTTTGTAGTCTTATCTGATGTACTATTTCTGCTTCCGCAATGTTGACATGCGCTTCTTCTTGGTGGCATTCGGCACTGGCGCTGGAAATGTCAGGTCTCGTTGCAGCATCGGATTTGTCCATCTTGTTGGTTGTTCTGAAATGCCATTCTTTGGTAAGAGCATTCTTCTATAGCAACTTCTCTTACCCGATGTACTTCTTGTGAAGCCTATTCAGCCAAGGCGAAAGCTAATGCTTCTGGAAGTGTTCATTTTCCAGCTGTTCGTACTGCTCTCTGGGGATTAATGTCAGACAAAGCACGAACGAAGGCTTCCGCGGCGAATTGGTTTATGATTTCTTCGCCCGCAGTTGGATATGCCAATTGAGCTAGTCGTTCGATGTCTGCTTGAAGCTGCTGAAGAGTTTAACCCCGTTTCTGAACTCTGGTGTTTAGTTGAACTCTAAACACTTCTTGCATATGGCTATCTCCAAAGCGTTTTTCAATGGCTTGTGAATGTGCACTAAAGTTGCCATGCATTTCTGCTGGTATTGTTTGCAGTAACTCAGGAGCAGGTCCTCTTAGAGCCAGTGTAAGTGCAACAAACTTGTCTTTATCGTCCCAGCCGTTTGTCATCGCTGCTGCTTCGAATTGTCTTTTATAGATTGACCAAGAAGTTTGTCCATCAAAAGTTGGCGGATGCATTTATTTTCTCTTTAAATAGTCACTAGAAGTTTCTCGTACCTTCAGTTTTCTTACCCTGTCCAATTCTTTGGCAATATTTTCAATTTTTTGCTCGAATTTTCCTTCTGAATTCTCGAACTTCCCGTTAATCTTAGTCTCAACTGTTATGAGCTGTTTTTCGACGGCTTCAAATATTTCGTCAGCAGCAACGAACTTGTTTTGCAACGCAGTGAGTTTGTCTTCGAGAATGTTCTTTTGTTCTTCAAGAATGCTGTTTCTAAGTTCTTCGAAAACATTCTTTTGCTCATTTCTTTGATCTTCGATACGTTCGAGAAGTTTCGTTTGTTCATTCTTTTGTTCTTCTCTTTGATCTTCGAAACGTTCGAGGAGTTTCGCTTGTTACTTTTTTTGTTCTTCTCTTTGATCTTCGAAACTTTCGAGAAGTTTCGTTTGTTCATTCTTTTGTTCTTCTCTTTGATATTCGAAACATTCTAGAAGTTTCGTTTGTCCATTTTTTTGTTCTTCTTTTTGCTCTTCAAAACTTTCTAGAAGTTTCGTTTGTTCGTTTCTTTGGTCTTCGAAACGTTCGAGAAGAAGAGCCAACATATTGGACAAGTCTGTGTTGGTACTTACTTATTCTTCTGCCGTTTCTATTTCCAAAACGGATGTGTCTGGATTTTCACCGTGTCGTCTCATAGCTGTTTGCAGACGAATAATGAGGTCATTTTTCGTTCCAGCAGTAGGAAGACCCCGTTTGTTTAGTTCTGCTTTTAGTTCCACAGCGTTTAAATCCTTCAGAAGCTTACCCATATTTTTACTTTCAACACAATCACTTTTCACTAAAGTTTTATTTAATTATACTTCTGACACCAAAGTTATGTTTTATCTAGGTTCGTTTTATTAAATAAAACTTATTTCCGTTTTAATACAACTCACTTTAAGTTTTACGTATTTTTGTTTACCGCATCGTAAAACAAAAAAAAAATAGTACGGAGAACATCTTATAGAACACGCTACAATATTAACTTATGATTCTCATAAGTCTTTTGACCAACCAATATTAGTGACGATTTATGACCGCTCATAGGATTTATGAGTGATCCCGACCACTTATAATTTGTGAGCGAGTTCTTCGAAAAAGTTTCGAACTCGTGAGAAGATTCTGTTAAAAGCAATCAGTTGTTGAAATTTTCTGTTGACATTTTTGAATTCAATTAAATTGAAAAGAGTTTTCAAATGTGGTTTGTTTTAATATTTTTTTCCAATTGACTTTACCATATCTTCTTAACTTTTAGACCGATCGGGATGCTTTCCTGACTCAACATTGCACTCTCCTACTTTCTGCGTGTATAGTTTTTTTATTTTGTTTATATCATAAGGTTGCAAAATGTAGGTCATATGACGATGAAAATGCTACCTGGGACCATATCTTTTTAACTTTTAGACCGATCGGGATGCTTGGTACCTTTTCCTGACTCAGCATTGCACTCTTTTTCATTCACAAATTGTTATGACCTCGGGTCATTCAAGAAAACAAAGAACTTTATAAAATCAGTATTTATTAATTATAAAATAAAAGAAGAGAAACTATCATTCGGTTAAGCCGCCAAAAGCACGACAGTGAAAAGATGTAATGTAATAAGATATACATATTGTAAGGTTTTATTTAGGTTCGTTTTATTAAATAAAACTTATTTCCGTTTTGATACAACTCACTTTACGTCTTTCACTTTTAATTCCACTAAATATTTCAAAACATTCTTTATTTAATTTTTATTTTCTTTATTTTTAAATTCAAACTTTATCACTTTCAAATTACCGACTTGTACACGACTAATTTCCAATTCAAATTGACTTCTTGCCGCATGGTGCGCTCGTATTTATAGTGGCTGCACCATTCAGCACTCCGCTTTAGAATCTTCTAGTACAGTGCCAGTCAGGGCCTTCAGGAGCTTTATAGTCTATGGTCTATCATTAAAATATGGCGTTTCGTTAACTTCGTTGTGGCTGTCACTTTTAGTTGGAATCATAATCGTGAGTTTACGCATCGTAAAAGAAAAAAAAAAGGACGGAGAACATCTTATAGAACACGTTACATTGCCCTCCTCCAAAGATTGTTCGCCCCGAACAATTTCTTCATCATCTTCTCCACTGTAGCGGTATAGCCGGTCAATGTGAACAACTTTTGGCTTTCCTCTTAGACCTAGCTGAATTCGGTAAACCACATCATTGATCCTTGTAACAACAGGGTAAGGTCCTTCCTAGTTTTGTTGAAGTTTTGGTGACAGTCCCTTTTGTCGATGAAGATTATACAGCCACACTAGATCTCCCTCCTGGAATGGTTTCGTTGTGGTGTTTGCATCATAGCGTGTTTTCATTTGGTTACTAGCTAGCTTTATGTTAGTCCTTGTCCTGTCATGGATGTCAGTGAGTTTTTCTTTTAGGTAATCCACGTATTCCTCTTCATTTCGTTTTTCGCCCGTTGGACATGGAATTTAATTTCGCTAGGCAACCGGATATTTGTATCGAATACAATTTCTGATGGAGTGTGACTAGTTGTGATGTGCACCGCATTTTGGTATGCCATTAAAAATAGAGGAATAGAGGTCCCAGTCTCGTTGGAAGTCACTCCACTTTGGAAAGGTGTTCTTTGAGAGTCCTGTTGAAACGTTCAACCATTTCGTCAGACTGCGGATGAAGTGGTGTTGTTCTCGTCTTCTTGATGCCAAGGAGCGAACAGACCTCTTAAATAATTTTGGATTAGAAGTTCTTTCCTTGGTCAGAATGGAGCTCCATAGGAACACCGAACCTGCTGACCCAATTGTACACAATCTGATCCACAACTGTGTTTGCTTCTTGGTTTGGAATGGCAAACGCCTAAGGCCACTTGCTGAAATAATCCATGACAACAAAAATGAATCGGTTTCCACTACTAGACTTAGGAAATGGGCCTGCAATATCGGTGGCAATTCTTTTAAAAGGTGCTCCAACGTTGTACTGTTGTATCTTACTCTGTAGCTCTCTGCCTGGTCCTTGGTGGCTGAACAAGTGACGCATTTTCTGCACCATTTTTCCACTTCGTCTTTTCCATGCAGCCAGTAGAAACGTTCTCGAATTTTCTCCAGAGTTTTGTTGATACCCAAATGGACTCCATCATGCATCTCACGTAGAATGTCATGAACCTTTGTCCGGGGCACAACAAGCTGCATCAAATAGGATTTGCCATCTGAGGGCTCCCATCTTCGTTTGAGCAAACCTTCCTGCACATAGGGAATTCCATTGTGCCCAATAGGCTTTGAGGGTCGGATTTCTATCAGAAATGTCTCCCCATTCTGGTTTCTCTTCATGTTCTTTCCATTTCCTCGTTACTCCAGCCAACAACTCTTGTTCGCTGTATGGAAATAGATTCCTTTTCTTCCTGGCGAGTGCAATGCTTTTTTCATAGTCCTATGTCTGAAGTCTCTCGATCCACCTGGCTACTTGACCTTCTGGATTTTTAAAATTCAAAAGTCATCTCTGTCCATAGATGTATTTATGAAAGTGTTTTGTGGCCTCAACCAAAGCAAAAAGTTCTCTTCTGGTAACTCAGTAATTTCTCTCTGTCTTTGAGAGCACCTTGCTGAAGTATGCTACAACTTTTTTTTGACCCTCATGAACCTGGAAGAGAACGGCTCCTATTCCTACATTGCTTGCATCTGCATCGATTATAAAATGTTTTCCAGGAATAAGATAGGTTAGCACTGGAGCATCAAACAAGCGTCTTTTAAGTTCCTTAAAGCTTTTCTCGCACTCATTTGACCACTTGAATCGTTTTTGTTGCGACGCAACATCCATCATCTTCATCTGAAAACCAAAAATCTACATTTCTACATTTCGCAAATCAAAGATGCAAATCACCGACGGCAAAACATGCATACATTTTTTTATCGTTTGGTCCATACATAATCGTACCTATTGCCAAAATTGGGAGCGCATGAAAGAGGACACCAATTATCATAATCAATCATAATCAATTCATGGGAGTTAACTCTGAAAACAGGTTTCGCCCTATGAATAATTAGCTCCTCCCACTATGCGATGTTTTTTTGTGTATGTATGCCGTGGATGGTCAAGCAGCAGTTGTCGATCTATCGTGGTTTCTAAGCTAAACGACGAGGGTGAGAGGTGCGAGGTGCGAGGAGAAGCTTTGTGTGTGCATTTGCACAGGCATTGGATGGGCATGGTCAAGCAACGGTGGAGAATCGATCGATGATATTGAAAGTTCAATGATCTATAGCTGGACCAAAAGCAGCAGCTGTCGATCTATCGTGGTTTCTAAGCTAAACGACGAGGGTGAGAGGTACGAGGAGAAGCTTTGTGTGTGCATTTGCACAGGCATTGGATGGGCATGGTCAAGCAATGGTGGATAATAGATCGATGATATTGAAAGTTCAATGATCTATAGCTGGACCAAAAGCGGAATCAGCTGTAAGACCGAGGTTTTATAATAATTGTAACATGCATGAAAATTCATTCCAGATTCGAAAGCTAAATAAAGAAGTTCAACCTAAGAAAGTACAAACTAAAATAAAATACAAAATTTGAATTTACATAGTAAAATAAAAACTGTTTTTTATTTCAAATGGTTAAATTCGTTTTAAATTCTTTTTATCTTATTTTGGGCACTTGCAATCGTTGATTGAATTTGTGCGATTCCTTTTTTTGAATTACCGACGGCAATTTTATGTTTGTGACTTCGCGACAGTTGGACTGCAGAGAATAATCTTTAATAATTTGTATGCTAATGTCCTTGCGGCAAACATTGGTCCTTCGAGCTCCCATCTTCGTTTGAGCAAACCTTCCTGCACATAGGGAATTCCATTGTGCCCAATAGGCTTTGAGGGTCGGATTTCTATCAGAAATGTCTCCCCATTCTGGTTTCTCTTCATGTTCTTTCCATGCAAGAATTGGTTCGATGTCCAAATCTTCTTGCTGAGCCTTCCTGATTTCCTCGTCACTCCAGCCAACAACTCTTGTTCGCTGTATGGAAATAGATTCCTTTTCTTCCTGGCGAGTGCAATGCTTTTTTCATAGTCCTATGTCTGAAGTCTCTCGATCCACCTGGCTACTTGACCTTCTGGATTTTTAAAATTCAAAAGTCATCTCTGTCCATAGATGTATTTATGAAAGTGTTTTGTGGCCTCAACCAAAGCAAAAAGTTCTCTTCTGGTAACTCAGTAATTTCTCTCTGTCTTTGAGAGCACCTTGCTGAAGTATGCTACAACTTTTTTTTGACCCTCATGAACCTGGAAGAGAACGGCTCCTATTCCTACATTGCTTGCATCTGCATCGATTATAAAATGTTTTCCAGGAATAAGATAGGTTAGCACTGGAGCATCAAACAAGCGTCTTTTAAGTTCCTTAAAGCTTTTCTCGCACTCATTTGACCACTTGAATCGTTTTTGTTGCGACGCAACATCCATCATCTTCATCTGAAAACCAAAAATCTACATTTCTACATTTCGCAAATCAAAGATGCAAATCACCGACGGCAAAACATGCATACATTTTTTTATCGTTTGGTCCATACATAATCGTACCTATTGCCAAAATTGGGAGCGCATGAAAGAGGACACCAATTATCATAATCAATCATAATCAATTCATGGGAGTTAACTCTGAAAACAGGTTTCGCCCTATGAATAATTAGCTCCTCCCACTATGCGATGTTTTTTTGTGTATGTATGCCGTGGATGGTCAAGCAGCAGTTGTCGATCTATCGTGGTTTCTAAGCTAAACGACGAGGGTGAGAGGTGCGAGGAGAAGCTTTGTGTGTGCATTTGCACAGGCATTGGATGGGCATGGTCAAGCAACGGTGGAGAATCGATCGATGATATTGAAAGTTCAATGATCTATAGCTGGACCAAAAGCAGCAGCTGTCGATCTATCGTGGTTTCTAAGCTAAACGACGAGGGTGAGAGGTACGAGGAGAAGCTTTGTGTGTGCATTTGCACAGGCATTGGATGGGCATGGTCAAGCAATGGTGGATAATAGATCGATGATATTGAAAGTTCAATGATCTATAGCTGGACCAAAAGCGGAATCAGCTGTAAGACCGAGGTTTTATAATAATTGTAACATGCATGAAAATTCATTCCAGATTCGAAAGCTAAATAAAGAAGTTCAACCTAAGAAAGTACAAACTAAAATAAAATACAAAATTTGAATTTACATAGTAAAATAAAAACTGTTTTTTATTTCAAATGGTTAAATTCGTTTTAAATTCTTTTTATCTTATTTTGGGCACTTGCAATCGTTGATTGAATTTGTGCGATTCCTTTTTTTGAATTACCGACGGCAATTTTATGTTTGTGACTTCGCGACAGTTGGACTGCAGAGAATAATCTTTAATAATTTGTATGCTAATGTCCTTGCGGCAAACATTGGTCCTTCGAGCCGGATATTAAAGGAATCAAAAAAGGATCATTAAAAACAATAGAAAAACAATCAAAAAGTGCGTGAAAAAAGGATATAATAGTTTCGTGTGCGTATAGTTTTAAAATAAACCTCAAAGACAATCGCGTTGGTGTGTATCTCAAAGACAATCGTGTTCGTGTGTCGGATAAACAAAAAAAAGAAACATTTGAAGTTCGTGTGGTCGATTTTTTTTTAAATTATCCTGTGAAGATCTTGACTATAAGAAGCTGATTCAACGAGGGAGCAACGCATAACTACAGGTGTGTGGCTTTTAATTAGACATTATTTATATTTTTAATTTATTGATCACATTGATCTTAATTAAAACGTGTGTTGTGTGTTCTCTGGGTAATTAATTGAATATCTCTGACTTCAATATGAGTAAGAGCAAACTTCCTGGTTTAATAGATGCGGTTCACACCACTTTACAAGATTTAGATGCTGACTATAAAGCATATAAAAAATTAGATTCATCAAAAAATACGATACACATGAACGAAGTGCGTTTAACTAATTTAGAAACATCTTTTGATGAGGCGGCTAGAGTCCTTCATCAGAAAATCGTTGAAGCTCCTACTGAAGAAGCAAAGGTTAAGTATATGGATGCACTTACTTTTCATAATTTAAAGGAAATTTACTTTAATTATTCGTGCGAGTTAAAAGAGCAGATTTCCAAAATTGAAAGCCAAGGTTTTCAGAATAAGTCTCTGCTCGGATCAAATGCACCATCACCGTCGGTCGAACTTAAACTCCCTCCAATTAAAATTCCCACTTTTGATGGTTCGCTTAAAATGTGGCCAGAATTTAAGGGGTTTGTTTGAAGCAATGGTAAATAAGAATACTTCGATATCTGATGCTCATAAACTCCAATATTTGAAAGGTAATTTATCCGGTGAAGCGGCTCGAATTCTTCGAAATACAGACACAAATTTTGAATCTGCGTGGGCGTTGTTAGTGAAAAGATTCCAAAATATCAGATTATTGAAAGATAATCAATTCAAACTTCTTTTCGATCAGTCCAAAATAACTCAAGAGTCATCAGAAGATCTCAAACTCTTATTAGATACGACAAACGAAGCGAAGCAATCATTAAAAAATCTTGGGGTAGCTGTAGAATCGTGGGAAGATGTTCTCATATTTCATACAGTACAAAAACTTCCTTATACAACTCGTGGGCTTTGGGAATCACATATTTCGACGCATGTTGATTATCCTCAATACAGCGTCTTAGAAGATTTCATTTTGATGAGATCGAGGACATTAGATGTCATTGGACAGTCCTCCTCAGGTTTAAATCACCAAAAATCTAAAAAGACATCGTCAAATACGGTTCGTGTTCACAACTCTAAAAATGTCAATAAATGTTCTCTGTGTCAGGGTTTACATTCTATTCGAAATTGCTTTAAATTAAAAGCATATAATGCAAAAAAAAGGCATGAATTTGTTAAAAGGAATAATCTCTGCTTTAACTGCCTTTCAAATTCACATTTTACTCAAAACTGCACAAGCACATTCACGTGTTCCACTTGCCATCAAAAACATCACTCGTTACTGCATTTAAATGATGCAGCTAATGCAACACAGGTCACCGAAAACATTCCTGTACAACAATCAAACAAAGCGACTTCCTCTTCCGCTCATACTTCCCAATCGGGATCAGAAAGCACTGCACCCTCAACTGCAATTGCTTCAGCAAATAACGCGTGTCTAGCCGAAAACGAAATTGCACCTGTTCTTCTGGCTACGGCCCTCATCAAGGTTTTGACACTTGCTGGCCAACCGTTGCTGCTGCGAGCATTATTAGATCAAAAGTCAGAATCGTCTTTCATTACTGAGTCTGCCGCTCAACTTCTCAATTTGAAAAAGGAAAAGAATTGCGTTAAAGTAATTGGCGTTGGAGAGAGCAATGTAAGTACCTCAAATTGGAAGGTCACTTTAACGATTTTGTCTAACGTGAACAAAGACTTTACTCTTCAGTTAAATGCCTTGGTCCTTCCAAAACTCTCAGCTATTCTTCCCACGCGTAAGATACCTATGTCTAATTGGAATCATCTTAAAAAATAGAACTTGCAGATCCTAAATTCAACAAACCAAGTAAAATCGACATCTTGTTAGGCAGCGAGGCGTACTCTTCCATTATCCTTGAAGGATTAATAAAAGGACCACAAGGTAACCCTATAGCCCAAAGAACAGAGCTTGGCTGGGTTCTTTCTGGAGGCATTTCACCCGATAGCCACTCACAAGTACAAGCCTTTCACATCAAAACTGAATCTGAATCCCTAGACCAAATGCTAAGAAAGTTCTGGGAACTTGAAGAAATTCAAGTTCGAAAGTTTCTATCATCAGATGAAGAAAAATGTGAAAGGCATTTTTGCAGAACACATCAGAGACAATTAGATGGAAAATATGTTGTCCAACTTCCTTTTAAAGAAGGAACATATCCCTCGATAGGGTTATCTCACAGGTCAGCGCTTGTACGATTCTTACAATTAGAAAGAAAATTCAAAACAAATTCGTTGTTCAAAGAAGAGTACACAAAAGTATTCAATGAATATAAAGAGCTTGGACATGTGACTGAGGTACCACTTGCTGCGCTTAATTCTCTTCACTACTTCTTACCTCACCATGCCGTGGTAAAAGAAGCTAGCTCGACCACAAAACTGCGGATTGTTTTTGATGCGTCTTGTAAAACATCCGATGGTACGTCGCTCAATGATCATCTTTATATTGGTCCTAGATTACAAGATGACGTCTTTGACCATATCGCAAGGTTTAGGAGATTCAAAGTAGCATTTGCAGCCGACATAACTAAAATGTATAGGCAAATTTGGGTAACTCCAGGTGATTCAATGTATCAACTTGTGCTATGACGAGATGTAGAAGGAGGAGAAGTGAAGGCATACCGCCTTAATACAGTCACTTTTGGTACTGCCTCTGCACCTTACTTAGCCATCCGAACGCTCCAACAATTGGCATCTGATGAACGTGATGATTTTCCGCTTGCATCGAAAATAGCCTTAAAGAACTTCTACGTCGATGATGTAATTCACGGGGCAGACTCAGTGATAGAGGCGGTGGAGATGCAGACACAGCTCATAAAGATGTTGAAGAAAGGAGGGTTTCCATTACGAAAATGGGCAAGTAACTGCGAGGAGCTGTTGATGTCTGTACCAGAGGAAGATAGGGAGGTGCAAATCCCATTATCGTTTGATATAAAAAATGCAATAAAAGCTCTTGGCATTCAGTGGCATCCTGCAAAGGATATTTTTGCATTCAAAATCTCGCTTCCAGAACATACAAAAATCACAAAGAGAACTATACTATCAGATCTTGCTCGCCTGTACGATCCAATGGATTGGATAGCACCTTGCGTCATCGTAGGAAAAATAATAATGCAAGAAACTTGGAAAGATAAACAAACATGGGATTCTGAGCTCCCATCATCAATCATCTCTGCGTGGCAAAGTTTGAAAGCTGGACTGAGCCTTTTAGATGCCATCGAGATCCCTCGCTGGTTAAATCTCACCAATGAATCACAGGTCGAGGTCCACGGATTTTGCGATGCATCTGAAAAGGCATATGCGGCAGCAATATATCTTAGGGTTACCACCGGAAATGAAACGTTCATTAATCTCATCGTGTCAAAAACTAGAGTGGCACCTCTTAAAACTAAATCTTTAGCTCGGTTGGAGCTTTGTGGAGCTCTGTTGCTGGCACAGTTGTTGGTACACACTGTGGATACGATGGAACTTCAATCTGCAAAACTGTTCACTTGGTGCGACTCTCAAATTACTCTAGCTTGGATTAAAAGCGCACCCTACCTGAGAACAACGTTCGTGTCCAACAGAGTGGCAGAAATCCAGGAACTGACTGATGCTGGTCATTGGAATTACGTTCCATCTAAGGAGAACCCCGCTGACATTGCATCTCGAGGAGTCTCTCCTAATGATCTCATTCAGAATCGACAGTGGTGGCATGGTCCTGAATTCCTAAAATCGTTTGATGAAACTCGTCATACGCCTGTTGAACTCAAACCTACAGAACTGGAAATGAAAGGGTTGCAGAGTTCAAAACCCAAAAGTAAATTGCTAACATCTGGGTACCCCATAATTAATGTTTTTCAGCTCTGTGTTCACTTCACTACTTTTGAATCGAATCAATCTTTTTTCAATCGTTTTTCATCTCTTAATCGGTTATATCGAGATGCAGCATACTGGCGTCGATTCTTAATAAATTTTCAATTTAAGACAAAGAAACTAGAAACTCGTGTGCGTGGAACACTTTCAGTCGATGAAGTATCTTCAGCACGATTACGTTTGATTGTCTTTATACAACAGGAGCATTTTAATGAAGATATCTCCAAACTTAGTAGGGGAGAAATCGTCTCTAAAAAAAGCAAGATAGCGAAACTTTCACCATTCTTGGATGAAAAGGGTATATTACGAGTTGGGGGTCGTTTAGAAAATGCTAATCTGCCTTATTCACAAAAGCATCCTATAATACTCCCATCAAGTAACTTTCTTACGTCACTCATCGTCCATGACACCCACATGAAAACTCTCCATGGTGGACAGCAACTAATGATGGCTACACTTCAATCGGAATATTGGATTCTGCACTTGAAATCTACAGTCAAACACTGTATCCACAAATGTCTTAAATGCTACAGATTCAATGCAACAGAGATGCAGCAGAAAATGGGCAACTTGCCAACGTTGCGAGTGAGTCAAGCGCTCCCATTTCAAACATCGGGAGTCGATTATGCTGGTCCTGTTCAACTCAAAGCTTGGAAAGGTCGATGTAGCAAAATTACAAAAGCGTATATCGCGATTTTTGTATGTTTTTGCACAAAAGCAGTTCACCTCGAGCTTGTTAGCGACTACACCACATCCGCATTTATCGCAGCTTTTAGACGTTTCACTGCTCGCCGTGGAATATGTTCAAATTTGTACAGCGATTGTGGTACGAATTTCAAAGGGGCTGCAAATATCATGGATGCAGAGAAAAACTTCATGCCAAAGCAGTGGACAAAAGACATCGCAAAAATTCTTCAAGAGAATGGTACACAATGGCATTTCAACCCCCCTGCTGCTCCACATTTTGGTGGTCCTTGGGAGGCAGGTGTAAAGTCCATGAAGTACCACTTAAAGCGCGTAATCGGGCATTACACCCTTACCTTTGAGGAATACGCCACCATACTCACTCAAGTGGAAGCTTGCTTAAATTCCCGCCCACTTTGTCCTGTAAATGAAGATCCTGATGATCTCTCAATCTTGACACCAGGACACTTTTTGATTGGGTCAGCACTTAACACAGCACCAGAAAAGGATTTCACACAACTTAAAGAATCTCATTTAGATAGATGGCAACTTATGCAAAAAATCCACCAAGATATTTGGAAAAAGTGGAAATCTGAATATTTGGTTCGATTACAAAAGCGTCCAAAGTGGCTAACGCCAAATAATGATCTCAAAGTGGGTCATCTCGTACTTTTGCCTGAGGAACAAACACCCCCCACTCTTTGGCGGCTCGGAAAAATTACGGACATGCACCCTGGAACGGATGGAAAAGTTCGTGTCGTCACAATAAAAACTGCAACTGCTTCATTAAAGCGCCCTATAGCTAAACTTTGTTTCCTGCCGATGGTAAATGAATCAAGCACACAAACCCACACACACACACTTTAATCATTATTTGCATCTCTCATATATATTTCTTTAAACTAACAAACTAATTTAAACTGAATTTAATACATTTCAATGCTAATAATCCATAACTTACAACCCAATATAGCCACACACCATTCACCATACCTACCTTTTCTTTTCTTCTTTTTCATATACACTACATACCCGTCACACGTCGAGGATCCACGATCAAACATCTCACAACAATATCACATCGAAAATCAACTCAAGTTTACCCAACCATTCCCTTGATGTCATCGTTTCCTGTCCCGGGGGGCCCGGCAGGATGTTGCGACGCAACATGCATCATCTTCATCTGAAAACCAAAAATCTACATTTCTACATTTCGCAAATCAAAGATGCAAATCACCGACGGCAAAACATGCATACATTTTTTTATCATTTGGTCCATACATAATCGTACCTATTGCCAAAATTGGGAGCGCATGAAAGAGGACACCAATTATCATAATCAATCATAATCAATTCATGGGAGTTAACTCTGAAAACAGGTTTCGCCCTATGAATAATTAGCTCCTCCCACTATGCGATGTTTTTTTGTGTATGTATGCCGTGGCTGGTCAAGCAGCAGTTGTCGATCTATCGTGGTTTCTAAGCTAAACGACGAGGGTGAGAGGTGCGAGGAGAAGCTTTGTGTGTGCATTTGCACAGGCATTGGATGGGCATGATATTGAAAGTTCAATGATCTATAGCTGGACCAAAAGCAGCAGCTGTCGATCTATCGTGGTTTCTAAGCTAAACGACGAGGGTGAGAGGTGCGAGGAGAAGCTTTGTGTGTGCATTTGCACAGGCATTGGATGGGCATGGTCAAGCAATGGTGGATAATAGATCGATGATATTGAAAGTTCAATGATCTATAGCTGGACCAAAAGCGGAATCAGCTGTAAGACCGAGGTTTTATAATAATTGTAACATGCATGAAAATTCATTCCAGATTCGAAAGCTAAATAAAGAAGTTCTACCTAAGAAAGTACAAACTAAAATAAAATACAAAATTTGAATTTACATAGTAAAATAAAAACTGTTTTTTATTTCAAATGGTTAAATTCGTTTTAAATTCTTTTTATCTTATTTTGGGCACTTGCAATCGTTGATTGAATTTGTGCGATTCCTTTTTTTTGAATTACCGACGGCAATTTTATGTTTGTGACTTCGCGACAGTTGGACTGCGGATAATAATCTTTAATAATTTGTATGCTAATGTCCTTGCGGCAAACAGTTTTCCTTTTTCTCTGAGTTGGTGCAAGCTTTTGGCGATTCCGGCAAAATCCTTCACAAATCGTCGGTAATATGAAAACTTCTAAGTTGATGCTTGTCTTGTGGATTTGGCCAGTTCTTCACAGCTTCCACTTTGTCGGGATCAGTTCTTACTCCTTGAGACGAGATGATATGTCCCAAATACTTCACTTCAGTCTTGAACAGCGTACATTTTTCTGGATTGAGCTTCAGATGAGCATTTCGCCACCTCTGAAATACCCCTTTTAAGTTTTCACAATGCTCGTCAAATGTTTTCCCAAACACGATGACATCATCCAAATAGACTAGGCAGGCTTTCCAAGTAAGGCCTTGTAGTACTTATTCCATTAAACGCTCAAATGTTGCAGGAGCGTTACACAGGCCAAAAGGCATTGCTTTGATCTGCTATAAGCCGTTACCTGTCGAGAATGCAGTTTTCTCCCGATCTTCTGGGTGAATTTCAACCTGCCAGTAACCACTCTTCTGGTCAATGTTCAATGTTGGAAACCATTGAGCTCCAGCCATCATCTAGAGTATCGCTTATCTTAGGCAGAGGATAACTGTCCTTCTTGGTGACATCGTTCAGCCTTCGGTACAAGTTGTGTTCGTCCATATTGACCACGATGTAATTTTGGGAGCAATGCTCAGAGTCTGGTTCCACCATGAGGTATCGATGGCTCCCAGGATCATCTTTGATGTATGTCCAAACAAAGACTTCTGAGGAATTAGGTAGGCAGATATCTTCTTTGATGATTGCTCTTATCGATGATGAGTTTTGATTGCAATAAACCATTGGAATCTCTATATTTCGGTATTTAAGAACTTTTTTTACCAATGTCGAGAATTATTTCATGCTTTTTCATAAAGTCGATGCCAATAATGCACTCATCGCATATATCTGCCACTAGAAATATATGTTCAAATTCTAGTTCTGCCAAGCAGATCCGAAGAGGGGATTCTCCGTACACTCTTGCTGTTTCTCCTGTTGCAGTCTTCAGACAATAGCTGTTGTTGTTGTGTAGCCATGCCATCTTGACCAAGTCTCTTATTACAATGTAAGCTGTGGCACCAGTGTCGATGGTAACCATGTATTGCTTGTTGTTAATAGCTCCTTCCACAGTTAGACTTTTATTGTTTCGTTTAGTCTGCGAGACTTGGATGATATTTCTGGGGCTATAGATACCAGAAACCAGCTTCTGCTTCTCGAAGTTGGTTCTTACCGCTTGGTTCTTAATGCTTTTGGAAGTGTTCTTTTTCCAATTTTTGGAATTGCTCTCTGGAAATCAATGTCAGAATAGGCACAAACAAGGGCTTCCGCAGCGAATTGGTTTATTAATTTTTCGCCCACAGTTGGATATGCCAAGTGAACTAGTCGTTTGATGTCTGCTTGAAGCTGCTGAAGAGTTTCACCCCGTTTCTGAACTCTGGTGTTTAGTTGTACTCTAAAGATTTCTTGCATATGGCCATCTCCAAGGCGTTTTTCAATGGCTTGTGAAAGTGCACTAAAGTTGCCATGCATTTCTGCTGGTATTGTTTGCAGTAACTCAGGAGCAGGTCCTTTAAGAGCCAGTGTAAGTGCAACAAACTTGTCTTTATCGTCCCAGCCGTTTGTCATCGCTGCTGCTTCGAATTGTCTTTTATAGATTGACCAAGAAGTTTTTTTCTCTTTAAATAGTCACTAAAAGTTTCTCGCACCTTCAATTTTCTAATCTTGTTGAATTCTTTTGACAAATAATTGAATTTATCCTCAACTTCTTCAACACGTTCATCTTCAACAATAAACTTGTTCTCTTAAGTAGTGAGTTTGCCTTCGAGAAGGTTCCTTTGTTCTTCAAAGAGCTCTTTTTGCTCATTTCTTTAATCATCGAGACGTTTGAGAAGTTTCGTTTGTTTATTTTTTTGTTCTTCTCTTTCATCTTCGAAAAGTTTCGTTTGTTCTTTTCTTTGATCTTCGAAACATTCGAGAAGTTTCGTTTGTTCGTTTCTTTGATCTTCGAAATTTTCGAGAAGTTTCGTTTGTTCGTTTCCTTGATCTTCGAAACGTTCGAGAAGAAGAGCTTACTTATTGGACGTGTCTGTGTTGGTACTTACTTGTTCTTCTTCCATTTCGATTTTAAAGACAGAAGTGTCTGGATTTTCGCAGTTTCGTCTCATGGCTTCTTGCAGACGAATATTGAGGTAATTTTTCGTTCCAGCAGTAAGAAGATCCCGACTGTTTAGTTCTGCTTTTAGTTCAACAGCGTTTAAATCCTTCAGATGCTTACCCATTTTTACACAATCACTTTTCAATAAAGTTTTATTTAATTACTCTTCTGACACCAATGTAAGGTTTTATTTAGGTTCGTTGTTTTAAATAAAACTTATTTCCGTTTTAATACAACTCACTTTACATCTTTCACTTTTAACTCCACTTAATATTTTAAAACACTCTTTATTTCCATTTTACTTTCTTTAATTTTAAATTCAAACTTTATCACTTTATAACCGACTTGTACGCGACTAATTGCAATTTCAAACTGACTTCTTGCCGCATGGTGCGCTCATATTTATAGTGGCTGCACCATTTAGCGCTCCGCTTTAGAATCTTCTAGTACAGTGCCAGTCAAAACATTCTGGAGCTTTCTAGTCTATGGTCTTTCGTTAAAAAAATGGGGTCTCGTTAACTTCGTTGTGGCTGTTACTTTAAGTTGGAATCACAATGGTGAGTTTACGCATCGTAAAACAAAAAAATAGAACGGAGAACGTCTTATAGAACACGTTACATTATCAATAAATGCATCTCTTTTCAATATAATTAAATGCAGATGGTGATTGCCAGGAATGGCTATTTAAAATGCAGTGCTGCCTAAGCAGTTTAATTGTTCTTGCTCTCAACACCTCTCTTACTTAAAAGGAGTCATTATCCTTCATTTAACCAGGAGTCTGAGTATTTCTTCCTCTGGAAGTCATACTCTGAGTCGCTGAAGATGAACTTTATGAAGTAAAACCGTGTAGCTCTGAAGTTTGTGAACTTGTTTCCAAACGCATCTTCGAAATTGTCCGATGAATCAATGACTGATCAATTTAAATTTTCATTTTCAGTTGTTGGTTCGGGATCATGCTGAGGCGATATTGGTTGATCTTGAAATAAGTCCATTAAATCAAGGAATGTGTTGGTAGTTAGCAACTTGTTGGGTTCAGAGTATCTAGACCTTATTTGATTCGTATGTGAACGAATAAGTCTGCTCTTATTTTCATCGTTGACAAGAATATTGTAATTGACGGTTCCTATCTTTTCGATTATTGTGCCTGGATCCCATTGATTCTTGTTTCTTCGATAAATTTTAGCATATACTATCTCACCTGCTACGAAATCCCGTTTCTAAGCACCGTGTTGTCTGTTGAAATCTGTTTTTGTTGACTTGGTTTTAGTAAGTCCAGTGATGTTCTTAACTTTCTGCCGATGAATACTTCTGCTGGTGATTTGAAGTCGGAAACATTTTGGTTTGGTGTATTTGGTGTAGATCGATATGTTTGCAAAAATGTTTGTAGGTTCTCTGAACTGGTTCCCTCCTGATTAAGTTTTTTAAGTGTCCTTTTAAGCGTATCTACAAACCACTATGTCTGTCCGTTGGACTGTGGGTGGTATGGGGCTGTTCGTAGATGCTGAATACCTCGACTCTCAACGAAACCTTGAAATTCGGAACTGGTGAATTGCGTCCCAGTATCTGAGACAATCACCGTAGCGAGAAAAGAAAGCAGTCAAAAAATAAATAAATTTAGGGCACTGACAGCTCCGAAGAACCACGGTCAAGTGACTTACAACTCTTAACCAATCCTTTTGTGTGTGTTGTTAGTTCTACAGGATTGGAAGGGACCTACAATTTTACGTCGAATCCGAACGACTAAGATGAGAAGCACTTTTCATGACAATGAAACTCTTGGAGGATTTGTCACTTCTTTGCAAGAGGCAGTGTCCCTGAAAAAAACATTAGATTTTATGGAAGTTGGAAAATGGGCTTGAACACAGACCTCCAGCGTGATGGTCCGACACACTTACCACTACGCCACGGGGCACTACCGTGTCAGTTTGTTGATTATTGTAGATGATGACAAGTTTGGAAGTTGCACGAACTCCAACCAACCTCCAAACTCCAACCTCACTAGGTCCTGCAATGTCAACATGGACCCGTTCCATCGCATATATTGTTATTGGCCAAGACTGTAGAGTCGCTTTGACTGGAGACTTTGCCGTGGGGGCGCAAGCGTGACATTTTTTAACAAAAAATTTAACGTCCTCATCGATGTTGGGCCAGTAAACATGGCATCTGGCAATGGTTTTTTCATCTTGTCTATACCCGGATGATCTCGATGGAGCTGTTGCAGAATTCGTTTTTAAAAACAATCTGGAACTACGATGCGGTCGTTGAACATCAAAACCTCATCGATTACTGCTAAGCTTTCCCTTCTGCTGTGGTATGAAGACAATTCAGGTGAAAGGGGCTACTTCCATCCGGAGTTCATAGACTTGATAACTGATTGAAGAATTTTGTTGCTTTTTGTAGCGTGCTGCACCATTTTGAAATTGACAGGAAGCACTTTAATTGTTTCGAGCAAATGTGATGAAAAATCTTTTTCAAATCTTACGCAGGCTATGACTGTTTGTTTGATTTTGTGTCAATCAGACGTGACAGAACATCAGCAAAACCAAAATATTTTGTTGAGATGTACTGGATAATCAAAATCATACATCATTAAGATTAGTGCCCATCGCTGAAGTTGTTTGCTGTACATACTGGAATTCCCTTTTTGTTACCAAAGATCGAAAGGAGCGAAATATGAGATAGAATTTTCGACCAAAAATCATTCGATGAAATTTTTTACGGCGAAAATGGGTTCTGCAGCTTCTTTCTCGATCTGGCTGTACCCCGTCTCGGTTGATGTCAGAGATCTGGCTGCATGGGCGATGACTTTTTCCGTTCCGTCCGGAAAAATGTACATGGTACATGCATCTAGCCCAACGTTGGATGCATCAGCTGCTACTTTAATCGGTAAGTTTGGATTGAAATGTGTAAGCAGGTCGGATGCTAGAATACGTCCTGAATGTTGTCATCTCTTGAGGTAAACTTAATCTACCTGGTCGGTACATCAACTAAATCTCTACATCTACTACATTGCCTACTCTATATTGTACTACATTGCCTACTCGATATTTTTTCTAGCAAGTTCAAGAACCTTCCATAAGCCAAGCATTTCTGTATAAAAGAGGAAGCGGATGCAGACCGAGCGTTAGTTTTGAATTTGAAATTAGTCGTGTACAAGTCGGTAATTTGAAAGTGATAAAGTTTGAATTTAAAATAAAAAAAGTAAAAAGGAAATAAAGAGCGTTTTGAAATATTAAGTGGAATTAAAAGTGAAAAGACGTAAAGTGAGTTGTATTAAAACGGAAATAAGTTTTATTTAATAAAACGAACCTAGATAAAACATAACATTGGTGTCAGAAGTATAATTAAATAAAACTTTAGTGAAAAGTGATTGTGTTGGAAGTAAAAATATGGGTAAGCTTCTGAAGGATTTAAACGTTGTTGAACTAAAAGCAGAACTAAACAAACTTCCGATTACTAATCTTTGCAAAGGCTTTAGCGTCGTTTTTCCTACCCGTAAGGAGTGAGAGGATGACGAGGTAATGAATAATTATGAGACTTTTATTTTTACTGATTTATCGAAGATAGAATTGATGCAGATTTAGCGCAAAAATAACTAGGTACTTCCAAATAATGTATAATACACAATTTAGTTATACATATTATATTTATTCTTTATTAAAAGTAAAGAAACAATCAGAGAGAAAAATTTAATACTGTGTCTTGTCGGTTAAAATCAAATCGAAGTACAAAAGTAATAGAACAAAAGATTAACAGAGAAAGATAGATACATATCCGAAATTGTATTAGGTTCGTTCAGTTATCAGTGATTCAGAACACGTTTGTTTCTCCAATACTCCTCTTCAAACGGGTTCGAATAATCCACACTTTCTCCTCAGATTAATAAGCTTATTTGACGATAGTGGTTTAGTGAGAAGATCCGCCAACATTATCTTAGCTTCGGCAATAGTCGGAGTTTATAATTCCCTTACTTATGTAATCCTTGACAAAATTATATTTAGTATCGATATGTTTCGATCGCTATGCATTTCATTTTTAAGCATCTTTAAACAACTTTGGTTTTCCTCCCATATAAGAACAGGTTCGGTGAAATTTTCGTTAATCTCCTTAAGCAATCGCTTCAGCCATATTGCTTCACAGCTTGCTTCTGCTAAAGCGATGAATTCTGATTCTGTTGAAGACAAGGCCACACATGTTTGCTTTCGACATGTCCAACTTACAGCTCCACCAAAACCTTAAATATGTAGCCAGAATTTGATTTCCGCTCTTTACGGTCTTCTGCCCAGTTGGCATCTGCATATCCAATAAGCTTATCATCAATGCCTTGTTCACTTAGAACCAGTTTCAAATCACACGATCGCTTCAAATACTTAGCAACTCTTTTAAGTTCGTTACAATCCTTCGTTGAAGGTCTTGAAACCTTTGAAGAAAGTATGCTTATACTTGGAGCAAAATCTGGCCTTGAACTTATTGCAATATATAGAAAACATCCAATAAACTTTTGGTAATTTTCATTGTCGCATAAGAAATTCGTTTCAGCATCAGCATTTGATTTTCCGTAACTTGGATCCATTGGCACCTTTGAAACCTTAAGTCCCATACCTTCAATAACCTTATTTATATAGGTTGTCTGACTTACTGAAAAATGTCCATCTTTATTTCGGTTTACCTCTAGTCCAACGTAATTTTTCACTGCCCCAAGATTTTTTATTTCAAATTTCGATTTCAATACGCATTCAGCTTCGTCGATGAGTTTTTGACTTTTACTTATCACTAGCAAATCATCTACATAAAAGAATGTAAATCCAAAACTCACCTTCCTGTTTTTTTAAAAAGCCACGGATCAACACTGCTCTGACAAAATCCATTTTTACGAAGAGCGTTGCTAATTGTTTGATTCCATGCCCTCACTGAATGCTTCAGTCCATAGATTGTCTTGTTCAATTTACACACTTGGTGTTCTTTATTTTCTTCCACAAATCCCATTGGTTGTCACATATATACTCTTTCCTCAAGATCACTGTTGAGAAATGCTGTCTTGGCATCCACATGCACAACATGCATTTTACTATTACCAGCAACAGCCAGTAAAGTTCGCAAAGTAGTTTGACGTACAACTGGCGCAAATTTTTCATCATAGTCCAGTCCGTGACGCTGGAGAAATAATTGCGCTACCAGCGAGCCTTGTAAATAACTTCTCCTCTTGAATCTCCTTGGATTAAAAGACCCACTTGCACCCAATTGCCTTTCTGTCAGCTGGCAAAATCGTCAGATCCCAAGTTCTATTCTGCGACAATGATTTCATTTCACCCTTCATCGCAAACTTCCAGAACTCGGCCTTGTCACAAGATTTTGCTTCCTTAAAGTTCTTTGGATTAGCTTCTTTAATTTTCAAATAAAATCGAATTTTTAATGACCTTTGTATCGTTAAATATATATAATTGTTATTTGTGGGCTATAGGTCGATTGTAATAAAAAGATGTTATTTATTCATTGAACGTCAGGCCTTTATTATAAGAAAAGAACAAAATAATACATACATATATTAGTATACAATTTTTAAATTCATTTTTGAAAAATGTGACGTCAAAATTATTTACAACAATTATCAAGAAACAAAGAATATTAAATTGAAATTAAATGTAGTAAGACATCAATCAAACAGTAAGACAGTTAAAATTTTTCCATTTCACTGCACTACACAATCACCTACTTTTGATCCTACTTTTTGTTGCTGGGCTTTTTATAATTTGGCTATAGACATTGCTCAGATTGTCGCAATCTGACCTACGGTTGACGGCATTAGTGTTGTCTAAGATATGCAACATTCGTTTAGAATAATGTTATTCATGCAGTCGTTGTATATCGACGTCCCGGAGCCCGCGCGCTCACTCCTGACAGACGCCGATACTGGGGATCCGACTCCCTGCAACGTAAAGTTTT